>JAHHFK020003142.1:0-266143 GCA_024533555.2 Aedes koreicus | reverse complement strand
TTTGGTTTAGATACCTACTCTTGAAAAATTCTTGTTTCACCTTTGTACTAAAACTGCAATGTAAATTTGACAAAGATCGTTCGTGAATTTAAAACGTTTTCACGTTCGCGCTACGCAAAAAATGACAAAAGCTGCAAAACACGAAACGAGCTGATTTATGAAAGAATATTTTCGACAGCATGAAGTCATGCTACGGTTAAACATAAACATCAGGGACATGACGAACAAAAACTACTGATTAAACAGTTTCTTGATTATGTTAGTGTGTTGAAAATTTTCATGTCAAATATCGAGACTCATTCAATACATTGCACAGTGGGCAAGAACTGATGAAAACTAAGGAAAATTTTTGTAACTTTTGACGTTTGTAAGCGCGGCTTATAAACAAGGCCATTTCCGCTTGGAAATTGTCTGGGAAATCGAATGAAACTGGTTTCAATCACCGCACGATAATGATTGTGGAGTTATAGAGCTTATATTACTCCACTTCCCCTTATATTCTTGAATAATTTATAGATATCTTTGCATGGAGTCGCTCAAGATCAACAAAATAAAGGTAATCCCATGTGAAATTTCCTGGAAAATCGAATAAAAGTTGTTTCAATCACCGCACGGCTCTGTGAACGAAGATATGGTTGGTTTTACCACACTTCCCCTATTATTCTTGAATAGTTTATAGATATGTTTGCTCCGAGTTGCTCAAAATCAACAAAATAGTACTAATCCCATGTGAAATTTTCTGAAAAATCGAATAGAAGTTATCTCACTTACGGCACGGCTCTGTGAACAAAGATATGGCTGGTTTTACCCCACTTCCCCTTATATTATTGAATAATTTATAGATATCTTTGCACGGAGTCACTCAAGATCAACAAAATAGAATTAGTCCTATGTGAAATTTTCTGGAGAATTGAATACAGGTTGTTTTAACCACCGCACGGCTTTGTGAACGAAGATATGGCTGGTTTTACCCCACTTCCCCTAGTAAAAGTTACAGATTTTTTCCTTAGTTTTCATCAGTTCTTGCCCACTGTGCATTGTCTGTCTTGTTTCTCCCTCCCAGGGAATTACTAAATATTTTTTACAAACTTGTGGCACGTGCCCAGTTTGCAGCGATTCATTTATTAGGTCCAGCACGTTGTTTCCGATGACATGGAAGCAATCTTGTAATACCCTTGCCTTTATGTTATCTACTCCAGCTGCCCCCTCCCCCCTTCTTTAACGTTATTGGGTGAAAGCTTTCAAAACTAGAGTTAACATTAATCGGCTGTTTTATTCTGTCTAGCTCGCAAAGCTCGATAAGAATTGCAAATTGGGTTATTCGATATGTTGGCTCGTATGGTCGAATAGGGATTCTTATTTTCCCACGGGTTTCAAGTAAGTGTATCGGCTTACGGGTCCGCCTCTCCGTTTTTGGCCCTTCATACAGCGTTACTGTGAACTCAGACCGGTATCCCAAAAAACCTATCCCACCTCACAATTCAAAAATTTTTTTTTTTGTTTTTCCCCCCCCCTCAAACAAAACATTTAAAATAATTCAATTTAAAAATTTTTTCTCACTTATCTTTTCCCCTTTTTTTCATCCAAACCACAAATTATTTTTTAATTTTTCAAGAACATAGTCTACATAAATTAGCCCTGTACTCCTGGGGCACACGAGCGGGCCCAAGTAACAATTTTAGTTTTATTCCAGCCGTATAACACTTCTCCCGGCTTTGTTGATAAAACTACAATCAAAACTGTTTTGTCTACCAACACCTCCTCTATGCTTCTTTAAAGCCGAAATTTGTACAAAATGGCCCACTCTATAGACGGTTGTGAAAACAAGTTAATAAAACCTTTATAAGAACATAAAGATTTTGAAAATGTTCTAGTGAAAGATGTTATGACCACTTGAGAACCTTCATAAAACCTATTGGCTGCCATGAAAACCAGAATGCGGCCAAATGGCCACAGCTGTCTAACTTCACCGTGAAATTGAGGTTGTTTTTGTTGTTCTGCTTTGTTCGACTCCCTGCTCTTCTGATTCATTTAGCAGCAAAAAAGAAGTCTAGTGTTTTGTTTGATAGCAAAATATCCAAAACAAATTGTGTTTTCTACAGCGTATTATGCTCCAAATTATATGCGCATTTATTTTTATGGTGAATATTGGCGCAATAAGAGCCGAAAATTAATGCGCCTCGGAAATTATGCGAATTTATAACAACATAAATCAAATTTTAAAAAATACATTCGATAAATTAATCATGAATTTCCTGAAAAGTGCTTGGAATTGGATGAGATTATCCAAAAGAATGCCGAAATAAGTCTCCGATCCACAGTTTATTTGCATACCATTGAAAATTTGATGCATTTATTTTTCCACATTTCAATTATTTCTTGCCATAAAGTTTTGCCATAAAGCCAATTTTTCTTCGCAATGACTATTATAGTACTATTTAGTCTTATGGTGACTTCCTTCAATGTCGATTTGCCGTTTTATGCATTTACTGGAAGCAAAATGGTTTTAAAATGCTTTTTCAACTGACCATAATAAGATAATATCAATGAGTCCTAAAACGGCATTTCAATACAGCATTTTACGAGTTCATAAAGTCGAAATAAAACCTTTGATAGGAGCAAAAGGAATTTGAGAAACAAGGTTTTAAGATCGTTGTAAACAAGCTGTGTAGGTTCTCATAAACCTGACTAATGAATATGAAACCTATTGGCACCTTTTGGTGCCGTAATAAAACCAAATTGATTTCAAGTGGCTTTCATAAAACTTCAATATAACTTAATAAAGCAGGATGGTGTTAGCAATGTTACTTGGGGGAACTGCTTATAATCGGACATGGTTTTCGTTAAAATTACCCATAAATTTTGAACAATAAAATATACTGAAACATTAAGTTCAGCAAAAACATGAATTCTAACTTGTTTTACACTTCGACTGAAGATTATTTTTTCCTAACATTTGAAACTAAAAAGTTAGAATGAAAAAATAGATTTTTAAGGGGCACCCTTATGTTAACCAGCAAAATTGCTCCTAACTAAAGCTGTGCGCAAGCGCCGGACGCTCCAGTCGTAAATGAACAGGCTGTAGCGTGTTTTATTAGAATAATTGGTGGTTACCTTAAACACACACACATTTATATATATATATATATATATATATATATATATATATATATATATATATATATATATATATATATATATATATATATATATATATATATATATATATATATATATATATATATATATATATATATATATATATATATATATATATATATATATATATATATATATATATATATATATATATATATATATATATATATATAACAGCAATTCCATGAAAAAAGTTATCTCTCAGAATTTTATAATATTCGGTAGGATTGTTCAACATCGAAAAATATTAGACCCGTATTTTTTTATTTCGTTATTAGACTGGTCCAAAAAATCGTGATTTTTCAAAATCTTCAATTTTCAAAAATTTATAACTCCTAAACCGTTTAACTGATTTTAGTCATTTTTGGCCATTGTATTGGTATTTTTTTGAATTTCCAAGCAAAAATACGAAACCTTTGAATATATCAATTTTTGTATGAAAAAAATACAAAACAAATAGTTTTTCTTGAATTTGACTGCGAGGGTCTCAACGACTCCTTGTTTTAGTATTTTTTAAATGAAAGAGCATTCAATTTTACATAACATATCAAAAAATTGAGATGTTCTGCGTGTCGTTTTGGAGATACAATTTTTTAAATAATAAATCATTACTCTTCATTTTATACATCACCCGCCTGTAGAAACGATGAAGATGCATGGTAGATTACCATGCGTCTCCATCCAATCAAACCTATGACTAATGAAATCTATGAGTTACTTACAAACTTAGTATAACATTCGAATCAGTCTTTAAGGCTTTCCGTTAACCACACAGACCAATTGCTATTTTTTGACGATTACCTTTTCAAATAAATAAGGCTTTAAAATTTCAAATATTTTTGCTTAGTGTAAGTTCCAAGAAAAAAACACTTTTAAGCCGCGCGACATGATGAACATGTTAAAAAATAAGAAAAACACTTTTATACATTTATTTTTATTTATTAAGTTTTTTCATAACAATTTTATACATTTTTCTTCCGTTGAAAATGAATTTTGTTTCACAATAATATACTCTTCGTTTTGAGGCTTAAAACTATGGAATGACTGAGTCCCTGAAATTTGCTTCACACGTGTGTCGATTTTTTAATTTTCTTTCCATTTTATTATAGTCGGATTCCGAATTTTTTCGCTACTTGTCATGGAAAGGGCCCTTGTGATGCTTTGGGAGGCGTATTGAAACGAAATGCTGCGAAAGCCAGTTTGCAAGATCATCACATAACAACGGCCGAAGAACTTTATTCATGGGCTATTTCTAAGCCAGACTCGAAAATACACTATCAATTTTTTTCGGAATCCGACTATAATAAAATGGAAAGAAAATTAAAAAATCGTTACACACGTGTGAAGCAAATTTCAGGGACTCAGTCATTCCATAGTTTTAAGCCTCAAAACGAAGAGTATATTATTGTGAAACAAAATTCATTTTCAACGGAAGAAAAATGTATAAAATTGTTATGAAAAAACTTAATAAATAAAAATAAATGTATAAAAGTGTTTTTCTTATTTTTTAACATGTTCATCATGTCGCGCGGCTTTAAAGTGTTTTTTTCTTGGAACTTACACTAAGCAAAAATATTTGAAATTTTAAAGCCTTATTTATTTGAAAAGGTAATCGTCAAAAAATAGCAATTGGTCTGTGTGGTTAACGGAAAGCCTTAAAGACTGATTCGAATGTTATACTAAGTTTGTAAGTAACTCATAGATTTCATTAGTCATAGGTTTGATTGGATGGAGACGCATGGTAATCTACCATGCATCTTCATCGTTTCTACAGGCGGGTGATGTATAAAATGAAGAGTAATGATTTATTATTTAAAAAATTGTATCTCCAAAACGACACGCAGAACATCTCCAATTTTTTGATATGTTATGTAAAATTGAATGCTCTTTCATTTAAAAATACTAAAACAAGGAGTCGTTGAGGCCCCTCGCAGTCAAATTCAAGAAAAACTATTTGTTTTGTATTTTTTTCATACAAAAATTGATATATTCAAAGGTTTCGTATTTTTGCTTGGAAATTCAAAAAAATACCAATACAATGGCCAAAAATGACTAAAATCAGTTAAACGGTTTAGGAGTTATAAATTTTTGAAAATTGAAGATTTTGAAAAATCACGATTTTTTGGACCAGTCTAACGCAGAAAGGTCCAGTCTAATAACGAAATAAAAAAATACGGGTCTAATATTTTTCGATGTTGAACAATCCTACCGAATATTATAAAATTCTGAGAGATCGTATAACTTTTTTTTCATGGAATTGCTGTATATATATATATATATATATATATATATATATATATATATATATATATATATATATATATATATATATATATATATATATATATATATATATATATATATATATATATATATATATATAGTATATATATTTTTTTTTGTGTTTTTTTTTTTTTTTTTTTTTGATATATTTTAACAATGTTTGAAAATCCACCCGAAGCAACACGTATTATAATATTTTATTTTATATTTTTTGATTTTGGGGTGTGTGATATAACAGTGTATTATACTTTTTTTTTTTCTATTTTGTTTTTTTATATGTGGAATAATTTATTTGTTCCCCCCCGAGGAGTCCAAAGAAATATTTATTCACTCAACCTAACAAGAAAAACAAAAATATTTTAAAAAGATGCGTAAAATTTTCCCTCGTTCAATTGCGAGCCAAAGCAAGCGTAAATAACGAAATTGTGTGCAATTTATCAGACCTGATTTGAACGATGGTTGGCTTAAATTCACATGATATTCTTTGGTATTTTTTGAATTTGTAGCACATCTACAGTGACCGACAAAAATAAAGATCCACATTTGGTAAATCTATTATTGTTGGGGAAAAATTAATCCAACTTATTTCAGGCCTGCTTCAGTTTCGCAAAATATGTTTGCTTGTTGGTTACGTGGGTTTTCTCGACTCTATTGTTGAGAATTGCCCAGAGATTTGAAATTGTGTTTAAATCAGGGCACTGGAGGGGCGATTCCAAGGGTTTAATCCGACAGGCACGGAAGAATGCTTGCGTTTTCCACATGCTTTGGGTCGTTGTCTTGCTGGAAAATGTAATTAGCTTTCAAACCCACTTTCAGCAAAGATTCTTCCATATTCTCGTTCAAAATATCTACTACCACTCTGCCGTCATAATACCATTGATTAGTGCCAGATTTCCCACTCCAAACCATGAGAAACAGTCCAAGATCATGATGTTTCCACCGCAGAGGTTCATGGTCGCTAGGAGATGTTTATACTCCAGCCTTTTATCGCTTTTCCGCCAAATACGAAGTCGTCGTTTTCTGTTGAACAGCTCCAAAGTTAATTTGTCTGACCAAACAAACTCCAAGCCACTGGATTTATGGCTTATTTATATCGTTTCTTGCAAACCGCAGTCGTTATTTTTTATTCAACTTACTTATGAACGACCATTTCCGAGCAAAATGGCTTTTCAAACCGTGCTCTGCGCCGTCGAACTGTACACTGAAAGTTAATTTTAGTTTATATTACGAAATCGAAGGTAGAACTAACGAATCTGTTCGTTGTTTTCAGCAACGAAACTGATATGTTCTTTTTAAGAAGATACATTCGTAATTAATGCCACACGCGCAACTGTCAAAAGCACGAAGCATTTGTTGACACAGAAACAACATTCGTGCATTGTACAAAAACAATTCAAAGAGCTACGAATATGTTGTTACCAATTTAAAAGAAACGTCTCTCTGATAGTTGACTGTATGACTGAGAGCTCTACTTTATCGACTCGAAATGTAATTGACAAAAAAACACAACCACGTGGAGTTGTCCAGCGTATTTTTTTTAATGTTTCTGACATGGGATTCGATCCTATATTTTTAGAAAGAGCTGATACTGCATCCTCGGTTGATCTCACTATGCCATGGAGACTCATGAGGTGATAATTGAATAATAAGTATGATGTTATAACTCTCGACAGAGCTTCAATTTGTATTTTGGTATAAATAAATTATTCCCGCCCATCCCAGCAGCAACATCAGCGAAGCAGCGATTGGCTGGTCTTCACGAAATCCATTTCGTGCATTATACAATAAGGTGTAATGATAGCATTTCACTAGATAAAAAGCAATATGAATGTTTCATACAATATACGAGACATTTGTTCTATGTACAAATTCCATGATTACGAAGCGAGTGAAAGCTATTTTACGAAAATAAATTTTCAGTGTACGATCGAATATCAAAAGGCTTAGCTTTTCTCTAAGTGCACGGATGATAGCAAACGGATCCTTCTTAATTTCTCCGACGGTTCTTGTGTCTTCTCGGTGACCGAACTTACGATTACGTCCTCGTCCAGTTCGATCTGCGATACTGCCAAGCTTTTGGTGATTCGAAACAATTTTTTGAACTGCACCACGTCATACGTCATCCTTGTCAACAACTTTAATAATATGCGATAACATTTCAAACTTGAAGTGTTTTTACATGTTTCTTTCAAACATGTCCCTGCTCAGTGAAAAATATCCCAATATTATGCGCATTTGCAAGACAAGTGCTCTTACATTTCTGTCAATATAAAAGTTAAATTGTTGATTTCTTAAAAATTAAGGATCACCTTAATTTCCAATAAACACTAAAATAAGCACCTCACTGTTAGTAAACATTCTGCAATAAAAATGAGGCTGAAAATGGATCATTCCGTCTACCTATATTGGCATTCTAGACCACTGTGGCATTTTACGGTCCACCATCGTCGCCAAAAATCATAACAGACGAATGGCATCATAGCGAAAATGAAAGCCTTAAAGTTCAATCATCCGTCCAATAAATTTCCATGCTGCCCATTTCGGTCGACTAGATCTGGGCCAGACTAATGGGGCTTGCAGTCTGGTGACTTGCTGCAGTTGTTGTTTTTTTTTTTTTTGTAGTCGAACCTTTCGATTTCAGACACCGGTTTCAACCCCGTGACTCTCGCCAGGCGGGATTAGAGTTGTTTATGTTGCACTCATCAATACACTGTGTCGCTACAAACCGGTGCAGCACCGTAGTTTGCGTGTGAATTTTTGCAATTATTGCCCGCGGCCAGGTCGGGTTCGTCGGTTGGCGCTCAATCAAATCTTTTGTTTCTCGTGGTCTAATATGGGTATCGGTAGTGGTGGGATTGCACGCGTTTGCGATCGATGATGGCGGTGCCGCCGGTTGAGCAACTTGTCGACGCGTACATGTCAGTTGCTGCTCCAGTTCGTTTGGATGTTGGAGCGGAGGAAAGCAAAAAATAAAAATTATGATGGATGTGTCGAAAAGCATTAAAGATACAGCCCAATGCCATCGCCACCACACTGCGGGCCGACATTTTGAACGACGGATGTGATTTCATTGATGATTTCGCCATCTAGATTCGAATCTCACCGACCGGACGCTTTCATCCTATTAGGTTCCGTTTTGCTCGGTTCGGCACCGTGAAGTATGCCTTGACGTAAATGCATCGCCGGCAATTACCATATCTGATATTACAAAGTAAATAATGGCGATGTTGCTTGCGTATTCATGCACGTGCTGCGCAGTAATTTGCCTTTTTTTCTATGTGCGGACGTTTGGATATAGAGAGTGAAGCCGAAGGTTGGGCAATACTTGCCGGAGGCCGGTCGGACGGCTTAAGCCCCATTCTGCCTTCTGCGATTCTTAATCCAGCAGAGCGAGTGCAATTTCTTCCACGAACGAAGTAGTATACCATTCAGCAACGTTGAGTCTGATGAAATTGAAGCCAGTTTGAGGTGAAAACCGTGCAGGAAATTTCCAAACCCGAAACGGCAGGAAAGGATTGGTTGTCAAAAGTACGGTCATGATTTTATTTTTCTAGAACGTGTTTAGCGATGCGTTTCAGTTTTGTGAGGATATTGAGAAGCTTTCGTGACTTGCTTCCACGATGGTTGATTTTGCTTGTGAAATATGCAATGCGCTAGCAGGATACAATGTCTTCTAATGCTAGGTAAAACGAGCGGTCTATGCCAGGGGCAGTTGAGTGTTTTAGGTTTTAAGTTGCAATAACGAGTCGATTTAATTTTTTGAAAAGTTTCTATTCTATGTTTTATTCATTTAATGAATCTTGGTTTGCTTACTTCCATATTTTCTGCCAAATATTTTTAAACAAGTGTATTATAATTGCAATTCTTTGTTTGATATTTAACATTTTATCAATCTGATAATCCTAAATATGTTGCTTGAAAAATCAACCCAGCAAGAATATAAATCTTCTTCTTGCATTGCAACATTTGGTCCTCTATTGAAAAAAAGATCCATCATGCCTGAAAAATTCACACTAAACCCTCAACCAAAATTCACTCCAAACTGTTCCAGCAACGGCTAATTACCTCTTAGTTCTTACAAAATCAACCTACATTCATCGAATACTTCGTTACAGAAAACAACCGATCAACAGATGCACATTTTAAGCCATTACCCTCGCCGCGCTTCTCACAATTGCTTTTTACATTACACCCGGGAGCTTTTACTTTTCTTTCATACAACCATAAATTATGCAATTATAACCCGGGTAGGTGCCTCTCCATTCGCAAGTGCAGCAGCAACAAACACAGCATGCAAAACTCCAAAAGCCTCAGTTCGAATGAGAGTAAAATGAAATCGCCGCAAACCGATGATATTCAAGTGTGTGGGCCGGCAACCTGAAGCCCACCACCACCCGCGCCGGGGCACGAAAGCATCTCTCGTCGTCGTCGTCGTCGTCGTCGTCGGGCCACTTTAGAAGCGTGCAATTTCTTTATGATTGCAGCTCCTCCGTCAGCCACCTATGCAAAGTCAGTGAGTTAGTCAGTCAGTAGGGTAAGGCTGAGCAGAGCAACAACCAGCAGTTGGTGGCTGAGTGCGGTGTGGGCTAATCGAATAAGAGCTATGAGTTGGAGTTGGAGCATGCTCGTGCAATTGTTGTTCTTTTGCATTATTGTTCGAGTAAGTATGCACCTACCGACTCTTTGCGAAGAGCTTTCTTACAAGCTCGTGTCTGCGTGTTTGTTGTCTAAATAGCAGCGAAGACGCTTGCAAATTTGATCGTTGGAAATTGGCTGGCTGATTTTGAAGTTCCCTCAAAATCGTTTGCCTTTCCACCTCCTCAATAAGTGAATTTTCAATTGAAAAGGATTAACTTCAAACAACATTGAAATGGAGTTGTCTATTTTCAAAACTACAACGAATGTTTACAAGCACTATTAATGTACGTTACCCCATAATAACGACGCGGTGTGAAACATAATGAATGGCTTCGAAACCGTGTGCACAACACAGCCGAGAAGTAATAAACGTACGGCAGTGTAATAACAGTAATGGCAGGCGTAGGGCATGAATTTGTAATTTGAGCAGACTTTGAGCCCTTATTTGAAGCGCTGCTATTTGATGTACGACGGGGTCTCAACGACCACGTGTACTTGCATTTATAAGCACAATGAATCTATCAACTAACCAAGCCCTATAATAACCTTAATCGGTTTTATGACTTTCAGACTCCTGGACTGGTTTGTCACGAGATACTCCGAGTGTGTTTCGTGGATTCTCGAAGTGGTACTAGATTATGAAGAGTTTTTCTAAGGCTCTGTTCTGGCAGTTTTAATAGGAATGACCAGATTAACTTCAGATAATCTTCACAAGTTTGCTAGATGATTTGCTTCTTTATCATGGAATGATAATATAATAAGACATTGTATGACAAAGGGTCGAAAGACAAAACTTTGAATAAGAAAATGTTGAATTACAAAAGTTCGAATGAACAAAAGCTCGAATGGAAAACTAGGTCAAATGATAAATAGGGGCACATACGTCGAATGGACAAAAAGTCGAAGTGTAGGAAAGCAGGTCGTTAGAAAAAAGATCGAATGACAAAAGGTAGAAGGGACTAAATGTCGAAAGCACAAAACATCGAATTTGTTTTCATTTCTGACAGTGGTGGAGGGATTATTTTCTGATGAACTTCACTAGTTTCTTTTTCCTATTTTAAGTTGAAATATTACTTTATTATGGAATTGTCATATAGTAAGAGATTATGTGACGAAAGGTCGATAGACAAAAAGTCAAATGACTAAATATCGTATGTCTGAAGGTCGAAACGAAAGAAAAAAGGTCAAATGACAAACTGTCGAATTACAAAAGGTCGAATGGACAAATGCTCGAATGGAAAAATAGGTTAGATGATAAGTAGGGGCACAATTAGTCGAATAGACAAAAGGTCGGATTGTATGGCAAAAGGTCGAATGACATGCCAAAACATTTCATCTCTTTTCAATTATGGCGATGATAAATAGATTATTTTCAGATAATCTTTACAAGTTTGCATACTATAATTGTTATGTCTGTATGCTCCGTACGTAGAATAACATGTCAAGTTACTTGTCAAGTTAAGTGTTTTTTTTTCTTGTTTAAGCAGAAATATTTTTTTACTTTGGACTAATAATATTATAAAAGATTGTAAGACAAAATGTCGAAATACAAAATGTTCAATAATAAAATGATAAATTTGTTTAACCGTCCAATGGAAATCGAATGCCAAAAGGTCGGATGACAAAAGGTCGAATAACAAAACGTCGAATGACAAAACTTCGAATGACAAAACGTCGAAAAGACAAAAGGTTGTATGGACAAAAGTTGAATGATGAGAAGAGGGACAGAAGGTCAAATGGACAAAGTGTCGAAAAGACAAACCGTCGAATCTTTTTCATAGTGATGAACAGATTATTCCTGATAATCTTTATAGGTTTATTTGTCCTGGTTTAAGCTTTATTATGGAATACCTAATAATAGAATAAAAGATTGTATGACAAAAGGTCGAATGGAAAATGGTCGAATGAAAATATGTCAAATTAGAAGAGGTCGAAATGACACTAGATTGAATAACGATAGGTCAAATGACAAAGGGTCGAAGGGACATAAGATCGAAAGACGATAGGTCGAATGACAAAACGTCGAATGAAAAAAAAAAGTTGAATGACAAGCCGGGTGACAAAATGTCGAATGGACAAAAGGTCGAATGGACAAAAGGTCGAACGGACAAAAGGTCGAATGGACAAAAGGTCGAAGGGACAAAAGGTCGAATGGACCAAAGGATTAAGATACCAAAGGTCGAATGGTCCGAAGGTCAAATGAATCCAAGGGATGGGGGGGAGAGGTCAAATATATAACAGGTTAAACGGATAAATTGTTGAATGATCAAAAAGTCGCAAGGACTGAATGTCGAATTTGTTTGTTTGTTTTATTTGTTTAGTTTGCCTTGTGATGATGGTTTAGATACACAGAACTTATAAAAATTTGATAGTCACCATCATATTACGTTAACAATGGATGACAGTATTTGAATAAATAATCATTCAATTACAGTACATGCAATAGAAAATAAAATATCATCAATAATTTCATATTTTTGAGAATTAATCATCAAAATATCCTTTTCCAAGTTAAGTTTATCGATCAAATAAAATTGAAAATGGATGATTACTCACAGAAAGCAATTAATTTCTGCTATATATAGAACGAGGGGTGATAAAAAGAAGGTAAAATAATTATTACGTTTGCATTAAAAAAAAAATGGACAAAAATTGCCGATTTTTCATGGTTTTCCTTCACCCGCACTGACGTAACTACCCATGCAGCATCAATCATAGTAACCCATGAGTCAGCAGACAAAATTTGACAGCTCTATTAGTCGAACTCTAACCGTGATGGCAAAAACAGCGAAGCAACTCGGTTCAGAAGTGTGCGCGTTCAAAGAACGGCACCCCGCCGCGTCGAAAACGGACACCGTGCGGCACTTTGTGGACGCCGGATACGCCCGTTCCGGCATCTAGAACATCTTGTTACTATTAGACAACAATCAGAGCATCGAAAGAAAGCCCGGTTCCGGACGGCCGACGACGCTGAGTAACAAGAAGCTCCAAAGGATGCTGAAGAGGAAGACCGAGGGAAACGTGGCTACATCGCTGCGTGCGCTTGGCCGAGAGGTCGGTTCAAGCGGCCAAACAGTGAAAAAGTACCTGGCGAACATGAACATTGATGTCAGGAAGCGGAAGTCGCGTCCACTGGTTTCGGAGCTGCAGGCAATGACGCTGCGGCAGCAGCTGAATAAGATGGTCAACTCGATTTTCCCGGCGAATCGCGACGTGGCGGTGGTGATGGACGACGAGACCTAACTCACCCTGGAAGGCAACGACTGGCAGGGCACATCGTATTTAACTTTCCCCACGAAGAAAGTGAGCTCCAAGGTGAAGTTCCTCTCACATACCAAGTTCCCCCAGAAGGTGCTGCTGTGGCTGACAATCAGCGAGAAGGAGATGTCAAAGCCCCTCTTGTTTCGCTCCGAACTGGCCGTGAACGGGGAAATTTATAGTACGAAATGCCTGCCGGACCAAGAAATACTATACGGGCGAAGACGCGGTGTTTGGCCGGATGGAGCGGCTGAATATCGATGTGGTACCCAAGTCGGCGAACCCGCCCAACGTCCCCCAGCTGCGTCCCATCGAGAATTTCGGGGCCAACCTGAAGCGTAAGATCTACTCCAACAATTTTGTCGCGAAAACTGAGAAGGAATTGATAAATAAAACGAAGAAAGAACTCAAAAACATGCCTACACGCATGTTTTCGTCCGCCATGGCGAATGTTCCCGTTAACTGTCGGAAGGCCGCTCGCAAGGGCGTAGATTTTTTTTGCAAGTAAGCTTAAATAATTACCTTGCATGGAAAATTTATCAAAAGCAATTATCTGTCTTAGCTTTATTTTTATCATCCGAAAAAAGGTCCATTTTTAAAAAAAAATGCAAACGTTAATACATTTTGAACTTTCAATGTCAGCATGACACTGTCAATTTTTTGGTAGATATATCCTAGTTTGTTTGAGCTATTTTGAGCGTAACGTAAAATTTGATTAGCGCTTATGACCTCAGAATGTACGTGTATGAACAGGCATTCTTGAAATGGGTCGTTGGATTTTCAATTTGTCACCTTCAATCTCCAGGGCTAAAAATGTTTGCACATAGTGATCACATATGAATTACTGAAGAAATGCAGACAAGTTTCTTCCATAAAAGCACTGCCGGTCAGTGGGAGATTGATTGTAAAGACACACACACAACGTGAAATTTGATTAGCGCTAGATTCGCTACTCTCCCTAGTCTTCTGGATAGCATCACAAATGGAGCTGAACGATGCTGCTTTCAACATTAGTTTTGCAAGGTAATGAAATCAAAGCTCACTATTTGAAAGGTAATTATTCAGTGAGTGGATGGAAGAAGATATAGAATTAAAGGTTTGAAAATCGGTTGCCGGAAATATTGTCATTATTGTCGAAGCCAACCTTTACCCTGGAAGTCCTAAGCAGAGTATGTAATGAGAGTAATTATCACTTCACACCTTTGAAACTAAAGTCACAGCTACAGTGCGGATGGCAAACAAGGTTCAAATTGCTACCCAAAGCATACATTTGCTGAACATATCATGCATGATCCGTATGGTATTTGAGATTTGTGCTCAGAAAAATGCGAAGTGAGAGGGACACGATCCCATGCCTGGTAAATTTATGAATTAGAATGATATAGATGCAAGTGTTCACTTGCTCGAAACCATCGAGCTCAGAGACCTTGAATTTGGTAAACGAAATATTAGGAGGTTTTCAATTTCCTCAAATTTAGACTTCAGATTTTTAATAATTATGTAAAAATGATTTTCAATAATTAATTCTAGCATATGGTTTGATAAGATTCTTGTTTTGAAACAACGAATTTGCTTACATAATTAACAATTGTCCATTTTCACTAAACGGTGCAAATGAATAGAACAATATTTTTGATATATTTTTGTTGTTGAAAATTAGTTAATGTATCAGAGTTTGAAAGTATAGTATAGTTAGTAGGTTTTAAAATAAAAAAAAGTAACGGTAATGCATGATCGCACCGAGCTGTCAACCGTTGAACGTTTGGTGCGATGCTTTACGAACACCAGTATGGCTTCCTGAATCTCAGTATGCATTTGGATGTAATGATGCTGTATACCTTTAGGCGTTCTCATAGAAATGCTTCATCAAGCAGAGTATTGTTGTACGCAATATTTCACAAAATTCCTGAACGCTGCAGCCGTTGCACATTGGTCGGACTCCCAAAACCACATTGGCCAGAACGAGCCAGAATTGGCCATTATAACGAGCATTATATAGTTATTTCAAAGTTACAGAGTGCTTTTTTAAAGATCCTCGACCCTAAATCTACGTTTCCGTATGCGGAAAACTAATGCTCGGAATGATCGCAGTAATCGTCGCAGTGGAACTAAAGTTCGGCATCTGAATTGGAAGCTATTGAGAACTATTAGAGCAAACCCAGGACATAAAATACAATTCCAACAAAAGCATATTACGGAGGATCCGGAATATGAGGATCTGGTATCTATTAATGATTGTCACTGTTTCCTGATGTATTTTCATCTGAACAGCTGAGGTGGTCGATTATGATATGGAGGATCTGAACTTCAAGTATTTTTCTTTTTCTTTTCATGCGGTTAATATTTTATCCATTTAAAATTGAACTGACTTTGAACTATAGTTAAAGCTTTCAGACGTTTGTGTCATTCTGGCTTGTGTTTGTTGCTGAGGTTTTAGCAGAGCTTTGTTGAAGTGTAAACAGACGAGGACACGAGTTTTTCTACCAGCATCTAACCAACCAACCCGACCGTTGCCAAAAACTTCCGTCTTGATTCAACTGGACATTTTCAGTAAAAGGTAATAATACTGAGCAGTTAGTGATAATGTGATAATGTAATCATTCAAAAATCACACATAACGGTGCATGATTTGCTTATAATGATAAATGATTTTCATGAGGTTTTCATTATGAATTTCTCCATTGTCTTTGGAAAAAACTTGCATTTTTCATAAGGTTGGTTGTTAAAATTCATTCTGATTCACACATGGAATAAATCATAAGATAAACGGGGAAAGATTACAAAGAGTTCTTATAGCAAAAAATCAAAAGGTATTATTCTGGTATTTGCTATGTTACTTGGCTCAATGAACAAAAGAAAGACACTTAAGTGGTACCGTGGCAACAACCTCCCGAAGTTTTTGGCCCATTAGAGAGATATTGGGAAATTGTTAAGGGAAAGCTGAATAAGAAAAATGAATTGGGCTGTTCTAGAGATGAAGAGGTGGTGGAATAAAGCCCGATTCAAAGTAAATTTGGACGCATTCAAGTGATCATAACTCAAGAATTAAACAACATACACGGTTGATCAAAACGTCAAACAAAAGGGGTTTTATTTAACTTTCAAACGATATAAAACTAATTAATCCATTTTACCGTTTCGAACGAACTGTCGCACTTTACTTGTTGTCGATGCCATCATGATTTGCGCTGTCGCTGGTGACACTGTACCGGCGAACTTATTCCACTTTAAACGCATTTGTTTTGCATTTCTTCGTTACCGAATCTTCGAAGTTTTCGCTTTACAGTTGCTCAATATGTTTGGATCGGTCTGAACTCAGGGCAATTCGGAGGATTAATCTCTTTGGCGACGAAATTAACATTGTTTGCAGCATACCATTCTTGTACTTCCTTAGAATAGTGGCAACTGGCTAGATCTGGCCAAAACATAACGTTGGTCTTGTGTTGCCGAATGAAAGGTAAAATCCGCTTTTTCAGACACTCTTTAATGTAAACCTTCGACGTCATTGTGTGAGATGTGATAAAAACCTTGGTTTTAAGACCACAACTGCAGATACCTTGCCCAATCATTAGTTTCCGAGCAAACTTATTAAGGTCTGTATCCGCAATAATCCGGACACCTCAAAACATGAATAAAACATAAATTTCGCATTATATTTCCGTCGTAGTTGTTTATTTCAGATTCATGGGATGTGTTTTAACAATTCGTGAAGACAAAACATAGTTATTCGGTATTTGCATAAAATTTTCGAACTTTGCGCTTAACTCCGTCCATTAGGGTTTGTACAGACTCTTCAGAAATCGTAGAAGCCGTCTTTGTCCAAATTTGCTGGAAGTGTTTGATGTCTTTGATTCCTTGCTTCTTTCCAGAAAGCTTCCGCTTCATCAGAGCCCAATATCTCTCGATTGGTCGTAGCTCTGGGCAATTTGGCGGGTTTGAGGTTTTTGGTACAATGTTCACTTGATTTGCTTGGTACCACTCCATCACAGTTTTAGCATAGTGGCATGATGCCAAATCGGGCCAGAACAAAGGTTTTTCTTTGTGACTTTTGATGAAGGGTAGCAATCGCTTCTGCAGACACTCTTTCTGATAGATCTCCTTGTTGATTGTGCCTGTAGTGACGAAAGATTTACTCTTTTTGCCACACGTGCAAATTGCTTGCCACACAAGGTATTTTTGGGAAATTTCGATGCCTTCTTCGTTCTGAAATGCTCAGCTGTAGCATTTCTGGCCATAGCAGAATAAAAAGCCAGCCCTGGAAGCTGCTTGAAATCCTCCAGGACATAAGTTTCATCGTCCATAACAACGCATGAAAACTTCGTCAAATATTCGCAGTACAAACGTCGAGCCCGTGATTTTGCTGCCAAGTTCTGTTTGTCGTTGCGATTTGGAACTGTTTTTACTTTATACGACTTAAGTCCCAAACGTTGTTTTGATTTTTGGACAAAACCAGGCGACATCCCTATTTTACGAGCCACCGTTCGAATGGAGAGATTTGGGTTTTTCGTTAATATCCTTTTCACCTTTCGGTCCATGACAGGATCAGCGCGTCCAATGTTTTTGTCACTTCTCGGTTTCCTCTCCACCGTCAAACGTTCCGAAAATGATTTGAGCACATCGTGAACAGTGGATTTAGGCAAATCCAATGTTTTTGCAAGGTCCCGTATTGACAAGTCAGGATTTGCCGTACGCCCGTACAAAATTCGCTCGCGCCCATCTGCACTGTTATCGCAGCTCTGAGGTGAGTGCCGTCTGCCGTAATAAATAACAACATCCCGACCATCAATTCCACCCAGCACCATTTCGATTGATAAACGAACTCACCTGTATTTTCCTGTACCAAGCAAGACAATATAGTTTACCTGCTGCTGCTTGTCTTCTCACTCTGCAATCCGAAAAATTCCAAGCCTCGTCCAGCTTCGATAATTTCGTCAATCGTCCGCATCGCTACAACCATCAGCGCCGGCTTCATTCATCGTGATCTTGAGGTAAACAAACCAAGCTACCATCGCCACCGTGAGTGTGAGTCGTCAGTCGTCAGAAATCACTCATTCTCGCATCTGTAACTGCCAGTGTTGCCAGTTTCGCCGCCATAACCATTTTGTAGTGTGTGGTGACGTTTAAGTGACGCTTATTACTATCACTACCACGGTGATCCATTGTTGATTCGGCTGTTGTTAGCAACGATGGGAATTTGTAACAGCTGTGTAAATTCTATGACTGCGACGGAAGTTGTTTGCGGCGGTTTTTGTAAAGCCACTTTCCATTACAAGTGCGCACACCTGTCGGAGTCGTTCTACAAGGATATTTGTGGACTTTTTTTTTTTTCTCCAACAAAGATGGTGTAAAAAAAAAGAACCCCCCACAAAAAGCGCACACGCCACAACACGCCCCTCTTCAAACACAACAAAAATTATTAAGAGGGGTTGAAGAACCAAAAACAGAGGATAAAAAAAAACGAATTACTGACTTGAAGCAGGAAAATAGAGGGGGATTCAACAAATTGCCTCCTGCTGTGCTCTCGCCGCTTCCACGTCAATTCCAATTCAGGGCTCGCACCACACCCAAGCGCACTCGTGACGAGGATCCTCTCGAGCTCTCGAGCCGACGAAAATGTTCTGCGGAACTGGTCAATCCGGAAGCAGTACTCTCGGAGAATCAGCGGTGAGACCTGATGAAAAGTTTTGGGTGTATTTAACCAAAATATCGCCTGATGTGTCCGAAAGGTATCCCGCCACCTGCCTCAAAATAAATCTATACCTTCAATGTCCGGAATTTTTGGAAACCAACGCAGCGTTTCGATCCGGGAACAATTCAACAAGTCTCAACATAGAAGTGCAACTTTCTGTGCCACCACCTTGTTCGTCCGACTCTCCATTGAAATACTTGACGGTGTATTATCAAAACGTCAGAGGCATCCGTACTAAAACGCATGATCTATTTTTGAAGCTATCGTCCTGTGACTATGATATTGTTGTGCTAACGGAAACATGGTTGCATTCAGACATCTCAAACTCGGAATTTGCTTCAACTTACAGCATATTTCGATGTGATCGGAGCTCGGCCACCAGCGACCTCAAACGTGGTGGTGGAGTTTTAATAGCAGTTAAAGCCACTCTGAGCTGCAGGTCCGTAGAACTGGAGAACTGCAATAACCTCGAGCAAGCTGTTGTACGCATCAGTCTCCAGAAGTCAAATGTCTACGTTTGCGGAATTTACCTTCGTCCCAACTCGCATCCGGCGTTATATTCCTCGCACTCTATAGTGATTCAACAGCTAAGTGAACGTATTTCGGATTCCGACATAATCGTTGTTGTGGGTGATTATAATCTTCCCCAGCTTATCTGGATAAACGACGAGGATGTCAATGGACTGCTGCCATCCAATGCTTCATCCGAACAAGAAATCGAGCTTGTGGAATCGATGGTCGCTTCTGGTCTTCACCAAGTCAACGAGATTCCAAACTCTATGGGCCGCTTACTGGACCTAGCATTCGTCAACGATCCAAATGTCGTTGAACTAATCGAGCCGCCGTCAGGTCTTCTCAGGATTGACAGTCTGCACATGCCATTCGTTCTTCGTATCGGCGTAAATGATACTTTTATGCCGCTAGCCGAGAGCCCGAATCAGATTGACAACTTCGATTTTCGACGATGCAACTTTGTGGATCTCAATGCTGCTGTTTCTGTCGTTGATTGGGATATGATGTTCCGTGACAAGGACACAGACGAGGCGGTATGTATCTTTTATGACACTCTGTACAGAATCTTGGACGAACACGTGCCACGTAAGCGATGTAGACGACAGCCTTTCAAGCATCCTTGGTGGACTCCTGAGCTGCAGCACCTTCGTAACGTTGTTCGTAAGTCCCGCAAGCGTTATTTTCGAGCGCGAACAGATGAAAATCGTAACAATCTTCATTCTGTTGAATCCAATTACAACGAATGCCAAATTGCGTCGTTTCGTAATTACATCACCCGCATGGAGACGACTGCGAAGCAAGATCCTTCCTCTTTCTGGACATTTATTCGTAACCGCAAACGCTCAAATCGATTTCCAGCTGAGATGACTTTCAAAGATTCGACTGCTGATTCTCCTGATGGATTAGCCAATCTATTTACCGATTTCTTTGAAAACGTACACAGTACTAATTCGCCAGCATTTTCACCTGACAGCCTCAGGAACTGCCCATTATTCGACCTGAATCTGCCGCTCTTCGAAATAACACAGCATGATGTCACGTCTGCCTTGAATAAGCTAGACGTTTCCAAAGGACCTGGGACCGACCACCTTCCGCCGTTGTTCCTTAAAGAATGTGCTGAGTCTCTGCAAAGGCCTTTGACAATCATTTTCAACAGCTCGCTTCGCCACTGTACCTTCCCGAAACTGTGGAAGACAGCTTCGATCTGCCCGATATTCAAAGCAGGATCTAGTCATGCAGTTGAGAATTATCGTGGCGTTTCCATTTTGTGCTGCCTGGCTAAAGTGTTCGAAGGATTAGTTCATGATGTCCTGTACGCTGCTTCTCAACCATTTTTATCTGAGTTTCAACACGGATTTGTTAAGAAGCGTTCAACAACAACGAATCTCATGACGTTCACCAATTTTGTATCAACGGAAATTGAGAACAAGCGTCAAATAGATGCCATTTACTTCGACTTTTCCAAAGCGTTCGACAAAGTGCCTCACGATCTTGCTGTTGCGAAGCTTAGATACTTGGGATTTCCAGATTGGATTACAGAGTGGTTGCGCTCTTATCTGTCTGACCGTAATGCGTTTGTCAACATCAACGGATCGCACTCTCGCGTCTTTTCCATCACATCTGGTGTGCCACAAGGCAGCGTTCTGGGCCCACTCATCTTCATATTGTTCATAAACGATCTATGCTTTCGGCTGAAATCAGGAAAATTGCTCTACGCTGACGATCTAAAAATTTATCGCATTGTAACCTCTCACCTCGACTGCTGCGCGCTTCAGGCCGATATAGATGAACTACAACGATGGTGCCTTGAGAATGGGATGGAATTGAACATCAACAAGTGTAAGTCCATTGCATTCTCTCGTCGGCAGTCTCGAATTGAATTCGAATATTCGGTTGGACCAGTATACTTGGAACGCGTTGAATCCATCCGTGACCTTGGAGTAAACATCGACAGTAAACTACGGTTCAATGAGCATGTCTACATAACTACCGCTAAAGCGTTCGCAGCCCTAGGATTCGTACGACGCTGTACCACGAGCTTCAACGATATTTACGCACTCAAGTCGCTATACTGCTCATTAGTTCGAAGCATCCTGGAATATGCTATTTGTGTGTGGATGCCGTCTCATGCAACGCAAATCAAACGGATGGAGCGTGTGCAGCGCAGCTTTGTACGTTTCGCTCTTCGTCAGCTGCCTTGGTCGAACCCAGCGGACCTGCCCGATTACACATGCCGCTGTAAACTCATCGCTCTGGAAAAGCTTGATTCCAGGCGGATTAACTTGCAAAGGCTCTTCGTGTTTGACCTGATAAAAGGAAATCTCGACTGTCCCTCGTTGTTATTCAATGTATCGTTTTATGCACCTTCTCGACAATTGCGTGAGCGTGAATTATTGTTTATCAGACGCCATAGAACCACATATGGATTTAACAATCCATTGGACAGATGCTTCCGTTCGTTCAATAGTGCTAGTGTTGTGTTTGATTTTAATGTGTCTAAGGCTGTTTTTAAGAGTAGGATTAAGGTTTTAGAATAAGTTACAGTCTGTGGAATTGTTTTTTTAAACATTCGAGGCGGTGAAATAAATAAATAAATCCCCCCCCCCCCCCCCCCACACCCCCCCCCCCAAATACAACATTCTTTTTTTTAAAAACAAAAATAAACACTAAATTCCCAACAAAAATTTCTTCCCTTTTCCACCCACCACAAAAAACACACGAGTTTTTTTTTTTTTTTAACTCTCTTTTTTTTACGCAAAATTTTTACAATTTAAAAAAAAAGTAAATTTTTCGATTTTATTAAAAATATTTTTTTTTTCTTAGTTCAAACTTTTTCTTAGTTCAAACTTTTTACAATTACTTCTCATACGCAATATCGCAATATACTGTCTGGTGGACTTTGAGCTATGATACTTTGAAAGGCTTATATTGTAAAGCACATATGCCTTTTTTACTAAATATCTTATTTTACTAGGTTTTCATTACAATGCCTCTTGTCAGCACTTATTTTTTCCCGAATCAATACCAGAAGAAGTTCTTAGAAGTTAACATAGGTATATATTTTCAGTTGAAGAATTTTATTTATTTCTATGCATGAATACAGTCCCAAGTTGTCTCTGAAAATGTAAAGGGTATCACTCTTTAAGATTACTCGTTTCGGTGAGCACTTTATTGTTTCCAGTACTGTAGATTTACCAGATACATGATCATAATTTCAGTTTCAGGAATTTAATCGATTCAATCGAATCAAATAATTTTGCTTTCGTGCTTATCCATTGCGGTGGCAAATTAGTTGATTATGTCATGAATATTATTCATTTATTCATAACAGTAAGGCAATGGGGCTTATTACGGTTTTCACTTCACGGTGAAAACGAAGTGAAAACTAAAAAACCTATTACGAATGTCACCCAAGTGAAAAAATATGGAAGAGTTCATCCGAGGTGACGATTCGAATGAACTCGGTGTTATTATGGTTGCCACGGCACCATCACGCCACCGAAAAAAGTGACGCAAACCATAGATTTTCTGAGGGCTACTACGATTTTCATTTCACTATCACTACCACCTCACGGAGTTCATTTTTGATCACGGTGATTCTAGTAATAGCATAAAAAAAGTGAGGTGATGTGTAAGTGAAGTGAAAGTGATAGTGAAGGTGACAACCGTAGTAAGCCCCAATATACCCGAAATAAAAATTCTCATAGATTTACAATTAAATGTATTGTAACCATACAATAGAATCAATAGTGTAAACAATTAATATTGTTGTTCATGACAATAAGATGACGATAGGAGATATTGTTTCCACAATAGAATTTAATGTAAATTGAGACATCGACAATAGAATAAGGGGGTTGTTATGTATCTTCACTATAGAAAAAATCATTTTTTCTCGAACAAATCTCAGTCAATTACTATTGATTGTATTGTTTCACAATTGTCGAAAATTCTAGCATGTAGGGTGAATAGTAGATCTTTTGTAATGACAATTTGCATTTTTTATTTATCCAATACGTGAACAATAAGATTCATGTTCGTCAATAGATTTTAATGTTATTTTATATTATTGTATTGTCATTGTATGGTTTTTTTTTTATCCGGGTATTCTTGAAACCGTGACCTGTTCTCCTAATTTTTAAATATATTTTTTTGAACTTGATGAACTGCTCTATACATTTGAGAGAAATACCTGCAATACCAACATACTTGGAAAAAATCGTATAAATTCAGGTGCCAGATTTCTGCGTAAAAGTTGAGTCATTAGAAAGGTGAAATTAATATCATTCAAGCGCATTATTCATCAAGTGATGTTTAACAAACAAACTGCGCTGATTAAAGGCTAAGTAAGTCATTTTTTATTTGATCTGAAAAAGCTCTTGATCCGTATTTCATGTGTGGTTTGCTTTTCAGTCTCGAAACACTCAATTTCGGTGTTTATTTCGGCTTGTTTATTTACGTCTAATTCTTTTTGTCAAAAGATGACTCCGTCTCACGTTATAACAGTTATATCGAAGAGTGTAACTTTCGAACAGATGAGTCCATGCCCATTGGTTTGGGGACGACATGTATCCTCAAACCATCGCCACGTAGATCGTCTTCTTTACACTTCGGTGGTTTTTTCCTTATGTACCAAATGTACCACATCCTTCCAATCCACCTTCGAATTGTGCAATCATTGGTGGTTTAACAGACCTTGCTGATGAGTACCGTTTTCCTCGCACGGACACTTGGACACTTCACCGCCGCCCGAGCAGATGATGCAATTCGTAAATTTTCTCTTTTTCCACCCATCGTGGCAAGGTTCCGTGGTTTTCGGTTCAGTAACTCCTTTTTTCGTCGTCGTCGTCGTCAGAAGGCGACGTAGGAGGAAAACCATTAAACACCGCGAAGCAACTCTTCGTTCCGACGGGGACGCAGGTAGAAGAAGCAAGAAAAAAAAAAACACACGCGTGGCTTAAGATTACTACTTTTTTTTGTCCTTTCAAGGCAAGATGCCTCTGCTTCTGCTGCTGGCGAATCACTACATAACGTTGCGGAGAGGACCGTGATCATTGCAATAATCATAATAATAATAAAAATAATAATACTGTGTGTGTGTGAGGTCGTCTGGATGTGAGAACCATGCACGTGCAATTACGTAGATTTGTTGGCCCCCTCTTGGCGAAGATTGGTTTTCCGCGCTTATTGAGGCTGTTTGGGTGGCGTCGTTTTCCAAAAGTGTTTCTCAATGTCTGTTTTTTTCTGACTTACGCTTTCCGTTGATCTTCGCGTTCGCTTCAAGAGTTGCAAGCTGTTGTATCAACAGCAACAGTTTGGACGAGAAAACTGGTCGACCTTGAAATTGAACTACTTTTTTGGTTTATTTTTCATGTGTTTTTCCTACTCGCTCCGGTGGTACGCCAGGAATGTTGAGGTTAGAGGTGATGAATTTTTCAAGAGGTTGCTCAAGTGGAAAGCTCGAATAATTAGGACGGAAATGTGTTCGCGGTTGGGCTATAAAAAGTAGTGAAACCTTAATTTTTCCTCCTGCTGTTTGAACTTTTGGTTTCACTCGCGAATATAAATCGCAAGCGAGGCAAAAGTTCGGCTAGGGCTCATTTTTCAACGTGAGCACCAATAAATCAAGCCTCACCGCCGAATTATCATCGTACCCCGTCATGGCAGAGGTAAGAACATGGAAACGACATTAGAATCGGCTATTGTTTTCGTCCGTGGAGTCCACTCCGCGCACAGAGGGGACCACATGGGCGCAAAAGAGATGAGAATCTGGCCTCTGCATTAATGGCGGAGAATGCGAACTTGTTCACAACAAAGTCGTGACTCCCCGCTGTGGTTTCGTTGCGAGGAGGTTGCGAAATTCTACCGGAGAGTTGGTTTTTCTGCACCAGTTCTATGTCGTGTGCTTTGAACTGGTGGATTGCTGGGGTTGGCTGCTAAGTCGTTGTACCGGAATACGGAGCTTGTTTGCCCGCTTGACTTGCAAGGGTTAGTCAACGTTTAATTGCTGCTTAGCGGCGATGCATGTGCAAGGTTAGGCTGCTTTTCGACTGCTGCGACAATGACGACGAAGCATGGTTTTCAGGGTTTTATTTATGGTTGTACTTGATTTCCTAGGACGAACTGTGTCATTAAATCTATCACAATCTGGAGCTGTACAACCATAATCTTATTATAAAGAGAAAAGAAATTAATATGCAATTATTGAAATGGATGAGTTTCAACTTCTACAGCCCCGAAGGAAAAATTCCACGGTTTTTCTTCATATCAAACTTTAAACTTTGGGTACTTAAACCAGCCCAAGTAACATATCCAAAATCATCCAGCTTTATAAAGCTTTATGAAAGCCAATAGAAATCACTTTGGTTTTATTATGGCACCAAGAGGTGCCAATAGGTTTCATATTTTAGTCAGGATTATGAGAACCTACACAACTTGTTTACAACGATCTTAAGCCCTTGTTTTCTCAAATTTCTTTTAATCCTATCCAAGGTTTTATTTCGACTTTATGAACTCGAGAAATGCTGTTTTGAAATGCCGTTTTTGGACTCATTCATATTATCTTATTATGGTCAGTTGAAAAATCTTTTTGAAACCATTTCGCCTCCAGTAAATGCATTAAAAAGCAAATTGGCATTGAGGGAAGTCATGTGGTTTTAAAACGGAAAAAAACAATAGTTAACAATAGTTTTATACTAGTACTAGCCATTGCGAAGATTAATTGGCTTTCTGGCAAAACTGTGATTTTTTCCAACAGCCATATTGAAATACAAGAAATAATTAAAATGTGGAGAAATAAATGCACCAAATGTTTAATGTAATGCAAATGAACTGTAGATAGGACACCAATTTCGGCATTCTTTTAGATAACCTTATTTAATTCCATAATTTTTCCGAAAATTCATGATTAATTTGTCGAATATTCACCATAAAATTGAATGCGCATATGATTTAGAGCATGATAAGCTATAAAAAAACTCAATTTGTTTTTGATATTCTGTTATCAAACAAAATTTTCCGAAACACTACACACTACCAAAGTGTCATGAACATTTCTGTCCCCTGAGACCGAAACTTGCAAGCGTCCTTCTGCACATAAGAATCAGTTGAAAGAGATGAGAAAATAAATTCAATCAAACACATCTTTTGTCGAATTGCGTATGTGTCAGTTTCAAGAGACTTAATTTTACACGAAATCTCTCTTTACATTCCCCGACTTTTTACAAACATGAATTACGTCTCGTTTAAAATTCATAATTTCTAAGAGTGTAGAGCTTTTTTCTTGGATATTATTTACTGCTAAATTAATCAAAAGAGCGGAGAATCGAACAAAGCAGCACAACAAAACCAACCACGATATCACAGTGAAGTTTGACAGCTGCGGCTATTTGGCCGTATGCGGGTTCTCATGGTAGCCAATAGGTTTTAGGAAGGTTCTCAAGTGGTCATACATTTTCAAAATCTTTATGGTCTTATAAAGGTTTTATTAACTTGTTTTCACAACCATCTATAGTGTGGGCCACTTTGTACAAAGTTCGGCTATGAGAAGCTTAGAGGAGCTGTTGGTAGACAAAAAAGTTTTGATTGTAGTTTTATCAACAAAGCCGGGAGGAGTTGTATACGGCTGGAATAAAACTAAAATTGTTACTTTACTTAGTTTTTAAGGGGGGAGGTAGCTCGAATATTCCCGCCCGCTTTTGAGCATCTTGTTATGAGGTACCCACCGATTGCATGTTGATCTGCCAAATTTAGAAGACGTCTGGATTGAGTTATCTAAAATTATAATATAGTGCCCACTCTATCACAAAACATTGCGATTGGTTGAGCGGATTGGAGATAATGAAACCATTGGTCATATATAGGAGTATATCGAGAAGTGATGTGATGTGATGTGATAAGAACCAACCATCAGTGCAAAGATTACCTATGTCTGCAGGACTATCTTCAGCCGGTTGCCCCGAGAAAATAGCCTACGTGATGGCTTGTTGTAGCAGAGCCAGTCGATCTCAATGAGGACCTTCGGAAGACTACGGCCAGAAAGCCACGTGTCTTTACATGACAAGGGACTGGAGACTCCAAGAACCCTTGTCCAGTCAACAAATTCTTCGACCCCCCCCCCCTAACATTTTTTAAAACAAATTTTTTTAACAAAAAAATAAATAAAAAAAAAAATAAAAAAAACAAAAATAAAAAAAATTAATTTTTTTATTAAACTTTAAATTCAATTTACAAAATTCTTTTAGTTTCGTCAATGTGATGACATATTGCAAATTCTTACTGTGCCTAGTAAAATAGTTGTTTGAAATTTAAATAACTAACCATAAAAGCATACCAGTCGCTATGTTATGTAGTATGTAAAAGAGCAATAAAATTTACAAGAATATTTAATTAAAATATGTCATAGTTGGAATTCGTCATTTTAATATGTTTTGAAACAAAATAATATGATGAAACGACTAAAACAGTTATAATAGGCATATGATAATAATATGAGGCCTGGCGCCTCTTCCCAGCTATAAGGAGTGTATCGAGAAGTAGTTGTAAACATTTAATACGTAAGTGAGTTTTAAATAGTGCATATTATTTTAGCGTTTTACATTTTGTTTACTTGTAAGAAAGCCTATTTTGGTTCGTTTGTTTTTACTATCTCATTTTTTTTTTCAAAATGTCGTGGATTGAATTTAAGGTACGATAAAAAATTCTGCACACTTGGTGTACTGAAAAAGATGTAACGTACAATCAGATTGCAAAAAAAAGCCAAAGTGCATCCAGCTAGTGTAAAACGAGTGATTGAAAAGTATGGTGAGCAGGATCTGCCAAGAACTTGACGAATACCCGGTTCCAGCAATCTCGAATCGGACCAAAAAGCCGCGATTATATTTAGGAACAAATCAGTCTCGACTTTTGATTTGATCAACAAATACAGGATGATCCAGTGGATTAAGAAAAGTAATGATTTGAAGACATCCAGGACGCAGATAGTACCAAAACAATCTCCGGAGCAGAAATTTATTGCCAAAATGATGGCCCTTAAGCTGTACAACCGTATTTTGGATAATCGTTTCGTTTTAATGAGAGACGAAACGTACGTGAAAGAAAAGCTGGGACCTCAATTTTTCACCAAATCGGTTGGGGAGAGTGTTCCAACTGTATGTAGATACGACTGTTGCGACGGAAAAAGTCGGTGAGAAGGTGCTCGTATGGCTTGCAATCTTCTACAAAAAAGAATCAATAAATCCTGAAATTTACCGAAACGAGTGCTTGCAGAAGAGGTTGATTCCACTATATTGGAAGCATGAGATTCCTCATCTCTTCTTCTTTACAGTGATTTTCTGATAACAACGCTGATTTCTTTGAAAAATATCAGCACACCAAACTGTCCCCAAGTGCGACCGATCGAACGCTACTGGGCAATCGTCAAGCGGAACGTTAAAAAGGCAGGTGCAGCTGCCCACAACATGTCAGATTTCAAGAAAAACTGATCAACAGCGTCCAGAAACTGCACAAAAACCACTGTGCAGAACTTGATGGACGGTTTAAAGGCTCATGTACGATCATGTTACCGAAATCAGAAATCTTATTAATTTGGATTATTGAGTATTGAAGTATTGAAAATTTGCGAATTTTCTTTAGTTTTATTTAAATTTTTGAATTCGTAACGCCAATCGTAAACTTCAAGCTCCTTGTTCCGTATATGTCGCTAAATTAGCGGCAATACACTTTACGCTAGAAATGGTCGCCTCACTTACACCGGATCAGTATTTCATTTTTACGGATAGTCTCAGTTCTATAGAGGCTATTTGCTTCTTGAGGCCGGTAGAGCACTCCTTGTATTTTCCCAGGAAATGAAGGAGCTTCTAAGTGCTTTATCTTCGCGTTATTTTATCATCACATTTGTATGGGTCCATTCTCATTGTACGATTCTGGGCAATGCGAAAGCGGACTCACTTGCAAAGGTGGGCGCTATGGAAGTCGATATTTATGATCGACAAATCGCCTTGAATAATTTTTTTCCTATTTTTGGTCAACAGTCTCTAGTTAGCTGGCAGTATAAATGGAGTAAAGGGTAGGGCAATGGCAATATTCTATCATCCCAAAGGTGTCGGAGAATTTTGGTTTGGAGGGATGGATGTGGGTCGAGTCTTCATTATTCTTTGAAGCTCATTTATACCGAGTTGGGCTGAGCGACAGTAATCTCTGTGAATGTGGACAAGGTTACCAGGACGCAGATCACGTTATTTGGTCTTGAGTCGAGCATCGTGGATCCAGATCTGTGCTCTATGATTCCCTTCGGGCTCGAGATATTTTGACTCTACGTGATGTGGAGTATATGAAACTCTTTTATGTGTTTTTGACTAACATTAGCCTTTGATTGTAGTTATCGCTGAGTATTTGAGCTGGATAGACGTAAATCGACGCGATCGCCATTGTTAATCGGAAAATCATATTACTACGACAATCGAAAAGGGGTTTAAAGCTTGCTCCTAGGACCAAGCCCCCAACCGCGAAAATGGACTCGTTGAGGAAGAAAAATGTCTTCATCAATATCCAAGGAATGCGCAAGTGAGGGACGAGAGCATCTTTGGATTTATTACAAAAAACCTGAATCTAACACCGGTGGAAGTTGCGACTATTCAAATCGATCGGATCGAAGGCAAAGTTTCTGTGGAACTACGGACGCAGGAAGCGGTACAAGAGGAGGTAGACGAATTCGACGGCAAATTTGTTATCAACAACAATGACACTACTCACCGCATGAGGCTCTACGTAGAGGATGGAGGTACCGACGTGAAGCTACATCATCTGCCGCCGAACATGCCAGAAGAATGGATCGTAGAGTATCTATCCAACTACGGACTATCAGCATCAAGCAGGAAATGTGCCGATCGCAGTTTTTCTCTCAAACACCCAGTGGCGTACGTATTGTACGCATCTGCATGACAACTACAATCTCATAATTTGTCAACATCAAAGGGTACAGCAGCCACTGCACCTACACTAACCAAATCCAGACCTGTAGACACTGTAATCAGGAGGTTCATTTCGGAGCCAGCTGTGCGGAGAATCGAGCAAAAATATCCCAACAAAACAAAACTTCATCGTTATACTCCAGAGTGCTGGTCAATTCGACACAGGAACCATCAGCATCAGTTGCAGATAAAGCAATACCACAACAAACACAATCCTCGATCCAATCCAACACAACACAGCAGCAATCACAAAACCAATTCAAATGTCCGGCTTCGCCCTTTGGCACGGAATCGCGAGAGAAAGCAGTAAAGACTACAACTGCGGCCACGGATTTACGATTGAGCAGATTACGCAGTAACTACCCAAGCCAACCAAGATCAACGAGATGAAGGGCAACGTGCTTTCTGAACACACGATTTTGCAGGCTTGAAGCAAATTGCTTCAGTGGCCACAAAGCTGTTGTATCGCGAAAAGTTCTCCCTTTGCGAGCGAACACCGTTGAGCGTCCGTTTTGGAGATTAAACAATCAGCAGCTGATTGATGAAAATTTGACTGAATTGAGATCTAAATGGAATTACTGGACACTTCAGAAGAGAAACTACGATTCGTGGGTTGGATGGTGGTCATCCTACGCAAAAGGAAAAATTGCATCATATTTTCGCTGGAAGAATTCTGTAGCACTACAAACGTTCAACAATACAATGGGTTTTTACTATTCTTGTCTTAATCGACTGTTCGAGCAACGCCGAGAGCGCGACTGTACAACCGGAATTAATAAGATTAAAGCGATAATGCTGCAAAAAACCGAAACAGTTTACTGAATCGAGAAGAAGATCAAACATTTCTTTTATGGGAGGAGAGGATGTATCCATTTTTCAAATTGCGGATCAAGAAAGTAGGCGACGAGATACCAACATCACAACTTTGGAGGTGAATCAGCAGCAGATTACAGACAACGCGGAGATCAATCACTGTTTTTGAGCATTACCGAAACCTTGCAACACTGGACGCCAACCACGACGGAAATGACCGAATCATGGATGACGTATCAGAAGACCAAGCAGCAAACAAATCACATGGCAAAGACGGTCTCACAAGGGAGTTTTACATAAAATCTTGGGACATAATAAAGAGGAAATTTATCATGGTGATGAACGAAATCAAAAACGGACTGGGTGAGAGACGATTTGCAGACTGGAGTAATCGTGCTGGTACGAAAAAGAGGGGGAGACAACTGAAACATCGACTTGAGCCGATAACCACGGACGTGTTTTCTTCCCATCAGAAGTGCAGCAACGGAGATCGTTCAATATTCGAAGCAACATGTACAATCAGAGATCACATTGCACTATCAAAACAAGAAGGTTCTGGAGGAATCGTTATAGCATGTGATCTTAGCAACGCTTTTGATAGAGTCAGCCATAGTTATCTGCTAACAACTCTCCGTAGAATGGGACTCAACGTTCGTTTGAGTAACAGCGCATTCCAAATCACAGATAGTAATCAACGGCTGCACTAGTGAAAGTTTCCCGATTAAAAGATCTGTCAGGCAAGGAGATCCCCTCAGTAGGCTGCTCTTCGTGCTATATTTTCAGCCTCTTTTAGACTTTCTGGAGGAGTTTTGTAATGGTCCAGAAGAATGTGTAGTAGCTTAGTTATGCAGACGACATTACAATCATGGTTCACTGTTCATCAAAAATCTGCCAAATCTTGGATTGTTTTAATCGGTTTGGCATAGCTGCTGGAGCTAAACTTAATATGAGGAAAACTGAAGCAATGAATATTGGCCTACCGCTCATAAATTGGGATGGATTCATCAAGAAAGATGTCATAAAAGTTCGCGGTGTAAACTTCAAAAACAATATAAAAGATACTGTCTCTTACAATTGGGAAAAAGTCTACCGTAATGTGATTGGTTTGCTGTGGATGAACCGTCCACGTTTGGTGAATATAAAGCAAAAGGTCATCCTACTGAACACCTATATATGTTCCAAACTATGGTATATGTCTTCAATCCTACCAATGCCGAACAAATACATCGCACAGTTCACCTAGCAACTCGGATTCTTTTTATGGAATGGAGTACCTGCGCAACGGGTCAAGATGAGTTACACTTTTCGAGCACGATCACAATGAGGTTTGGGTCTGAATTCTCCGGATCTAAAAACAAAGGCTCTGTTAGTCAACCGATTTCTAAAAAATCTGGATGTCACTCCTTCCTTAGCCCAGTATATGCAAATGCAACAAATCTCTCCGGATCTTATTCATCTTAAAACGATAAAATTTACCCTGGATAACTTACCGCAACAGATAATCGATAACACCTCCGCCTGTCTCATCTACAATCACTTATTAAAACGGTTGCACGGTTTACACGAAACTGGAAAACGGTGTGGAAAAACATAAACCACAGAACCTTGACATCTGATGAGAAGTCTATATTTTTTCTCCTCGTTCATGGACAATTGAACCATAATGAGTTGCTATTTCGACAAGAAAGGAAAGACAACCCAAACTGTCAGCAGTGTGGGCAAACGGAAACTCTAAAGCATAAATTCGCGGAATGTCCCATAGTAAATAACCTGTGGCAGGCAACCAATAGGAATATTCATGTAACTGCTCAGTTAAACAATATAAACTTTCAAATACATTTAAACTAATCATGTAATTTGTTGTTGCACGAAGCACGTAATTAATTATAATGTTTGAAAATTGGAAATATCATTCTTATCAATATGCAACTTTAGGAGTGGACAGCAATTTCTGCTAGAACCAAAGATGTGAAGAGAAAGTATTGATAGGTCCGTTAGAGCACGGCCAGTTGTGGAATTGAATAGGAGTAGTTGAAATTGAACGTAGGGCATGTTTGGAAGGCGGTATCTGCTCGACCAGATAGACTTTTACCCAGCTACCACAATGCATGGTAGGCAAGGGGGAAGGGAGTCCCCTTGACTGGCAAAAGTTTACCCACTCGATCATGCTCATATATCGCCAAATGGCACGGATCAGTTCTTGCGATGTGAAATCTCTGTTTACACTTCCCTTCTGACTAAATTTGACAGAAATCAATTTCCAATTAGAGGTATTTTTATGAAATAACTACTAGTGTTTTCGGTTGTGTTTCTCTCGTCATCATTTACTTTAAGAACCTCAGAGAGAAACCCGATAACGTGTTGTATATGCTGATCCTCTTACAACAGCATGCATTGATGATAACCCCATCATGGAATTTTAAATACACATAAAAATGATCACAAAAAATTCATTTTAAATCGGATACTTCTCAAATTTTCGGGGATTTAATAACTATATATTAACTATGTTTTGGCATAATTTATTTATTGAATTTCTTCCCCCAAGCTGAATGCTCGTACATTTCTCTTAACACTGCTCATGAGATCATGGGCGAGGCTTTGTCCATCTTCCTTACACAATTTCTACCAGTTTTTCTTCAAAGCTTCTTCGGGTTTGAATGTTTTTCCGCTTTTCTTCAACTTCTTCTTCATTATCGCCAAAAACTTTTCGATCGGACGAAGTTCTGGTGTATTTGGCGGGTTCGCCTCCTTCGGGACCACATTAACGCCCTTCGCTTCGTACCGATCCATTACAGGCTTGGCGTAATGGTACGAAGCGAGATCCGGCCAGAACAGCGTTGGACCACGGTGAGAGCGGAGGAAGGTCATCAAGCGCTTCTGCAAACATTCCTCTCGATAAATCTGCCCGTTTATGGTGCCGGGTACACTCGCAGATCGCCTGCCACAACAGGTACTTCTTCGCGAATTTTTCCATCTTCCTCTTCCGGAATTTTTCCGGAACCTCCATGCGGGACGTACCGACAAAAAACTCGAGGCCGGGGATTTGTTTGGTGTCCGCCTCGATATATGTCTCGTCGTCCATGACCATTGACCAGCCAATTGACCAGCCAATCACTGTACAGCTTCCGCGCACGCAATTTGGCCACCGTGTTTTGCTTGTCATTCCGGTTTGGCGCCTTCCTGACCTTAAAAACACGTAGCCTAGCCCGCTTCATGGTCTGCTGGACGAACCACTTCGACAAATTGACCTTTTTGGCCACGTCTCGGGTGGAAAGGTTCGGGTTAAAGGGTGTCCACGATGAAATTGCCACACTATGAAATTGCTCTAACTTTTTAACCGTTGGGTAGAATTTAATGAAAATTTGGGTGGATTTAGTTCATAGTGCATTATTTATATTCTGCAAGTTTTTAAGTCCTGTGATCAAAACTCGCGGAAATGGAGTCGAAAGAACAGCTCGTGCGTGATAAAATCTTGCGCATTCATCACGAGAACAAGGATCTCTCGCATCGTTCCATCGCTAAAACGTTGGGAATCGCGAATTCCACGGTGTCGCGAGTGATTAAGCGGTTCGAGGAACGGTTGACCACCGATCGGAAGCCCAGAAGTGAAGGAAAAAGTATTCCGTACAACACCAAAAATCACAACCGCGTAGTTGGGGCCTTCAACCGAAATCCGAACGCCTCCGTTCGGGATGTGGCTAAGAAGCTGCACCTCCAGAAGGCCAAAACTAAGGCTGGGCTTCGAACGTTCAAGGTACAAAAGGCCCCTAATCGCGACGAGAAGCAGAACAAGTCCGCCAAAACCCGTGCCAGGAAGTTGTACCTCAACATGCTGACGAAAGTTGAATGCTGCATCATGGACGACGAAACATATGTGAAGGCCGACTTCAAACAGATCCCCGGCAACCTGTTTTTCACGGCCAAGGATAAGTTCAGCGTTCCGGAGCATGTCCGCACTCAGAAGATGTCCAAATTTGCGAAGAAATTCCTGGTTTGGCAAGCCATCTGCACGTGCGGGAAGCGGAGTGCACCTTTCGTGACCCAGGACACGATGAACGGACAGGTGTACATAAAAGAGTGCCTCCAGAAGCGGCTGCGTCCTCTCCTGAAGGCCCACAACGTCCCAACAATCTTCTGGCCGGATTTGGCCTCATGCCACTACTCCAAGGACGTGCTGAAGTGGTATGCGGACAATAAGGTCAATTTCGTGCCGAAAATGTTCAACCCTCCCAACACTCCGGAGCTCCGCCCCATCGAGAAGTACTGGGCGATTATGAAGCAGCACCTTCTTAATTTCATCGCAATTTCATCGTGGACACCCTTTATTCTTAAAGTACTGCCTTATGTTCCGCGCCTTCTCTGGGTATTCCGTTTGCGGTTTTCGGCCGCTTCCAGCGCGCCGCTCGGTGGTCTTCGTCTCCTGGAACATCTTCACAACGCGGGACACGGTGGAATGGTGGATTCCAAGCCTTTTGCCGATCCATCTGTGCGACTGACCAGGATTATCGATCACCGCGCCCAAGGTTTGCTGGCGTAGCTCTTCTTGTTTCGAATGCATCTTGAAAACTACTTGACAGATAAAATAAAATATAAAAATTTGCACACATGCGATAAAATTTTGCACACATAAACATAACGCTCTAAACTAGTATTACCCAAAATTTTATTGATTTTTACCCACGCGATAAAAAGTTACACCCAAAACAAAGAGTCGCATTTTTTCCGAGTCCAATCTTTAATCATGTTATTTGTTGTTGCACGAAGCACGTAAATAATTATAATGTTTGAAGCATTTGGGAAGTGTAAACAAAGATTTCACATCGCTAGAACTGATCCGTGCCATTTGGCGATATATGAGCATGATCGAGTGGGTAAACTTTTGCCAGTCAAGGGGACTCCCTTCCCCCTTGCCTACCATGCATTGTGGTAGCTGGGTAAAAGTCGATCTGGTCGATCAGATACCACCGTCCAAACATGCCCTACGTTCAATTTCAACTACTTCTATTCAATTCCACAACTGGCCGTGCTCTTACGGACCTATCAATACTTTCTCTTCACATCTTTGGTTCTACCAGAAATTGCTGTCCATTCCCAGAGTTGCATATTGATAAGAATGATATTTCCAATTTTCAAACAATATAAACTTTGAAAAGTTGCACTTCGCTACAATAAATTGTAATAGAAGAGTAAAAGGTAAAGTACTTAAAATGTGTATTACTCATATAATGTACAATTTAGAAATTGTGGAAGAAGTTAGAAGTAATGAATCACTTACTAGTTACATGACGATGTATGTGTTAAAAAAATAGTCTATAAGGGTCAGACAGACAGACAGAAAAATATGAGCAGTTTTTAATAAATTTATATTTTGTAAATAATAAAATATTGCAGTTTGTTTAACCTAGTAGCACACTTATTGCCATTCGGTTGAGAAAACATAAATATGACTTGCTAAGTCATAATCACGTTACTACAACCAATCATCAAACTGGAACGTATTCAGTATCGGTGTCTTCGTATCGCGTTAGATGCATGCACTCGACTCATACGATGAGTCTTGAAGTGCTGGCCGGCATGTTGCCACTCTCGAATCGTTTTTTGGAATTGTTCCGCACCAGGTGTGAAGTTATGAACCTCCAGGTAATCAAAAACTTTGAGAAGCTTCTGGAGTTGAATCCTCAAACTCGCTTCATGACTTTGTACCATTTGTACATAACACAGGATTTCGGCCCTTCGCCGAATATTCCCAATCGTGTTTGCTTCTCCGACTTCGACAGCTCGGTTAATTTTGATTTATCCATGAAGCAGGAGCTTCATGGAATCCCAGAGCATCATCGTCCTATGATTGCTCCGGTAATATTTGCTGCAAAGTTTGGCCAAGTTGATTCCACTAAATCGTTCTCCACTGGCGGATCATTGATAGAGGAGTCAGCCGGCTTTGAATATCTAATGAAATTCATAGCGCCAATCGTAAACTTCAAGCTCCTTGTTCCGTATGTCGCTGAATTAGCGGCAATACACTTTACGATAGTAATTGTTGCCTCACTAACACCGGATTAGTACTTCATCTTCACGGATAGTCTCAGTTCTATAGAGGCTATCCGCTCATTGAGGCCGGTAAAGCACTCCTCGTAGTTTCTCATGAAAATACAGGAGCGTTATTTTATCATCACCTTTGTATGGGTCCCATCTCATTGTCCAATTCTAGGCAATGCGAAAGCGGACTCGCTTGCAAAGGTGGGCGCTATGGAAGTTGATATTTATGATCGCTCTAGTTAGCTGGCAGTATAAATGGAGTAAATGGAGATTTGGGGCAATGGCAATATTCTATCATCCCAAAGGTGTCGAAGAAATCTTGGTTTGGAGGGATGGATGTGGGTCGAGACTTCATTATTCTTTGAACGCTCATTTATGCCGGGTTGGGCTGAGCGACAGCAATCTCTGTGAGTGTAGACAAGGCTACCAGGACTCAGATCACGTTATTTGGTCTTGTGCCGAGCATCGTGGAGTCAGATTTGAGCTCTATGATTCCCTTCGGGCTCGAGGTAGACAACTCAATGTACCGGTTCGAGATATTTTGGCTCTACGTGATGTAGAGTATATGAAACTCATTGATGTGTTTTTGACTAACATTAATCTTAGATTGCAATTTGTTTAACCTATATGTTTAGTTTTAGCTTCTGATTTGAGTGTTTGTGATTGTGTTATTTTTCTTTGAAAATGTTCAAAAAAAAAAAAAGTCAGTTAGAAGCAGACAATTATAATTAAAAATACACGTGTTTTGTAAATGATGATAGAAGCTCCAAACCCTCCTTCCATCCATAAAATTGTTATTCTTGTTAACCTCGAGACGGCCGCGAGTAATCGATTCTTCCATTTTTAACTGTATATTAAATGTATCAATAATGTACATATTTTGAAAAAGAAATTTAGGCTCTGTAAAACTGATTCGATTGAGCCTGTACAAATAAAGAATATTGTTCAAAAAGTAAAAAAAAATATTTTTCTCTTGTCGCGACTGGTTAACTTTCCTTTTGATCGTTTTTGGATACGTTTTGCCGTAATTTTCCGAGACATTTAAAAAAAAATTCGAACAACACATCGTGATTTGTCAACCCTTTTGGAAATCTGACTGACCTGCGATGGATAATTTCCTTTCTGCATGGCTTCAAAACAACAGTTTTTACTACCGGAAAGCAAGAGAACTCTACTGAAAGTAAGCTTTCTTAAAAATACTTGACACCGGAAAATTTTGTGTACGTTTGCTTAGCTGTCAAAAGCAAGGTTATTGGCAAGTGTTGCCAAAAACAAGTTTTTGTTCGCTGATTTCTTGTCATCGATATGGAGATAAATAAAGTTATAGTTAATAAGTTAGTAGATTGATTTTGTGTCAATATTAAGGGGTGTCATGAATCAAGTTGACGCAGTGTATGTCCATTAAGCTGAATGTCACTAAGCCGAACGCCCTTAGATTGAAAGCCATTACTTTGGATGAGTTATTAGACCGAATCTTAAGAAGTGTAAGATTGAACATAGTATTCAATGAAATCTCTGTGTCGTGAAATGAATGAACTATCGTGGGAGATGTTTCTTGCTTATAATGGCGATGATTGAGGCGTCATTAGACCGAATGCCATGCGGTCGAACACCATTTGGTGCTCGACCTCATGGCATTCGGTCTAATGACCCATCACCCTATCAATTATTAACTCTTGTATGAAATTCGATCAATGCAAGAGCAACTCTAAGAACACCATCCAAACCATTAAATGCAGAATTCATCGATCCATTAATCTTCTTCATTATCGATCGAGAGCATCAAAGTTACAAACGAGAGACAAAAAAAAAAATGAAACAGAACCAACACAACCAATTGAAGCTTCTGGCATCGTGCATAAGCTCCAATCCAGTTCAACTCAACTCGTCCGTGAGCTCGAATGGGCAGCTTGCTGCCTCAAATGACGAAAGCGCGGGTCCATGCAACCGGCTGGCATCTGCCCCGATGCAACCAATTAAAATCGCAAATTCGGCAGGATTGGATAATTATTTGATAGCTTTATTTTTTAATCAACTATAACAACTGCCTGCGCGACACACAAACAGTTCAACCCTGATCGTTGGGGAGGGGCGAGATCCAGATCGAGTGAATTTCTCAATTTCTCACGTACATTATAAATTATGAGCACATTTCCTGCCGCAAAGTGATCGACATTCAATTCGGTTCGATCTGATCAAGAAGAAAACCAGTCCAGCGCGGCCGACGCCATGCATCGATCAATCAGCCAGTGGTGAGAACGGCGCTAATTTATGCCTGCTTCTTAGTTAGTTCGAAGGCTTAGGGAAGGTTGGTAGAGCTAGATAGATCGAACTAGGTCAGCCGCTGGATGGCTTGAGGATCAGAACGGAGATCGGTTGTTTGTTCATTTTCGACGTTGTTTCAATTCCAAGTTTGTGCGTTGATTTACGACTTAATTCGGGTGTTTTCGTTATTCGCTAAAAAATATTCCTTTGATGCACAGGCATTATGGCATTATGCAATCATGGAATCATGGCGTGTTTTTCGGTTTTTAAAATATGGCATGGTGCAATGCACCTTTTGATGTTAACTAGTTTGACGCTTTCGGTTTCATGTTCGGTTCGAATTGATCGTCACTCAGGTGGAACTAAGCCGAAAGGAGTGCAGTCGCGATCGATAAACTGAGGGAGTCGCTTGTTGTTTTATAACGATGAGACAAGGCAGAAAATTGCGAATGAATATTTATGGAGAACGGAAGGGGAAATTTCTTCAAATTCATGGGTGGCTGTTAGGAAAAAAGTGGTTTGATTTTAATTTTTTGGTTCATTTTTTTAATAAGTCTTTTTTAAATCATTTTTTTTTCTTCACTCTGTTCGGTCGATCGATTCAATGTGCATCAATCGTAAGGTAATAATTGAGAAACAAATAACAATTCAGCTCGCTTGGCTGTTTCGGGCTTCGTATGGGGCGGAAAATTTATGAGTTACGTGCTGGCTTTTCTCCTGGCTAGCAGGGAAAGCCACTCACGGTTTGCGGTCATGATTTTCCGGTCGCTTTTGACTTAATCTTGAAATAGTTGATGTTTGATTGTTCCGGTGAGTATTTTCGCTTGTATAAAGCTCTGCTAATGTAAGCTTACACAGGCAATTATGGTAACTTAGTCAATATCACGAACGTTTGAACGTTGTAGTTCATTGAAATTCAGGTCATTCTTATGGTCAAATACGAATGAGTGGTTAGTTTCTTTGGGGATCTTTCTTTTTGTTTTTCGATTGGGACTGTGAATGGGGTTAGTGTTTCAGGAACTAGGAGGTAACTATTTTTGATTAAGTGAGGGGGGGTTGGGGGTTTTATCACAATAATATCTCTCTTTAGTGGTGATGTTCATGGTGGAAATCGTGGCCATCGAAGTGTTGGACTTCTTCGTGATGGTGCTCTTCATGGTGGTGTACTGGAACATGAACTGGGACCTTGACTGGGTATGGGACGTGCTTCTCGACTTCATAAGGGATGTGCTTCTCGACAGTGTATGGGACTGGACGTTCAACTGGGACCTTGACTGGGTATGGGACGTGCTTCTCGACTGGGTATGGTACGTGCTTGATGACTGGGTAGGGTTGTGGCACTGGGACCTTGACTGGGACTGGGACTGGTTTATCTACGTGGACGGCGACTGGACGGTCATATGGGACATGGACTGGGTATGGGATGTTCTTGTAAACTGGGTATGGGACTGGTTTGTCAACTGGGACTGCAACTGGCTTGCTGACATGGACTGGGACTGGACGGTCAACTGGAACATGGACTGGATAGTGCACAACCTTCTCAACTGGGTATGGTTTTTCAACATGGACTGGGACCTTGACTGGGACATAGACCTTCTTTTCAACTGGGTATGGAGCTGGGACATGAACCTTGACTGGGACTCCAACCTTCTTCTCTACTGGGTATGGGGCTGGCACGTACACCTTAACTGGGACTGGACGGTCAACTGGGACATGGACTGGGTATGGGACCTTCTTTTCAACGGGATAAGGAGCTGGCACATTGTATGGCACCTTGACAATCTCCTTCACTGGGTAGTGAACTGTCTTGTACACTGGATAAGGCTTTGGCACTCCAACCTTGACGGGCACAGGGATGTGCTTCTCCACTGGGTATGGAATGTGCTTCTCCACGGGGTATGGGACTGCAACCTTCTTGACGACGGTCAGAGTCTTCTCGTGATGCGGTTGGAAGTCAACGTGATGATCATGATGCTCAAAATGCTCATGTCCACCGAAGTCATGTCCTCCGAAGTCATGTCCACCAAAGTCATGGTCGAAGAGTCCACGCTTATCCTGCTTCTTTTCAGCCTGCTCGACTGGTTTCACTTCTTCGGCCTCTTTTTTGTCCTCGGCCGCTGAACTTAAAACCAACAGCGTGGCTAACCCTATCAACACCTGTAACGAAACCCAAACCAAAAAAGAAAACAAGGAACTAATTAAAATTCAACTCCTCACATAATAAGAATCACTATTAAACTCGCAAGAGGGAGAGCTCGCCAAAGTCCTTCGCTGCTCGTTGCTCAAATTCTTTTCACACACAACCACTATTGGCTTCAGACACGAAAACGAAAGTCCACACGTTGCTAAATCCTCATCAAAACATATCGCAAACAAGTTCCACTGGATTCAAATGCAAATGATTTTCCGCTGAACCAGTTCGTTAACTGCCCACTGATTGTATTGCATCATCACACATAATCCACTTCCAAAGTCCATTTTCATCACTTTTGCTAATAGTCCATTAATATTTGTATTTCACACTCGCCACTTTGCCAATTTTCCGATGAACACATTTTTGTTATTTTCAAAACTCCAATCAAGCCAAATTATTCTCCGATCATCAAACATAACACTCAAGAACAGAACGTACCAATGTTTTCATTGTGATGCTCCTACTATTTGTTTCGGTGAGAGATGGTGAACTGGGAAGACCAGACTACGAAAAGATACTGGATAGTGTTCGGTAGCGTGCCTGGGTCTTTTATACAGAAAACACTTTCCCCCTTTGGCGCGCACCTGAGGTCCAATTCCTTCGCAAAGGGGGTGAGATTGAGACACTTCTGTAGTGCGCGCGAGTTGTATTTTTTTTTTCTTCTTTTGCTTTTCGACGGCATTGGCCAACAACCGACAACAGAGCAGCACCGCGAGAGTGAGAGAGTGATGGTGCGAGCGTACCGCGTACGGAGAGTGAGAGTGACTCACTCTCACTCTCCTTCACCGGGCGTGCGTGCGGGCTCTCGCTTGGGGTTGGAAAATGCGGGGGGTGATTTTTCTTCCATGCGAGAGAATTGGCCCGGCTTGCTGTGATCTCTTGTTGATGCACGTGGTTTTGGGAGATATTTTCGGTAAGAACCGGCTGGCGCATTTTGCAGTGGCTCACTGCTGGTGCGATCGGGAGGTCGTTGTAGCTGGGCAGAAGAGCTCGCTCAGTTAGAGAACTGGATCGACTTGAAACATGAAGCCGTAATTGGTTTTATCATGCGGGGCACTGAAAGGTGATGATACTGCTCGTCATCATATTTGATTGGAGTTCCTGGGACCAATATTTCGATTTAAATGGACAGCAATAGTTGTTTGGTCCAAGAACCATCAGGAATAAGTTTATTCATAAACCAAAACTAAACCACAGTGTGGCAGATGTTGAAATATTTCAGGTAATCACGTAATTTATGAACAGATTATAAGATTAACGAACTGCAAACATATCGGACATTTTTCCTCTCGCTACGAATTCGTACGACGATCGGAAAATTCGATCAGCTCATCAGTAATTCATTGAGGAGTTAAAAATAGCCGTCACCTCATGTTTTCTAGAGCACAAATCTCGGGCATCGTTACGGCGACAACCGTGATATTGAATTTTTGAGGTGACATAAAGATCAATCAGAAAAAGAGGCGTCCCGCATAAAGATTGACCGGCACCTTCATGCTCAAAATTTGTTTTTTCGATTCACATTTATTAAATCCACTTCTTAACTGCATCTTCTTCTGATATGTTCTGGCCGCTTTGATGTCAAGGATCATTTTGACGAGACCGTCGTCCGACATTTCCCCTTTAATGATGTTCAGTTCTAATAAGGATCTCGAGTAATACAATACCAACTCAATAAAAATGCAGCAACCTATTTACGACTAAAATTAGAAATACAGAAGTTGCCAAAACCATTTCTTTAAACAAGCGTGTTATTAGGATTTTTCTAGACAGTCAACTTTGTACAGTGGTGGAATTCGTGAATTGACTTTGTCTTCTCAGCGGACAAATACTGACCCTGAATTGCACTTGTTCAGTGCCATTGTTTTCTGGAGGTGTGAGGTACCTTTTCATTTGCAAAGATAAATAACGGGAATCGAATGTCACTGCGTCAGGCTTAAGTAGACTTATCTTCATTGCGGCGAAAACAAAAGAAAAACGTAATGAAGAGGTTTACAAGAAGACAAACATAAAAAATAGAGGTGGGTTATATCAGGGATATAACCGTGAGGTTCATGTAGGACCGCGTTGGCTTATAGCGCAGATAGTCATTTAAGCAAGAACAAAATTAATCGATAACCTCCCGACCAGAAGGGTATAAGATAAAAATAACAAAATCGTAGCAACCCTTGCTACGACTAACTGATTATGATATAAATTTGTTAAAGACATTTTCATCTAGATAATTTTATAATATACTTGTAACAAATAAAGATATAATGCTGTGGGAGGCACAATCTGCGTAAATAAATAGACTAATTCTTACAACAGTTGATATGATTTTGCAACATCGTAACAAAACTGTTACGAAGTTTGTTTTGTTTATGTTTTTACACTGCCCGTTGATGTGGCGAAGTTGCGGCATCTGTTTGTTTGTCAAAATATCATTCCGACGTTTGCCTTACAGCACCCGATATTGAAACGATGTTTTGACGTGCAATGAGCTGCCACATGTCGGCACTTGTATGGGCGCCTCGCCTTTTCGCTGCAACAAAACTGACAGCTTTGCTAGTTTCTTATTGTTATTTGTCGACTTTTTTTTGCTTGAATGACTGTGTGTATAGTATTAATTACACAGATAAAAAGAAACATTGAATTTTCTACGTTAACTATTGCACATAAAGGGAATGCTAGATTTGGCAGAAAATAATGGGATATTTCATGTAAGTTTCAGCCAGATAACGCCTGAATCTAGCCTGTTGTGTGAAAGATTGCAAACATTGTTGTGTGGCGCATGAAAGATTGCAAACAATTTCGTTGTTTACGCCTCCTTTGGCTTGGATTTAAACGAGGGGACATTTTACGCGCCTGTTAAAATTCATTGTTTTTTTCTGTGGAAGCAGGCGTAAATAAAGGGTGTCCACGATGAAATTGCCACACACAAAATTGATTCTCAAAATTCGAGTTTTCATCATCATTTTTGACATGTAAACAAAGCAAATGGCGCTTACACGCTAAAAATATATACAGTAGTTTATGCGTAATAACGCATCGAATGTTTATAACTACTTTTCGATACACTCCTTATGAAAGCATCAACCTCTTCTGCAGATACTCAGATCGATAGATTTCCGCATTGATTGTTCCGGTAGTGTAAAAAAAAGGGTAGACTTCATTCCACAGAAACATCTTGCTTGCCATATCAGCACTTTTCGACCAAAATTCTCCACTTGAATCGACCTGTCCGAATTGCTTACATTCTTCCCTACGACGGCAGTGTATGACTGTGGACCTGGAAGGGTTTTTGAGTCTTTTTTGCCATTGGTCTCGTCGTTCATTAAAATACATGCATTTGGTCGCTACAAAATTCGCGAATAAAATTTCCGGGCCCTTGTTGCTCTTGTTTGGTGATTTTCTCCTTCTTACAGGTCTTCAGGTTGCTCCGTTTCTTGATAAGTTGAATAATTCCGACGCTGGTTCCCTCGGAACCCCTTAAAAGCATCACGAATACACTTGTACGTGAATAGCTTATTTTCGATACATTTCGTAAGTACAACTAAAGGGTGATACGGTCAAAATTTGGTCAAGGGAAAACGCGTGTAAATCGGTGAAATCGGTTATTTAAAAAATCAAATTAAATTTCTTTTTCAAGTTCAATTAGTATAAAATTCAGGAAAAATATTCAGTTAGGCTTCCGCTTTTCCAAATCCGAATTGCCGGGCCTTACGCTTGACCCCTGCCATCAGATTTTGTACAGCCACCTTGTCCACCTTCTTCGCCGCAGAAAGCCAGTTTGCCTTGAACTGCTGCTCGTCCTTAGCAGTTTTTTTGGTCTTCTTTAGGTTCCGCTTGACAATAGCCCAGTATTTCTCAATTGGGCGGAGCTCTGGCGTGTTGGGAGGGTTCTTGTCCTTGGGAACCACCTGCACGTTGTTGGCGGCGTACCACTCCATGGCCTTTTTACCGTAATGGCAAGATGCCAAATCCGGCCAAAACAGTACGGAACAACCGTGTTTCTTCAGGAAAGGCAGCAGACGTTTATTCAAACACTCTTTCACGTAAATTTCTTGGTTGACAGTCCCGGAAGCTATGAAAATGCTGCTTTTCAAGCCACAGGTACAGATGGCTTGCCAAACCAGATATTTCTTTGCGAACTTTGACAGTTTCGTGTGCTTGAAAATATCTGCTACCTTTCCCCTTCCTTTTGCCGTATAAAACTCTTGTCCCGGAAGCTGCTTGTAGTCGGCTTTGACGTAGGTTTCGTCGTCCATTACCACGCAGTCAAACTTCGTCAGCATCGTCGTGTACAGCCTCCGGGATCGCGCTTTGGCCGTCGTATTTTGTTAATCATCGCGATTTGGAGTCACTACCTTCTTGTAAGTCGATAGTCCGGCTCGTTTTTTGGCTCGATGCATGGTTGTAGACGATACACCCAGCTTATTTGCGGCATCTCGGAGAGATAGGTTAGGGTTTCGCTTGAAACTACCGGCAACTCTCTTTGTCGTCTCAGCGGCTTCCGGTTTTCGATTTCCCCCCGATCCAGACTTCCTGGCTGTCGACAAACGTTCCCCAAACACTTTAATTACATTTGTAACGGTTGATTTGGCAACTTTTAGCTATTTTGCCAACTTTGCGTGCGAGTAGCTCGGATTTTCGCGATGCGCGAGCAAAATTTTGATACGCTGCTCTTCTTGCTTGGACGGCATTTTGACAACTGAAGAGTGAATTCCAAAATCAAAATAGGAGCAACATTCTACACACACACACCTTCAAAATGAGGGGTGTTCAGGTTTTTTAAATGCAAAATTGAAAGAAATACGTCAAGTTGATATTGACCAAATTTTGACCGTATCGCTCTTTATGTCAATGCCTCACGAAAGAATAAGTAAAACTCATTTTAGAGCAGATTCTCTAATGTGGGGGTCCGGAGCTGTGCTCAAAATTCATAAAAAGCGACGCACCACAATTATAAAATCAGACACCGGCAACAAAGCAAAATTATTTTGCTGCTGAAGGGTGTGGCCAGTGCTGTATTAAACATGGAATGCAACTTAATGAAATAAAAAGAAGAGGACAATTTGGACCATTTGCCATCTGGTTTTAAGGACCCTGGTAGGGAAAACAAAATTTTCATCTTGTTCTTATGCAAATTTGCATGCAGATCATTTTTAAGTAAAAAATTAAACTACTTATTCTAATGGAACTTTTTCAAGTTTCAATGCAACAATTTTGTAAGTTTTCTTATCAAATGGCCTATGCGACACGTTGTTTCACTCAGAGCAGCATCACCGTAAACATTTTGGAGCTCTCGATGTGCTTCAGCCGCCGTTTTCTTCGAATGAAAGAAGAAAATCAACACTTCCCGCAAATGACGATTATTTGGCACGAAATCAGACATCTTCAAACAACCAAAATATATAACACTAAACCAAAATCACTGATTTGGCAAAGCGGTTTGTTTACCATATGTCTGAGCTTGGTTTATGACGCTTGAGATGTACAACATTCGACCAGCACGTACTACTGGCGCCATCTATTGCTAAACAGCGGGAACTTAGTTGCGCACCTAATATAAAGTCATTCTGTTCAGTCGAACGCGAGGTATTAGATTTTGAAAACCTTAAACTTTATCGTCGAATTTCTTTCTTTTGATTTTTAGCGTTTAAAGCTTGTTGTTTGCACAATAAGCTCATTGTTTGTTCTCAACATATTGTTTTAAATACACTTTCACAGCTATCAATAGAGAGTTTTGCCAGGTACTCAAAAAAATGAATTCTTTTGTGAAAATTTTGGAAAAGACTACTGATTTGGCAAGCAATTTGAAAATATGGTATGAAATTTTCACCTTTTCTAAATTGCGAACATGACTGCCGAAATTTACCGGAAGGAATGTCTTCAAAAACGTGTGCTATCTTTCATCCGAAAGCACAAAGGTCAGACACTGTTTTGGTCTGATTTGGCTTCATGCCATTATGTGCGTTCCATAAGGGATTAGTATCGCGAAAACGAAGTCATGTTTGTAGAGAAGGCGATGAATCCTCCAAATTGTCCGCGAATAAGGCTCATTGAAAAGTTTTGGGCTTTGATGTAAGCAAAACTTCGGAAGAAAAGTGCAATAGTCGCTGATGTCGACAAATTAAAAAAAAAACACCGATGGAACAGTTGTCCAAAACCTTATGAGGAACATTAAGAAGAAAGTGCGTGACCTGGCGAAGTTAACGAATTACTAATCAAATATTACTGTTATTTGTTCATTGTATAACTAAAAAAATCTTTGACCAGATCGGGAATCTAACCCAGCCTTCTTTGTAGCTGCGCCTTTGCCGACTAATCTAAAGGAGGCCCCATTACAGTTTAGCTTAACGCTCTCATTTCTCAAAAATTGTCGTAGACGTGAAAGAGAAACGTAGTCTCACGTTAAAAAGTGAAAAAGCAAAAAAGACAATCTTAGCCTCCCAAGTAACATTGCTAAGGCCATCCTGCTTTATTAAGTTTTATTAAAGTTTTATGAAAGCCACTTGAAATCAATTTGGTTTTATTTTGGCACCAAGAGGTGCCAATAGGCTTCATATTTAAGTCAGGTTTATGAGAACCTACACAGCTTGTTTACAACAATCTTAAAACCTTGTTTCTCAAATTCCTTTTACTCCTATCAAAGGTTTTATTTCGACTTTATGAACTCGTAAAATGCTGTTTTGAAATGCCGCTTTAGGACTCATTGTTTTTATCTTATTATGGTCAGTTGAAAAAGAATGTTAAACCCATCTTTCCTCCAGTAAATGCATTAAACGGCAAATTGGCATTGGAGAAAGTCACCATGAGACCAAATAGTTTTATAATAGTCATTGCGAAGAAAAATGGGTTTTATGGCAAAACTGTGCTTTTTTCCAATCGCCATATTGAAATATAAGAAATAATTGAAATGTGGAAAAATAAATGCATCAAATTTTCAATGGCAAGCAATTAAACTGCAGATCGTAGACTGATTTCGGCATTCTTTTAGATAATCTCACCCAATTCCAAGCACTTTCCAGGAAATTCATGATTAATTTATCGAATATATTTGTTTCAATTTGATTTATGTTGTTGTAAATTTGCAAAATTTAGGAGGCGCGTTAATTTTCGGCTCTTATCGTGCCAATATTCACCATAAAAATAATTGCGCATATAATTTGGAGCATAATACGCTGTAGAAAACACTATTTGTTTTGGATATTGTTCTATCAAACAAAATTTCCCGCAACACTAGACCTTTTTATTACTGCTAAATGAATCAGAAGAGCAGAGAATCGAACAAAGTAAAACAACAAAAATCAAACTCGATTTCACAGTGAAGTTTGACAGCTGTGGCCATCTGGCCACATTCTGGTTTTAATGGCAGCCAGGTTTTATGAAGGTTCTCAAGTGGTCATAACATCTTTCAGTAGAACAATTTCAAATTCTTAATGTTCTCATAAAGGTTTTATTAACTTGCTTTCACAATCGTCTATAGAGTGGGCCATTTTGTACAATTTTCGGCTTTAAAGAAGCATAGAGGAGGTGCTGGTAGACAAAACAGTTTTGAATGTAGTTTTATCAACAAAGCCGGGAGGAGTGCTATACGGCTGAAATAAAACTAAAATTGTTACTTGGGCCCCCCCCCCCGCCGCGCTAAATAACAAGACATACATTAGTTCACGGCACACCACCCACCCGCCCACCACAACACAACAACAACGCCCCAATACGGCATGAACTAACCTCTTACCCCCCACACCACACACCCCCACCAACTCCCCGCCCCCACCACCCACCCCAAAAAAAAGAATATAATTGTCTATGAACGGAAGGTGCTGCGTACGATCTACCATGGAGTGTAGATGAAACGACTGGTATAAGAAGATATGTGCGAAACGTGCAAGGTAAATCGATCAAGAGGAAAACGATCTCCGCAGACTGCATGGCTGGAAAAGTGATCCATGTTGGCCTTGAATTTAATCGAATAATAGAACATTTATATTTTCGAAAACATGTTCAAGCTAATTTCGTTCCACAACTAAATACTTCATTTCTATCTTTAATTTTCTATTATTTTCGGCTTGGTTATAACTAAATTAACTATAAGAAACACACACGAATGTCAGCTACCATTGACGCATCATCTGTTAGCTCCGGAAATGGGTGAAACTATGAATGAGCAAAGTTAAAGAAACATATTTTCCGTATAATTTACAGGGAATATGTCAAACAGCAAACGATCACCATTTTTCTTCTATTTAGTCGTGCTACCTTCAACTGGTTTTAACGCTCTTTTCAACGTGTTTTCGCCTTCTCGCAACATAGTATTCTAGAAGCATTTCCACAGGCATTATAACTTCACCAATTCCAACCCGAAAGATTCTCTCGACCGGGCTGGGAATCAAACACACCACCTAGCCGGAGGGCTTCGCAAACCCTGCTCTTATCGAATGAGCTATCTGAGAACAGTTCATCAATGAACGTAAGTCAAAGCATCACAAATTGATATTGGACATAACCAGATGCCTTCCGACATCGTCCAGGCTGCATTCTTCTAAAACCGTCTGGCATTCCCCGACGAACCAGTCGTTTCGTCGATTTCTAGCCACAAACCCTATGGCACCTTCTGTCCATTTGTTGATGGCTGCTTTAAAACTACTCCAGCAGTCCTCAAAAGAGTATTCGATCAGGTTTCCTTCATCCGGCAACGCTGCTTCTGGGTTTTGCGCGTACTCAGTTGTGACATCCGATAGCTTCAGTCGTTCCCGATTATACTGTGCTGGGGGTCGGTACTGAATGCTGCTTATAAGTGTACATTAATCTTTATAAATCTCCCTTGCGCTGAACTCAGTAGGGATTCTCTGTCAAGACCCGAGGCTAAGAGTCAGTTCCGTTGTGGTTATATAACATAAATTAGTTTTTCTACTGTAGTTATCTATACATTTTCTTCAGCATTTCAGCATGGAAGTTCCCAACCCCATCTCACATATTCTCCCTTTTTATTTCTTTTCTCCCCCTTTTTTTATCTTTTCTCCCTAATTCTTTTCATTCACCCCCCTTATTCTTTTTATCCCCTTTACTCTCCTTTCATCATAACATCTTCATCACCACTCCATAAAAAAAAAATTTCAATAACATAAAATAAAATATTTTTATATATTTTATTTATGTGTTTATATTTTTTTTCATTCCCCCAACCCCAAACCTCCCATCCACCCCTAAACTCCCCCTCCCACCTCCAATATATCCTCATAAAAAAAAAAAAAAAAAAACTTATATCTTATCTTTTAAATTTTTTTTACTTAACTACTACTCTCCATTTCCTTTTTCAAACCATAGATATTAATACACACCAATTTTTTTTTTTCAAAAAAACCCCACCAACGTTTTTTAAAAATGACTTTTTTTGTTTTTGCTGCGTCGTTTTTGCGGAAATAAAATAAAAAAATATTCCTTCATTCAACTAAAATAAATGGTGAAATTATTGTTTCTCCGAGTGCTTTGAATAGAACGTTGTTAATGGAATCCCTCTTATTATAATAATACTATAATAGTGTGTTATGGTCGTGTTTCTTGAGATGGAATGTGCGTCGGTAGTTTTTTTCCCCCATTTTTGGTATTTCAGTGCCCCGCTCCAGCATCCGGACGAGGTTTCCAGCACCAGTTTTATATTATCAAAAACATACCTTAACTATATCAATCACAAGAGCTAAAAATGTTTGCACTTAGCGATCGCATATAAATTGCTGAAGAAATGCAGACAAGTGTCTTCCACAAAAGCACTGCCGGTCAGTGGGAGATTGATTGTACACTAACCCCCCCCCACACACACACATATTTATAAATCTGTATCTCTTTCATCAGAGAATCGCACTTTAGTCATTTTTTGATCACGTTCAAAAATTAGTACGAAAAATTGAAGCCTGTTGGAAGATATAGCAACAAGCTTTAATTAGAACAAGGGTAAAAACTCTAGTCTCTCTTCAATTGTCGAGAACTAGGGTAAAATTGGTTTGATGATGATGTAATACGACCATCTATTCTAGCAAGGTAACTTTCCATAGCAGTCGAATAATCTGAAAAACGAATTGATCAGGATTCTGTTGTTGTTGTGGTAATCTAGCTCCCGTATAAAGGGTCAAATATCTTTGAGCGGGCCTTTAAGCAGAGGCACTTACGTGAAACCAGTGAATATAGGGAAAAGAATCTCCTTCCAATAGCAAATTCAGACCCACAGCACTAGAAGCATCGAAGAATAAACCCAATAGATGGGGTCGAAGAGGCCGCACTTGTTCCACGAAATGTTACAACAGGGAGGAGGCAGTCCCATGCTCCCTATCCAAATCGTTTCACCTGGGTGCCCTGATGGTACCTCCTTTTCCTCGTTATATGTTAAGTAATGAATACTTAGTACATTTGCCGCGGTCATTTGATTACCTTGTGTTAGAGAATTCAGCTGAAAGTAATATTGGTTCGGGTTATATACCGTTCTTTATTTACTGACTAAATTATATAGGATCAAAATATATGGATACGCCTAATCAACACTTACCTGTTTTGCTGTGCTTTTGCTGTGCTTTTGCTATGCACATGTGAGATATTCATGGTGATAGTCTTACCATGGCCGTTCAGAATGATCCGACGGATGCATATGAAAGATCATTCCCGATTAGTTTCCACGTGTCTACTCAATTCCATCACGTTTAGTTATAGAAGACAAAAGGCATTTTACTACGTGCTTAATTTGGGAATATTACCCAGGTAACCAATAAGCAGTTCTAAAGCGGCTTAACGGCAGCCTATCAAGCAATCAAGTCGTCTTATATGCAACATAAATGCCACTTTTGGCCCAATATACGGCTGCTTTACTGCAATGCTATGATAATGCTTCATTAATGCTATTTTGCATTTGAAATGCTTATTACAGGCTACAAGCATTAAAATAGCATTTGAAATGCAATTTAACAACAGATAGTAGCATTCAAGATGCTGATATAATGCTAATATAATGCTTGTAACAATGCAGATGTACCGGTGATTTACTGCATATGCTAATGTTTATTGGTTACCTGGGTAGGGCAATGATTTCCCATCATCATACATCCCCCATAAAGTAATCATTACAAGCTGTCCATCTGGTTCAGGCAATTTTGAACGTTGAATTACATAATACTATTATACATGTTTTTTTTTCTCCATAATGACGGATTTCTGGTACAAGATTGTGATTCACTATCAACGGGAAGTACATAAAGTGTGTCTACGTTAAATTTCGGAAACTAAGATAATGTCAGCAATATAAAAACCTAGACATAATTCAAGAAAACCGATTGTTTATTTCAGTATCATAGAGTTATACCTACAGTAAAAACAGTGGATTGAGATGTTCACCCTTCTTGCTGTAAAATTCTCGAACTTTCAGATACCATACAGTATCCTCAGATACATCCCATTTGCTTTCTTGTTAGTTTCAAAGAGTTTCCGCTTAACTAGAGCCCATTACTTCTCCATTGGGTGAAGTTCTGGACAGTTCGGCCGATTGGCTATTTTTGGCAAGAGGTCAGCTCTTGTGCCTTGTACCATTCCAGGACGGATTTGGCATAGTGACAATAGGCCAATTCAGGCCAAAATAGAGTTGGATAACTGTGGCTTCTTATACACGGTAGCAACCGCTTTTGCAGACATGCTTTCTCGTACACATCCTTGTTGATAGTGCCGATAGAGACGACACTTTTGGATTTTCGACCACAACTACATATGGCCAGCCGAACGTAAATACGGCGAATGAAGACACCTTTTTTTGTCCGGAAATAATCGACGACGGCATTTCTTTACATTGCGGTATAAAAACCCAGACCCAGAAGCTGTTGAAAGTCTTTGAGCATATATATTTCGTCGTCGATTATGGTGCAAGAAATTTTTGCAAACAATTGGTGTAAAGCTCCTTAGCACGAATTTTTGCAGTGAAATTTTGCTTCTCATCACCGTTGGGCACCTTTTTCACTTTTTACGCCTTCAGTCCTTGCCTCTGCTTCACTTTTTGTACGATTTTGACTTCCCAACTTTGCGAGCCACATTTCGCACAGAAAGATTGGGATTTTTCTCAATAATGGCTACCACCTTCTTGTCCATTTGTCAGGAGCATACTTTTCGATTTGTTCCACTTCCTTCCTGGTTCCTGGTTCCTTCTGATCCACAGTCAAACCTGTGGATCAAATGATTTTCAAACACAAAACACGGTACTTTTCGGCAGTTTTAGTTTCTTGGCAAGATCACGTACCGATAAATTCGGACTAAGCTGCCGTTCGTACAAACTGCGTTTGCGCACTTCGCAGTTGACTTTTCAACAATCAAACGTGGTACAACAAAGAAGCTACAAACCTAAAATGTCAAGGACTAGTGCTTGAATCTCAAGCTTGATGATGTTGTATTTTTGTGTGGAGAAAGGTTTTTGCTACTTTCTTACGCTCCCTCAATTGCGCTATCAACATCATATAAACGTATGATATAGCGTTATGTAATCTCACAGCTCGAAAAAGTAGTGTGAATTTCTCTTCAATATCATGCACATAAATGGAGCGTCACAAAACAAACACATTTTAATTATAAAGCGTGTAAAGTTTTGGGATATTCCATACATTGTCGACAATGTTTTATGCAAAAGCTCTTCTTTGTTAGAACTGTTTCATGCAAGTTGCTATTTCGTGTGGAATAAAACACAATTTCACATGCTATGATAGGTATTTACATCACAATGAAAATTCAGATTTTTTTCTGTGCTTTTATTGATTATTTATACTTTGTATAGAAGAGTACTTTCAACTTCTCTACAATAAGCTTCTTGATTAAACCTGGAAAACACATATTAGGCGCATACCTACCAACTAAAGTTTCAGCTACTGCATTAGTCATAATTCACGTTCAGGTGGTGTAATTTATTGTTTACACAGATAAAAAGGAACATTGAATTTTCTGCACACATAGAAATTATGAATTTTACACGAGACGTAATTCCTATTTGTGAAAAGTTCGGAAACGTAAAGAAAGATTTCGTGTAAAATTATGTCTCCTGAAACTGACTAATACGCAATTTGACAAAAGATGTGTTTGATTGAATTTATTTTCTCATCTCTTTCAACTCATTTTTATGTGCTAAAGGACGCTTGCATGTGTCGGTCTCAGGGTACAGAAATTTACATGACATTTTGGTAGTGTGTGTGTTATCTAATGCACATAAAGGGAATGCTAGATTTGGCAGAAAATAATGGGATATTTCATGTAAATTTTAGCCAGATAACGCCTGAGTTTTGCCTGTTCAATGAAAGATTGCAAACATTGTTGTATGGCGCATGAAAGATTGCAAACAATTTCGTTATTTGCGCCTCCTTTGGCTTGGAATTAAACGAGGGGAAATTTTACGCGCCTGTTAAAATTGATTATTTTGTTCTGTGTATATTTACTTGCTTCGAAGCGAATTTCGACAGCTTCTTCCGTTTGAAACCAAGATAATCCACTGTAAACTTGTCTTTTCCCGTAAAATATTCCTGTCCCGGCAACTGCTTATAATCCGTGTAATGTAAGCCTCATCATCAATGACGCAGCACCGGTATTACGTTAGCAATTTCATGAAAAGTTTCCAGGCACGCGTTTTGGCATCACTCTGCAGGCGTTCGCCCCGATTTGGGAAGCTCTGCCCCTTTTCAATCCGGATCATTGCAAAAAATTGCGAAATACCAAGTTTTTTGGCCAGACTTCAAAATGTTCGTATTCCACTTGGTTTTACTAATCAGCACTTTCCAGTTTTTTTGTTGCGCGTTGTTCCTGGTTTTCTTTCATGTATATTCCAGTTTTTGCAGTTGTTTCAAGGCGCGATTCGACAACCCAGGATGTTGATAAACAAAATCCTCTCGCGAACGCTTTGCTGATTTTCTTTCAGTCTTGCTGATAACTACACAACTGCGCGGATGTAAACAATACACTCTATAGGGAACTTGGCAAAATTTGGATAATATCTGTCGAGTATGAAAAAAAGTTACGCAAAAGTATCGCAATAATTATGGACTTACCCTTTAGAGGTAACCGTGACTACCACTTGGCATCCCAGCGGATCTGGGTTCAATTCCAACCGAGGTCGGTTGGATTTTTCTGAGGCAAAAGAATCACCGATCACGCCTGCCTTCGGAAGGGAAGCAAAGCCGTTGGTCCCAACTCATGTGTTGATGAGTGCGATATCTAGGAGGCGCCTCCCTGTGGTGGTGAACCAGCGTAAGGCTGGAAACCACCTAAATAACTAAAAAGAAGAAGATTGAATTCACAGAGCGAGAAATCCCTGGACCCTGCATGATCCCGAAAAGCTATTTCAGAAAGTTCCCAAATCCTACCGGTCAGCGAATGAACCGAGCTGACCCTCCGTAAATCAACAACCACCTTTCCAACCAGTTTCGAAAACAATCGATCCATCGATCAAGGTCAGCTGAAAAAAATCGCAACCGCTTTGAATTTTTCACGATTACGTGTATGACATAATCGAAATCGTTGGACGAATTCAAATTTCCACCAAAAACTGCGCTCGGCACGCACAACGGGTTGACTGACTGACTTGCCAACTGTCGAACCTTATGCTGCATAAAAACGGTCTGAAGCGATGGCACGTATGACGGGCTCAAACAACGGCACCGCTCGAATGACGAGTGGCATTTTGCATCACATCATGTGTCTAACTTTAATGCGTTCAGTATTGGAACATTTGCTCGAATGAGCTAGTTTTGCAGGCATTAATTAACCTTGTAATCTAGGTATGTGGCTGATGGGTGGATTGTTCGGAACCTTGTGTTGAACGATCTCAACAGAACCTCGTTGTAGGTCTTAGATGGGTAACCGCACTCTACTAACATCTAAGCATACTTGCATAAAAGAGAGAGAGAGAGACGACTAGGTAAACTTTGCTGGTCATTCATATTGAAGGTATCTCATTGGAGAGTGCGGTTTTCCAATTCCCAGGCATAATTAGTGTTGACATGCGTGTACCGGGGCGCATGAAATTTCCACATATATTTTAATTGCATATGAGCATTGGTCTATCAATCATCAACGTTTTCGATCTTGGATCGTCGTCACAGTCGCCGTCTTCGCCGTTATTGCTATTGTGGATGGCATTGCACAACTCTTTGCATTTTACCTTCTTCTAGTCAATTTGTTTTACTTTGTGTTGCTCGAGGTGAAATACCTTCCCGCTCGTATTTGCAATAGATGTGTCGAATTTTTCTTCATAGCATTAGAAACCACTGTAAGAATAAATCGAAATTCTCCGTCTTGCGAATAAATCATACGATTTGCTCCAAAAGTGCGGACTTCAATCGGTCACAGGTTCGAACCTGCTTGGTATTCAATCCGACAGTTCTTTGTCGTCGTTGTTGTGATTACTATTTGCTACTTGGAACTCCCCGAAGTGTAGCGATACTGCGGTTTGGCAACTTAGGCTGAAATTCCGCAAAACTTGGCGCTGCACGTACGGATCGCTTTACGATTCTCTTTCACAGTGTTTATATCTATGGAGAAGCGGAGTAGCATACAGCATGGCGTGGGTAATTGTGTGAAGATCGTTTCGATCTGATGCACAATATTGCGATCAGATTTTAACATTTGTGACACTTTTTGAGCGCACCGACGACGACCACCAATGTGCGCGGGTGTTTGATGAATGTAGCAAGGAAGGAACGGAGACTGATGACGGCAATTTGAGTGGAAGTTGAATTTCGTAAGATATCATATGTCATAAAATGAGCACTTACCATCGAGTACGTAGAACACGTCAGTGTTAAGAGAGTTAAGGATAAATGTTGGTGTAATGCTAATCGTGACATTTTTGACAAGTTTCAAGGTAATGGGTTTGATTTTTCCCACATCAAATACGTTCATGGAATAATTCCATTCAAAACAAACTATTCAAAAGAGATGTATATTTAGAATGGGTAAGAAACGTAAGAGTGGGTAAGAAAGGTTTCACTGATTTTATACTCTATCAAATACTGTCTGATACGGTTAAATTCTATTAAAAAGCTGTTTTACTTCTTTTTGTTTGGGACATGATTATTAGGGTGGTCCAATGCATCGTTTCCGCTTCGCCCAATCGATTCCAAATCAGGTGTTCACTCTTTGCCAATATTTGAACTCAATTGGTTGCGAACTCGAACTGCGGTGGCACTTTGCAGGTTCTATGAAAATTCTAATTTTTCTTACTACTCGCTATAAGAATGAACTACAATATTTTCTATCTATGCAATAGAGAAGTTTATTTAACTTCAGCTTTGTTCAAGACCACTTTGTGATTCAACATTGGCATAATTGAATATTAATTAATTAGCGAGACTGTGTTTTTGTGCAATGCTCCGCCAACTGATCAGCAGGCAAAATTGGTGTGCTTGGTGCGAAGAATAGAGCCAAAAACCAAGGCTACCTTGTCATACAGCATACAGGCAGTGTTGCCTTGGAAACTGTGTGTCATTGATATCAGAAAGTTATTGTCGTATAAATCAACAATTAATTAATAAGATTGACGCAATATTTCAAAGTGGTCATCGGCAAAGTTGAAGGTGGATAAATTTCTCTTATGCACAGATCACCAGAATCAGATATGGAACCTATTGAATGGGGAGGAGCAGAAACGGAACTTTGAACCACCCTTATGATTATATTGAAGACCCGAGTCTGATAACTTTCTCTCCCCCCTCCCCCTCCTAAGATTTGAACTATCGTTTGTAGAAAATTGAAAGATTAGATCGGGTAAATCACACGCGGTTTTATTCTCGCATGTTTATGTTTTAGAGAGCTCAAAAAATGTGCATTTGTATGTGTTGTTGTCACATGTAAGGAGAAATTAATTATCAAGAAACATCAATTAAGGGCGTTGCCTTCAGATTTCTGAAAATATGACTAAGGGCGGGTGTTCGGATTTACCTCAGGAAAATGCCATACCTTTCTGTAGCAGCTTATTTTTTCAGCAGTTTAGACTGTAAATTATATTTTAAGTTAGTTATAAAGCCTAATTACATGTAATTAATCACTTACAATTGATTGTTTTTCTCCTTTTCACCTCGTGCTACAAAGGTTCTGCTGGCGCGTAATATTCCTTTTTCTGGGATTATTATTTCGCATAAAACAACAAGGAAATATGATCCAATTATCATCCAAGTATACAAATGTTCGGTTCCGTACTGTGAATCCAAATATAGTTTGCACTTGATGATCCGGAAAAGTTTCAAAATTGCACAAATTTCCAACTAATTAAACTGCACTTTCAATTATCTAGCTTTGTTTTTATTTACGTTTTTTTCCGTTTGCCTTTATTCTTCCGTCCGGGTGACCTGTCATGTTCAGCCAGTCAATGTCTATCGCTATGCGATAGACCGGTCGCTACCATTCGCGTGCCCAGTGGTCTTCAACACAGCGGGCAACTTCTTACGTACTGCATCGAATTTAGGACATTCGAAGACCACATGCTATGGCATCTTCTCTACATTTGCATATTCTGGACAGACCGTTGATGCTGGACGTCTTAACCTGCGTAGAAAGTTACTCCCTGAAGTCACCATATTCAGAACTGGGTCAGATGAAAATTGATTTCTTCCTGCTTCCTTTTCTCCCAGTTCAACAGAATAGGCATGCATCTATTTGTCCCTTAACTGTTCTACTCTTGATGCCCACTTGCCTTCCACTTTGCTCTCACCACCATCGTACTCCTCTGGATTAATTTCTCTTATATTCTTAGCATGATGCGGATAGGGATCATTTTGATGATGACGTATACTACTTCTGGCTATATAGTTATACACGGGATTACATCTCAAATCCGGTAACTTCTGTTTAGCGTCGCTTGGTTCCGCTTTGTTTCCAGCGTTGCAACCCATGATATTTTTCTGAACGTCGATATCGATTAAAACACGTTAGCCAAAAGCTGCATCCTGCTTCTGTTAGGTCAAGTGGTGTACGTAATGATTAACGGGTGTCCACTAAATAATGAGAACGAAAAGAATGGGTCAGGAAAAAAATACCAGTGAAGTTTTGTTCAAACTGATTTATTTTATTAAAAGGGTCAACTTAAATCTTCAAACTAAGTTTAGTGAATATTGTCATATGGTCTGTGGTCCGCCGTGCGGCGCAGCTTAGTCGTTATGCTGGAACATGACCGTTGGACGGCAGCCACATCGATTTTTCGGATGCAGCTTTTGATCCTGTTGGTAAGTTGCTTGGTGTTCTTGGCCTTCCAATTATCCTTGTATACCATGGAGCTCAAAAGACCGAAGAAATCCTCGATAGGACGGCACTGTGGCAAATTTGTCGGATTCCGGTCTTTTGGGACATATGGTATATTTTGGCTCTCCAAAAACGTTAGCGTTTTTTTTGCGTAGTGCGATGATGCCTTGTCCGGCCAAAACACGTATTTGCCATCCGAGTGATGTTGTTTAAGAAATGGGATGAGTATTTTCTGCAAACACTCTCTTTGGTACACCTCCTGGTTGATGGCCAAACCGCTTGGTTTGAACCACGGCTTCGAAATACCCTTATCGGATATTACGATGTATAACATAACCTTCGATTCAAATTTGTGCTTGAACTTATACATTACTTTTGGAGGAGTAGTAGATTTGTCCTTAGTGTAGAATCTGTCGTTTCCCGGTATCTGAGACTTCGAAAGAGGAAAGTAGCTTTCGTCGTCCAGAACGAAAGATTTTCCGCCGTAATTCCGAGTCATCCAGCGGCATTGGGATTTCACGGTTTGAATCTGCTCATCTGTGTACTCTGGGGATCTGGTTTTCTTTCTACACACTATTCCTTCTTTCTTTAGCGTCTTGCAGATGAGTGACTTCGAACAATGGAACTTTCGGGCTGCTTCCCGTTGCCTTTTTTTTTTCTCCCCCCCCCCCCCCCCCCCCCCCCCCCCACAAAACCCCCCCCCTTTTTTTTTTCTCCCCCTCCCCCCACCCCCCCCCCCCCCCTCCCTCCCCCCCCCCCCACATAAAAAAAATATAAAATTTTTTGGCACTTTTCTCTAAACATTTCTCTCGCCCGTTTTTTTCTTAAAAATAAATCATCCTCTTTTTTTGTGCCCCCCTTATATTATTAGATCTTTGCTGAAGCGTCGTCGCCATGACTGTTTAACCCTTAGAGTAAGGTGGGGCAAAAGTTCGACCTTAGTGGAATTTTATTTTTCAATTTTTTGTTTAATAAAGTTACAACAAATTAAGCATACTGATTTATTCAACAACTGTTTATCTCTCTTCGGAAAAAGTACAAGTTCAATGAAATTAAAATTACGATGTTAAAAATAATATTTCGAAACAACCTTCGAAACGAACTTTTGCCCCACTGGGGCAAAAGTTCGAATGAGGTGGGGCAAAAGTTCGACCTTTCATGGTGCAGCTGATATAGTCACGTGTTCAAATTTAGTGTTTCTCAATCTTTGCTTTCTTCTTAGTAGGCTGCGATTCGTTGAAAAGTTTCTTGCGTTTAGATGTTTTTGACAGTTTTTGTGCTTGCTCCATAGCTTTCAGTTCCAATTTTTCCTTGAATGGTGTGCTGGTAATAACTTCAGATCTCTGGCCTCTCTTCCGTCTTTGCTGCGGCTCTACTCGTTTTGGCAGGGGCCTGATTTTTGCAATGGAAACCGGTTCTGACGGCTCAGAGCACGATTGTACGTCCGTCGATGAACAATTATCAGAGCACACTGTCTCTAGAGATTCCAGGATGTTCCGGAGGGAAACCAAAAGCGGTTTGAATTTCACACTGCAATCCTTGCTGCACTCCGCATGTTGGTTGGAAGCACCGGAGCATGTCAAAGCAGCATCGGACGATTTCGTATTCGGTAGTTCAGGAGGATCAGCTATCTGTTGAAGTGGCATAGTCGGATTAACCCTCAATGGCTGGTTATCGACTTTTGAAGCGGTGTTTCGTTTTGCTGGTCTCTTCACGTGGATTGAAGAACTTTGGGGCAATTCCGCAGATGACTCTACGAATACAGCCAATGGCGAAGAACGTCCAGTTGCTTCTGTACTACTGGTGGTAGTGGGTTCCGGGTCAACATTTTCAATGCTCGACTGATCAATATTCGTCACTTCACTTGGGGCAAAATCTTGATCTGTAAACACTCCAGGATTGATTGGAACGATGCCGCACATTCTGAAAGCATTGATCGCTTTTTCGATTGTTGCACATCTGCAGTAAGCTATCCCAAACAGTTCAGCCACTTGATAACTCTTCCAGGATGGGACACAAGCCAATTATTGCACGCTTCGGCATATTTGGTTTTCAGGGCTTGAAAGAAACAGCGATCTAACGGTTGGACTTTGTGACTACTGTGTGGGGGAATAGACAGCAAAATAATTCCATTTTCTCGACAGTAGAGAACAGTTTCCAACGATTGATGTGTGCTGTGATTGTCTAAAATGAGCAAGACCGGGTTCTCCTTCGTTGCGTTAGTGTGCTTCTGAAAATGCTGTATCCATTGAAAGAAAAGATCCGAGTTTATGTATCCCGAATCAGAAACGAACATTTCGGTTCCTGGAGGTGCCCCATTGAGAAGCTCCGGCTTTTGACGTTTTCTTTTGAAGATCAGAACCGGTGGCAAATAACTTCCCACAGCACTCATAGCGCAAACTGCTGTGGTGAGCTCTCCTCTCTCAGCCGAGCTTATTTTACCTACCGCTTTCTTTCCGGATGTAGAGACGACCTTCGGGACAATATTCGGTACTGTAGACATTCCTGTTTCGTCCATATTGTAGATCCGACCTGGTCTGAAGCTATACTTTGTTGTCACTTCGGTCAAATTGTCGAAAAATTTGGTCATTTGCACCCGGTTAAAACCCATCATCCTCGCAAGACTGGTTTGCTGGGGAGTTCGCAGTGACAATCTGTGTCTACGCATGAAGGAGATCGTCCACTCTTTACCAGCTATCTTTGACTCCGTATTGAATCCATGTGTGACCTTATTTGCCTCGGCGTACTGGAATACCGCTCTTCGGAGGTCGATTAACGATAATCCGTAGAATGCGTCATCGAGATTCTTGCAATGTCCAGCTAGTTCTTCTTCTTGATCTGGAGTAAAGATTGATCTAAACCGACCAAGCTTTTGCGCTCCGTAGCCCTAAAACCGGAACAGAATAAATTAAACTACGATTAACCATAAAAAAAAGTTTGATTTATTTACCTTCTTCAGCCTCTTACGCAATGCAGCTTCCGTAATTCCGAGACTTTTGACAATAGCGAGTTTAGATTTGCCATTGGCAAGCCTTTGTTGGGCAACTTCCAGCATATCGGAAGTACATACCTTCCGCTCCGATTTTCTTTTGTAGACCCTGTATGATTATACGTAAGGAAGCAAGTACATGATTATTCTGATTCGAACTTTTGCCCCACTCGTGATTCGAACTTTTGCCCCACTATGGATTCATGGACCTTACAACAAATAGTGCAAAACTGGGAAATAATAATGAAAATTGTAACGCAGCATCTGATTGGTATTGAAACCAGCAACTAAAGGCACAACAACACTTTTTTGAAAACTGAAGTTTTGTGTACGAAAACACGTTTACCATTTACGAAAAAACAACTTTACCTCATTATTTTGAGAAAACGCAACCGAGCCAAGAACTGTTTACATCTGAATGTGAGCTGTCAAAATTCCTACCAATCCATACCAGTGTTGCCAATTTTTCGGTACTCTGTGTATAAAAAACTGCAAAACGAACTTTTACCCCACTCGAACTTTTGCCCCACCTTACTCTATGTGTTCGACAAAAAAAAAACACCTTTAAGTGATCGACAGGGTACCCAGGTACCCACCAAATTCAAATGATTATAACTCTGGCAATTATTGACCGATATTATTTCTTTTGGCTCCGTTAGTTTCAAAAACTCAGTCGCTTTTGGGACATTATAAGCAATGACCATTTAACTTCATCTGGTTCGCGTAAATCCGGGGCAGTGGTCCGGTACGGAGACGCTATTTGGAAACATCTATTGAATTTCCGTGAATGGATGTCAACATCTTTGGAATAATTCCTAGAAACTATTTCTATTCCATTGTGGGCCATATGCGGACTTGTTACTGCAACGGCCATTCTGCAACAGGTTCCTGTGGGGCCTAGAGTGGCCATGAACATAACATAAAATCGATCAATAATTACCAGAGTTATAATCATTTGAATTTGGTGGGTACCCGGGTACCCTGTCGATCACTTAAGGGGTAAACAAAATCGAAGTCCCCCCCTTCGGCTCCCCTTGCTATTATACGAAATGTTTTTATGCAAAAAGTTGCCTTCCAACTGTTATTAAGATGTCACTGAATGTCAGCTTCCTGTTTTAAAATAAACTATGAAATTTCGTAATGGAAAACATGAAAAGGTACCCGGGTACCCTGTCGATCACATAAGGGTTAACAACAGCCAACAGTTTGGCCAACAGCACTTCAGTTTTGTGGTGGGTTATCTGCAATTTCCCTCTTTGCATCTAGTTGTCAATCAAGATCACAACCTGCGTCGCCAGAATTTCTACCTCTGCTAACGTCTCCCCGGTGATGTACTTTTAACCAACGGCAAAATCCACAATCTCAACACCCGTGTCAGCACGCCGTTGTAACTTCCGTTCCAGAGCATGGGACGAAGGTTCCAGCGTTGTGGAGCTCTCGCAGAGTTCCTTATCGATCGCTGTTTTAGAAATGTATGTATGTATGTAAGGTAGCCACCATCCCTTATAAGCCCTTGTCATGTATGCAGCTCCACTTAATAGCAAGATCAAATTGAGTTACTGGGTTGCATTCACAGTAACGCTGTATGAAGGGCCAAAAACGATGGGGTGGACCAGAGACACTCACGCGAAACCCGCGGGAACATAAAAATCTCCTTCCAACGATACGATCCAACAAATCGAATAACCCAATTCGCAATACTCATTAAGCTTTCTACGGGATGGCTTGTTGAGAAGGGCGCGTCACTCTCACTGAAACTGTTGGAGTAGAATTCACAGCATCCCATCGAATCGGTAGGATAAAGAAAATGATAATGTTCGTTCCCTCCTAGACGCCGGTTGTCATACCACTCCATTGTCCAATTCCAGCTTGAGTGACACCCTGATGCTCCCTCCCTTCCCTCCTCCCTTCCCAATGCCATATAGTAATATTTATAATATAGTGAATTAATACATTATAATTATAAAAAATATAGTGAATGAATATAAGAATGATAAAAGCACTTCCATTTGTGGACCTGAATGTTTAGACAATGTAGCTGCGAGAAAAAAAAATGATTTAAAATTATCTCATAAAACTTCCAGGGATGATCTGAAATTATATAGCAATAGAATAGTAAACCTTAAATTTCGATGTGCTGTTCCGTTTCTTTGCAATAATTTTTTGTTTTGAGTCTCATCGGAAATTGTTATTTTAATGAAATGAATTTAAATGCAATTTTGTCACATCATTTAATATCATTACACAAAATAATAATCTGACGTTATAATATAAAATAATAATACCAGCAGGCCAGTAAACTATAGTAGAATACATATATCCGTAACTAAGCTGACTGTTACAGTTTCTATTGGATTAAGATCTACTAAGATTAGAATTTGTTTTCACAATAATAGTCAGAAAACATAATAAACGTAGGCACAAGATATATCTGACATCTACTGGTAAATTACTGAAAATAAAAATTAGATGTGTATGAATATCATAATAATATTGGAAAAACTGAAAACAGCTTATAATAAGGCGAAATAAATTTCACATGAGCGTGAATCCAAAAATTGAATCTAAATAAAACTAAAATTGAAAAATTAAAAAATTGAATTTTTCGATAGCTCTTGTTCATCTGGACCCATAAATGATTCTTTATGTCTGTGGAATAGGAAATAAATGATTTCAAACTGTTAGTTTTTGAATTAATATATATTTTTGAAGAAGAAGGAAAGAGCTTTTTTTAAGTAGATTCTTTTCGAATATGATTCTTTCTAAAAAAAAAAAACATTTAAAACCTTCCTATCTTTTCAAATACATAACGTAGGTTAGATGAGCTATAACAGACATTCGTACGTAGTACTGAAATCCGATTAAGTTTCCTTGTTGGTTTATTATTCTTCTTCACAGGCTCGACAGTTGGTGTTCCTAATTTTACCAATTTTAGCAACCATTGACCAGCATTTTCATATTAACTATTGCTCCTTGTTGTTTCATGTTTAAAGGTTCTGACATCAACTGTTACATGTTATTGCTCCCTAGAACCAGCAGAAAGGAAATTTTGACATGCAAGGTATATAATTTTGAAAACATACAGAATTGACTTCCATTTTTTGCGTATCAAATTACAAACTCTTTATAGGGCTTCAAATGGTGAGTTGACAACTTCGAAGGAGGATGCGACCGATCTCTGGTCCTCACAAGTTCCTACCTCACGCCTCCACGAGTCATATGATCACAAAAGACTGCCAGCTGAAACATGGAGACGCTGGTTGGCGTAGCCTGGGCAATGTTGCCAATTCGACAATAGCGAAGTGAGGGGGTGCGAACATTTATATTCAATTTATAATTTCAGCACGGTTTGGCATCATCTTTGGGTTCCAAACCATTTATCTTATGAGCATGGAGCAACATTATTAGCATTAAAGGCTCAATTTGTTTTTTATTATTTCAGCATAACGTTTACATCAGATGTCTTTGGACATCCATGGAACTACCAAGTTTTGAAAATAATTTTAAATTCAATTTCTTGGCTAAATGGCTAAATTTTCATGAACCTGAAAATTGGATACGAAAGTTATTCTACAATTGCAGTAGGACAACAATCTGCAGACATGTAAATTAAAAAAGAATTGGTATCAGTTCATTTTATAATATCCGTTCACCGATTATGTATATTAATTGGTATGACATTGTATATTGATTTTATTTTTATCATTACCATAACCATTTTTATCTTAACTTTTGTTTTCGTGATTTCTATATTGATTGATTGATTTTGATTAAATAATACTACCATCTATTGTAGCAAGATAACTTTCCATAGCAGTGGAATAATCTGAGAAGCGATTTGATCAGGATTCTATTATTGTATGTGATCATCAAGCTCCTGTATGAAGGACCAAAAACGTTTGGGCGGGCCCGTAAGCAGAGACACTTACGAAAAACCCGTGAATATAGGGAAAAGAATCTCCTTCCAAAAGCAAGGTCACACAGACAGCACTAGAATCGAGCCCTCGAATGACAAAATAAACCCAATAGATGGGGTCGAAGAGCCCACCCTCGTTCCGGGAAATGTTAACAATAGGGAGGAGGCAGTCCCATGCTCCCTATCCAAATCGTTTTACTTGGGTACCCTGATGGTCCCTCCCTTTCCCAGTTATATTCTATTTAATGTTTAGGATATTTTGCACACGAAAAATTAAGATATCATTATAGACAAGAATGCGTATTTATTCAAATTTCAAACTTAAATGATACATCCAATGGATTGTTACTGAAAAATAAATAAAAATTAGATATGTATTAATATCCTTCTAGTCCTGGAAAAGCTGAAAACAGAATAGATCATTCCAAATATCAAAGATAAAATTACAATAAAGATATTATTTTATAAAACATGTTGTAATATTTTTTTCTTTTTACTGTTCTAGCTACATTTCGAAGATAGCAATTGTAATAATCGAAGAGTCCGGTTTGATGATTTCAGAAATAATAGCTTTTCTTACCATAATACCGCTAAGTACAATATTAAAATATAATCCTACATTGCCAATATGCACATGCCAATCTTTTATGAATATAGTAGTTGAAGTTTAGAAGTGCAATTTTAAATTAAATATTATGCTGAAATGCTGAAAAACAAATTGAGCCTTTGATGCCTGTCATGTTGCTCCAGGCTCTTACATGGTTTTGGGATGCAAAGATAATTCTAAAGCGTTAATATATATAGCATTTCAAGCTTATTGCTTTTACAAATTGCTTATTGCCTACTCTCAACTCAGTATTCCAGATGCACTTCCGCAGTTATTAATTGAAAGCTTTCGATGCCGATGATTCTAATGCGTGCTGAAATTATTAATAAATTGAGAATGGAAAATATACAATACGACTTAAGGTACATGATGTTCAGTCGCACCCCCACACTTCGCTATAGTCAGATTGACAACATTGCCCAGGCTACGCCAACCAGCGCCTCCATGTTTCAGCTGGCAGCCCAAGTAGCACAACTTGTTTCAATAGAGCATAAAAATCTCTCTTGAAACAAATTAGGGATAGTTTTGTTTGGCTATGTACCTCAAAATCATACACAACAGGAACGGAAAAAGCGCAAGGGTGGAGCCTGTTTGCAACTTGAAATTGTTTCTACAGAGTTGCAATAGCATTTTGTAAAACGTTCAAATATTTTAAATCACGTTGCAAAAAAAATGAAATGATACCGATGCGTAAAAGAATGCGAGGATAACTTTCTTTTTTTAAATGGATATCGTTATCAACCAAACATTCGTGATCAAAATACAGAGAACTAAAATGATCTAAAAATCGTGTTGGAATAAGTTTATTTTTTAAACGCTTTCAGATTCATGGATCAATATTCTGTTCTACTACGAAAAATATAAAAGCCCTTGAATAAATCCTCGAGAATATAGCATTGCTTTACTGCCGGCGGACGCATAAGTGTCACATGTTACAAACGAGCAAAATGAGAAAAACGCATTTGAAGTTTCAAAATATATTTACACTGTTACCAACCAAATACACTACCGGCTAAAATAATTATGAACCCATTCTTAACACGTTAAGTGCTTCTATGATATTTACCTTTGCAGAAATCTTTAAATTATACATATCTGGATAATAGCGACAGTAGTGGGTAGTGGGTTTTTTTTTGTTTACGTATACCTGATTGACTGAAAATTAAAATCTACTGAACTCCACATAATTAAATATTAATAAATTTAATATTAAATTAAACTAATAGCTGCCTTTTTGTTCAAAGGATATACATAACGTACTGAAAAGAGGATGTTTAACTGGCATTACAAGTAAAACAACAATGTCGCATACGCCTTCAACAAAGGTATACAATCCATTGGAACAAAGAATAAGAATAATTCAGAAGCTACACCATGTTTTTTACTTGAAAAAACTGAAGAACAATCTAGTGAGGATTTCGTTTAGAGGTTCAAACGGAATAATCAAATAAAATCCTAGTATTACTAACCTTCCATATATTCGAAGTCTGGATTGCTCGCAATTTGATTATCTGTAATTTTTGTTTAAGTCATAAAAAAAAATTCCAATTGTTTTATAAAATACACTAAAATGTGTTACTTCAATAACTTTCGGTACAAATGTTTCAAAGTGAAGTTATCTTAGCATAGGTGGAAAATATCCAACCGTTTTTAGCATGTTTTTGTGTAGAACTTATTATGAAATTAAGTGCAATTATTTAATTGCATTGTTTATGACGAAAAACTACCAGCCAGAAAAATTCAATCGTATGATTGCTTAAAGAAGCTTAATAATAAGCCACGAGAAGTTAAATAAATTACTTTTAAAAGATAACAACTTGTTTTCAAAATTTAGTTGGTCGTTGAAACCAATGTTGATAAAGTTGGTCTTCATAAGGTTATTTTTATTGTTAGGTACTTTACGTATTTCATTTGAAGCTATATTCGCTTAACTCAGCACAAAGTTTCAATAACAAATTAATATTGAACAACTTTTAAACAACTTTAATATGATTATTTTCTCATATGATCAATCGATTATTCCACAGATGTTACATTAGAATCGTTTTTATACAGATATTGTTGCTTGGGATTTGATTAAAATAATCCATTTGAAAAATATACCATCAAGTACTGATATATTGAAAATTTTAGCAATTTCAAAATTTTACTATGTGATGAATACATTAGGTATAGTTGGGAACATAGCAAATATTATGTCCTTAAAATTCGATCTACGGGTTTCTTGTAAAATCATTGATTTTGTTTCTATGTAAACAGTTGACAGAATAAATTACAAAACACAACAGCTTATGTCATTACGCACAACTAGTAATCTCACAACTGTTTATGTTGTTTTGGGAAGATTATTTATTTCAGCTTAACGTAGGTAGCTTTTTTATTTACATTAATTAGCTGGTACAGCCAAACATAAAAATATTATGCTCTCACTCTTTGAGTGATCCATGTTTAATAGTTAAATAGTAATAACCACTACCATAAAAATCGAAGCGTATAGAAGTTGTATAATGAGCACTTGAGCATTTCTTTGTAAGGCCAATACAATAACAACAACCTCTAGAAATCAACTCTTATTGATTATTCTTAAATTCATATCAAAACACATGTGGTCGGTAGTGTGCATTTCATTTGGATATATTTCATCCGTCATCACTGTTGTGATAATGTCCAATTGAACGTTGCAAGCACGTAACATTTTTTATTGACTTTTTGCTGCGTTCTCATTGTGTTGCACATGTGGCTCAATAAACGCATGCTGAAAACCTTAAGTTACAGAGCGCTTCATTGAAACAAGAGTGTAACAAATTTGTTGTGTTGCAGTTGAGGTCAAAAATTTTCATAATAAACATCACATACACTGGAAAATATTAAGTATGCAACGTCATGATTAAATTTACTTAGCTGCAAGTTTACAAAGACAAACAGGTCTCGACTAACTCCAAGGTTTGTTTTGAACGGTCTTGGCAAACCATTTGAGCAACATCAATGAAATATCTAGTATATCGTGTACGTGAAATATACTCAGCTGTAACCAAATATGCTTTTTGTTACTGCAGAATTACTAAAATGAAACATGAAAACTAAGTGTTGAATACAAAAGATGTTTCGTGTGCTACTTGGGAGTCTTTTGTGATCATATGACTCGTGAGGTAGGAACTTGTGAGGACGAGAGATTGGTCGCATCCTCCTTCGAAGTTGTCAACTCACCATTTGAAGCCTCGATAGCATAGAAATAAATAAAACTAGAGATGCACTCTAGACATTGCTGATTGGTAATTTCAAGCGGATTCCAAACATTTTCATGTGGGACTTGGCCAAAAACTTGATGTTTCGCAAGTCTCTTCTAGAGGGCCAAGAAACGATCCGGATTGAAGACGTAAAATATATAGAACTTCCTAACCGCCTAATCGCGGACGAACGCCAGCAAAGTGTTGATAAAACGCGTGCCTAGTTCCTGGAGAAACGACTGTTCGTTCCTCAAATAACATTACAATTTTAGGCTTGTTCTAGCCCTAGTTCTAGTTGGGACAAACATACATCTTCAATGAGTATAAACTGGTGACCCATTATAAAGCAATACCGGCGCCGGCCGTGACCGAATGCTGGTCAAGTAGGGAATAGGAAGGAACGTGTTGACGTGCTACTCGCTTTGAAGGAAGCCGAGAAATCCTCTGCACTTCCACGAGAAATCACTGGGATGTTGGATAGTTTGGGAAAAGTGAGCAGCAGGGTTCGTTTTGGTTAACGATACGCTGAAAGTACATACCTACACTATCCGCCAAAAGCAATAGACCGCTCCAATGTGACTGAAAATAGACAAGCATAACGAAAAACAAAACAAAACAAAATACACAAAATAAAACAGGATATTAGATATTGTCTTCAAAATATGGTAGAGATAAATTATTTGTTGCTTTGCAAACCAGCTCTCTTCGATGACCTAGATGGCCAAGTCCTGCTGGACCCGCAGCTGCTGCCGTCGGCACTCGTCCACATCAACTCGACCGTCGTCGACCTTCCGTTAGTAACATGATATCTATTTCTAATACACTCTTCTTGCACCGATTAATTTACAAACTAAGCCTGCACACCGAATCAAAATTCACTTTGGCACAGTTGTGGTATTTTCCACTAAAATCAAGTTCTAGATATTGGCACTTGGTTGCAGGAAACAGACTCAATAAGAAAAACAAACTCACTTATGACCTCTAACTTTACACGGTTGCTAAACAATACACACTCTCTAGCCCAGGGTGGCCACAGACTCGGGAAAATCGAAAAAACGCGGGAAAAATGCGGGAATCCAAAATCGTTGAGAAATATGCGAGAAATGTCGGGAATTTCAAAATCCGTCGGGAATTGTTGTCCTGGCAGGAACCATGCTCACACATTTTTTAAATTGAAGATTTGAGTAGAATCTGTGTTCATTTCTGGCAAACTTGAGCAAACAAGTTCCGTGTGTGTTAGCTCTCATAACACTGTTGCCGTTTCTGATTAATTATGCCATTCGCTCCATAAACCCATTGAAAAAACGCGAGGCTCGTCGGCCCGACCATCGGGCTCGAGCCTTTTGTTCAGAGCCCGACGATAGGCCTACGAGTCCGGCATTTTCCCAGTGGGAATCCGCTGTTCTGCGCGTGAAAAGAAACGCACACTTTTAAACAGAAATAGATATATTGCTTACTCTTTCATTCTGTATCCTGTGAATTTGTTGAACCTTGAACAATTGAGTCATATCATCATTCAGTTTCTGCCATTGATGTGATTCAGTTGAATAGAAAACACGTTAATTTTTGGCATTGGCAAGTGCGCGATCGACAACTTATTCTACAAAACACAAAGAGCCAGTATCTATGGTCTTCCGCAGATTCAAAGGATTCCAGATCAGCAAGTTGCAAGTGGTGCAATTGTAATTTCAAAATAACTTCTAGAGTTGCCTTCGCCGGCCACGAGAAAGGAAAATGTCATCAGCTGGAAATCAACGTCCGGCGTAACAACAGGTGTACCTGCAACGCTCTTTAAGACGTTGCTTGCCGGATTTCAGAGAAAAGAACAGCGTTTGGTCATTCCAAGAAGAAGCTGTCAAATTCGCCAACATTTATTAAAAAGGTGCTGATCCTGTCACACAGAAAAGCGACGATGGAGCGAGAATTTTCAATAAATGAAAAGTGTCTGTTGGTGAACAAAACCGAAAAGAGTTTGGTAACTCATAGACTTGTCTACGAAGCCATAAGGACCTCTGCAACTGTCAACGACGTTGAAATCATGAAGTCCTTGAAACTATACGCATGCAACGCGCGTGCCAAATACGGCAAGTTGCTGACAGCACAAAAAAAAAGAAGGAGATTTGCACGAAAATGAAGAGTGAAGCAGAAAGAACAGCAAAGCTCGAGTAATTCGTGATTAGGGCCTGAAAGCCAATTGTAATCAATGACTTTTAAAATTGATCTCTCATCTCTCAGCTGCTATCCGTCATTTCGCCTTATTGAAACAAGTCAGAAGCATTTCAGATTGAACAATCTCCTCAAAAACTTCTATTAATTCTATTAAAAATATCTATTAATCTAACTTATTTGCAGTCGGGAAAATTAAGGAAAAATGCGGGAGAAATGTGAAAAAAAAACGGGAAGTTTTAAATGAAGATTTTGTGGCAACCCTGCTTGCATCTTGTTACTACTCCACATGCTTGGAGTGGTAACAGATGAATAGAGTTGTGCCAAAGAATCTCAATCTCCCAAATTCACCGGAGCTGCGACTGGTCAAAAAATACTGGGCTACAACGAAGCAGATCTTCGCAAGCATCGTAAGGTTGTCTATTCGGAACAGGAAATGTTGAAATCGTGGTTGAAAGCAGAGTAAAACGTCGATTCAAGCGTTTTCTAAAATTTTATGGGTGGAACTAAGAAAAACTTTCGGGCTTTTGTATTTGGTAGAAAATACACAAGAATATAGATATGAAAAGCATTTTGCATTTATTTTGCTTCTTTATAGACTACCACCTACCATGAATTTTCCTCTCCCCATGTTTTTTAACGTTTCATCCCTCGTCTGCCACCATAATGGAACGTTGGCACTTGCCTATATATTTAACACGATTTTATCATTGAACTGCGTGTCAGATGTTCATCAAACGAGCTTCAGTAGTTCAAAAAACGCTCTCGAAAAACTCAGCAAAAACAGCAAAAACCGTCCATCTTCTGCTAATGAAACCGATTATATGATTGCAGCGGCCGGTAGGTGCAACAGTTCGAAAAATTAATTCACAAATTAGTTATCTAAGAAATTGTAACAATGATGCCGTAAAACAAAGCATCAATTTAGGCACGCACACCCCGCGCATCATCGACATCCACCCGTGAACGGGAATGAAAACAGAAAAAAAAGAGAGCACGAGGAGCAAAATACGACGCCACCGGAGACGTCGGAGATGGGAAATCTTTGATTGTTGATTTTATCTCCTCGGCTTCTTTATCGAGCCTAACCGTAGTGAATGGCGCTGAACCTGCCAGAGCAGAGGTGCTTTTAGTCAATCAAGCGAAACATTATATAAATTAAACGGCTACTAACCGAGACTTAGTGCAATACTGGCGATGGCAGAAAATCCATCACGGTCTGTGGCAGGTGCGTTGTTGGTGGAAAATTTTGAGACACATGTTTTCCTTTAGCAACAAATTCCGACTAATCGATGCCAGCTCATAAGCTGAAATTAATCCGTTAAAAGCAATGATCTTTCACCTCCATCCAACGGGTGGCTTCAAGGTCCAATTCAAGTGTAATGGTTATTGCTGAGTTTTAATGTAATTCACTTGAAGCACTTTCACGACATTGAATAGCTTTGCGGCAGCGCCAGTCTTTGTCGTGATGCCAGAATATGGATCAATGGATTCAGTTCCCCCCACAGGTGGAATCCGGGTCCGGGGGTGCCGTTCGAATATGTAGTAGAATGTAAGTAGTTCAAAACTCAGAACAAACGAGATAATAAAATGCCAGGGTTAAACACGAGTCTCGCGCGATGGAATCGGTGACTTGGAGTAGAGTGGCTCCGCAAGCGACGAACCCCGTCTCGCAGTGGATGTATGCAGAGCAAGATGTTCATGTCCATTACCATCTGCGAGATATTGTCAGTGCTGAAGAAGTGTTTGCTTTTCATCATTCGTAATTAAAATCTGTATCAATAAGAAGTTGAAAGATGTTAAAACAAAGAAGAAGCCGGCGGTGGATTTGAAATTGGGGGTATGCAACGTAGGTACGAGCATAAAAGCGCAAATTCCTAGCGGGCAGAACGACAAGTAAAAGTTGCAAATCGTGAGAAACTGGTACCAATGAGTGATGATGATGATGATGATGATGATGATAATTGTGGTGTCTGCAGTGGCTTACTGGGTCATTTATACGATTCGTTCTTGCCAATATAATTGGAACCGCCGTTGATGAATGGGGTCGTTTCGGAATGGATTGAACTACCTACATGATTTGCACTTTATGGATCGTTCTAACGCCAATCAATTTATGGCAGTTACTGGATGACGTCTCATCGCCGCGGTGGTTGTAAAGGACAGGAGCGAGACCACCTCGGCGTGTCAGTAATTATCGTCATCCTACGAGTGGCGGAATCTGGTTCAACTATATTAGAAACAATCACACCACTACTGAAGAGCGAGGGAGCATTTAAATCAATTGCATGTTTGCCCACGAGAGTGCGGTTATGTAATAGATGAATACTAGTACTGAGTCAGATTTACTTTGCTCGTATTCGATCAGGGTGCTGCATTCGATCAGGAGCTGTGGTTAGGCTGAATTGAAGATTATTTAATTCTTAAGCAGGTTCAGAGGAGCCATTGAAAACAGTGGTGTGTGAACGTGGATTGGGTTTCAAGGAGCATGCACTGAAGTAGAATGTTGGATGTTTATCATCGTAATAGTTGATTGTGTATTAAAAAGATTTTATCTGTTATAGACACATTTTGTAGAAAAGACACTTCATGAATTTTGCCCGTAGTGATTGATTTGACAGTCACCCACATTTTCACGATGGGCTTCCTTTCGTCAGCAATTTTTGCAAAACTCGGAAAATCATCTCGCGGCTTTACAACGGCTACGTAGAATTCCCGACTGGCCCACATGTGTGAACTGACTTCAGAATCCACGATTCATTGGTTCCTGCTCTGTTTGCACCCCGATGGTTGCACGCACTTTTTGATCTCCATCGTCCCATGCAGCCAACGTCGTTGCGTTAGCTCGGTTTGTAGCCTCTTCCGGCTTCACTCCGGGCATGATGCACTTCCAAAGTCCTTCGCGTACCAACAGTAATTCGACCTCCAGCTTCCAGGTTTCAAAATTTTCGTTCGTCAGTTCCGGATCTTTCCATCTTGAATTTCTTCGGGCCCACAACTTCTTGAATAATAAAATGGCCGTAGATCTGATTTAATACTATTTGAAAATACGTCTTTAGTTGAATTCTGGTGAGTGCGAGCTTTTAAGTGAAATAGCTGTAACTAGAAAATGAGAAGAAAAATTTGTAATTTCTTTTTAATTACAACTACCTTTATTGCTTATCTTGACAGATACGCGTATTTCGTCAGAATTCTTCAGTCTCGTTACTTACACTCAGGTGAGTTTGACAATGAAGAAGTCTGCACGCGTATATGTCAAGATAAGCAATAAAGGTAGTTGGAATTAAATGGAAATTACTAATCCTTCGTCTCATTTTCTAGTCTTTACTTAACAACAGACTTAGAATGAACTTTATAAAAAAAACTATTTAGTACATCTATTTAATCATTACTTCGATTATTCGTCGCTAGTGGATACCTGGTCACTGCTGATAGGCGGGCCTCCATCGGCAGGAGGGGTGAATTATTCACCCATGCTGTCCCTGGAGACGACACCAGTGGCTTTCAGAAACAATCTGGACCGCCTGGAGCAACGAATGGTAACAGTGCCAGGACCCATTTATACGGAAAATAAAAGATTCCGTCCACCAATTGAAGGACCCCCCAGACCACCGACAGCAGCAGATACTGTCGCGCCTTCGTTCTGGACACACAAAAGTATCACACAACATGTCCGGAAATGGATCTTTCCACGTGAACTGCACCTTATGTAACACGCTTCACTCAGTAGAACATTTTCTATGCCATTGTCCCTAGTGCGAGAGACCACGACAGCTCTTCGGAATCTCGGGCAGCATAAGGGACGTCCTCAGTGAAGACCCCATGAGAGAAGCTGAGCTGGTCTGCTTCATTAAGGAATCCCACCTCTACAACGCTAGATACTGGAACTATCAACCCGCCTTACTGATGAGGAGTGGTAGGAGTGGGTCTGCCGGTGGTGGACCTCTCAACGATGCCTGCCACCGGTGGGTCCCCCTCCCTCACTCAAACCCAAACGATCCAATATTTGACCACACCATTTCAACCCATACCAACGCTCTACCCACGGACCACCCCAACAACCCTCACCCTCTAAGAACCGACCATACGCTTGCATGAGAAAGGACACGACAAGGACATACGAAACCGATCATCACGACCAGCATGAGACAGCACCAAGCCAGTGCATCTACTACATATCATGCAGATCATTTTTAAACGGGACTTACAATCCCACCTTTTAGAAGGACCCCCGTTCCCGTCGTTTTGCCTCATCAGAGACGAACCAGCCACAGGCTGAAAGTCTCTTTAATAAAGAAACCAAAACCACCAATTTGTCGTTAGTTAGGGTTTCACCTGCAACAAAAAGAACCTTTTTCGGAAATTTAGTGTGTGAAATATACTTGATCCTGCTGCTCACCTCCTTGGTGAGGGACATGAAATATCCGGTTCACTCCAGTCGTTCAGATGTGTCCAGGGTCAGATGTGTCTGATCGTCCATCACCACCACCAGGCTTCCTCTCGATGCTCTTTCTCTCATCCAGCAAGGTGATGATTTTGTAGATGCCGGATGTGCTGTATCCCATCGACACGAAGTGTTCCACGAAGCCAGATTTGTAAGAACAGACCACTGAACGGAGGTTTTCTATTGCTTTCGCCGTGGCTTCAGCAAGACTAGTGAACTCAAAGTTTGACTGTAAACAATAGGGGTACTATTGTTGGCGATGTATAGGTAGACTACTTATCAGGTGGCCGGAAAATTGTTTTAGATAGTGATGGAAAGTGTATGTTTTTTTATAAAAGCAGACGATATCAACTGTCAAACAAGGTCTATCCTAATTTGAGTGATTCAATTTTTGGCGAGATTTAGACGAGTTTGACTCATTTTTAAGTGAAGTTAATTGATAGCTCAGGGGTTCTCCATGTTGTCCTTGTTCTGTACTTGACGCTTTGAACCCACACAAATATGCTGGTTTTTCATCTGCAAGTGCATTTGCGCTTCAGGCATGTAGTAGTTGCGGTCACAGACACTATTTCGATGTATTTAGTTATAACGAAGAACGGTAGAAAAATTCCTTCAACTTGCTTACACGTGGGCACATTTGATTTTGGCAACAAGCTCCAAAATTTCTTGTTTCCTAAAGCGAATGGTAATTATTTTTATATGTAAAATGAAAAACTGTTTACTTCCGAAGGATGGTTTTGAACTTTTTTCGTATTGTTCCACTGGTTTTGAAGGTACTTGCCGGAAAATGTTCCGAAAAACAGGGATTTCGGGAACTCAATCAACTGATTCTGAAGATATGGCTGGAACATGTCTCGTCAAATACAGATTCCAAAAACTAGGCCGTATCTATAGCCAACGCTAAATTCAATTGGAACGTGAAAATGCTTCATAAATTCTTCTGGTTGTTTTGAAATTGGTTGTTGGTAATTTTTTTTAAATAAATGCTCGATTTTGATATGCAAGCCAAACCAAACCATGCCAAAATCGATCGGTCACTGTATTATTACTAAAGCCATGCAACATGTTACAAAAACGCTTGGTATTAGTATTCAAGCAGTTAGTTCAAAGATCCAATGACCCTTCCCTTTAACCGTGATATTCCGGTCGAGGTGGAAGAAAATCAGCAAAAATTCACACATAAATTTGGTTCACCATGCAAAATCCTGGGTTGCTGCACCACGGTCAATAAACGATCCGGATTGAAAACTTATTACTTATTTATTTTCATGGCATAAAGTCATTATAACAATACTTTATAAAGGGCGAACACGAAATTATTGCGACACCGAAAATGTCATGCCAATTTTCTTATAATGTTTAGAATCAAACCAAAATTTTAGGGTAGTTTTATACATATATTTACTTCAAAAATCAAAAGAAAAGTTAATCGATGGAGCCTTGAGTGTAAAATTGAACGCATTTTCGCTTGATGCCCTCCATCAAAGTCTTTACAGTGTCATCCGGTACCAGTTTCTCAGTTTTTTTTTCATTTTCTTAACATGTCCTTCTCGTCTTTGACTGTCTTCTTGCTCTTCCGAAGTTCCCGCTTCATCATTGCCCAGTACTGCTCCACCGGGCGCAGCTCCGGACAGTTTGGCGGATTCATGTCCTTTGGAACAAAATGGACAGAATTGGCCTCATACCACTCCAGGACACTTTTAGAATAGTGGCATGATGCCAAATCTGGCAAAAATAGCGGAGCTTCGTCGTGCTGCTGCAAGAACGGCAAAAGATGCTTCTCGATGCACTCAGATTTGTAGATCTCGCCATTTACTGTGCCCTTTGTCACGAAAGGCTCACTCCTCAGTCCGCAAGAGCTATTTGGAGGCGAACTTCGACATTTTCTTCTTCTTAAATTTGTCGTCTACATAGAACTTGCTCTTGCCGGTGAAAAACTCCAACCCCGGAATTTGCTTAAAATCGGCTTTTATATACGTTTCGTCGTCCATCACACAGCAGCCATATTTTGTCAGCATCTTCTCGTAGAGCTTCCGTACCCGAGTTTTAGCCGTCGATTGTTGCCGCTCATCGCGGTTTGGGAAGTTCTGTACCTTGTATGTATGTAGTCCAGCTCTCTTCTTTGCATTCTGGACGTAGCTCTGCGAAATGCCGATCTTTTTAGCCAAATCACGGCTTGAGACGTTGGGATTTGCTTTAATCATCCGCTTCACCTTTCCCTCCGTCTTTTTGTTCTCCGGTCCCGGTTTTCTTCCAGCTCCTTTGCCGTGGTCCAACGTCAACCGCTCCTGGAACCGCTTCAACACTCTTGAGACGGTTGAATGGTGAATGTTCTACATTTTTCCCAACTGCCGGTGCGACAGGTCAGGAAATTCCAGGTGTTTGGAAAGAATTTGTTCTCTCGACTCTCCTTGGTTCACCTCCATTTTCGTTGAATCGAAAAACACGACTTCGAGTTTGACAGCATGTAAACAATACACATCAATGAGAAAGTGTGCAAAATTTGGTTGATTTTTACCCAATGGTAAAAAAGTTATGCCCTGTTGAATGTGTCGCAATAATTTCGTGTTCGCCCTTTACACAATATCCCTCCAACATTCTCGGTTCATGGCTGCTCCCCTCCAATCTCGTGGGCACCGTGATCTTGCTCCATCAATTTCATTTGGGACTGTACGGTAGTTCGTCTCCCCGTGGTGAAGCCTGGGTAACGCTAGTAGAACGGCTCAAAGCAGCGACTTTTCTCCATGTTAGGAGCGGCTGAGCTACTGTCGGGACTATTAATCAGCAGCATCACGATTGTCCTCCCGCGAGATAGTGGGGTTATTTGAGAGTCCTACGAGCCGACACCGATTACAGCATCGAATAAAATTCAAGGATTGAAAACTTACAAGGTGCAAAAATTCCCAAATCATTAAGTTTGCTATGGATTACTGTTTCAAAGAAGCAGTCGAAATTCACTTTGAAGTACCTGATTTGGCAGGTCATATGAACTTGTGGCGAACGGAGTGAATCATTATTGACCAAAGGCATCATAAACAATGATATTTACAAAAATTGAGTTTTTCCAAAAATTGTTTTTGCTGTTTTTCAGACAGCACGAACAAAACACTTTCTTCCACAGTCCCCTCTGCATAAAGAGGGATTTCACAATTCCGAACTTGAATAACGTGATTCTATCGGATTCTGCTAGCTGGCATTGGAGGCAGGAACCTCCCGACACCCGTGGATTCAAGAAGTGGAAGAGATAGCGCAGAACATACCGATTCGATTCTGCCGGATTCCTGGACACGCCGAAGTCAGTGGCAATTCCGAAGCCAATCGACTAGCTAATGAGGCCAGGAGGCAACAGGCTATCAATGTGCAGATGCTTTGAGGAAAGTGAAGCAATCGGTACGCCGGCGGTGGGATTGCCAGTGATATGAGACTAGGGAGACAAAGATGAGATAAATGAAGGAAGATACCTGCGGGTGGACGGAACGCGGGAGCACAGCCGTGGATTGGCTAACACACCCGTTCCTTTTGAAAAAGGAGCCGCCGCCCAATTGTGAATTTTGGGGTACGGTGTTGGATGTCCCGTCTTTGATTCGTAAATGCCGGAAATTTGTAAAAAATTGACATTGGAAGCAAACAACACGAATGCTAAATTTTCTGAGGAACAAAATACTGTTTGGACAACTGTAGTGGAATCAAAAAATGGAAAAAGCTGATGAAGAAAACGAGAAAAACTGAAACGTGTCCGATGTTAATCCGGACCGGCGAACCGAAGTGGATGAAGAAAAACTGAAGACCAGAAGTGAATGAAGAAACGGCGATGGAAACAACTACGGAAGAAGACATACGGAAGAATAACAGTTGGGAAAGAGAAACGGAACAAGACTAGCCGAAGAAGAGAAGCGTAACGCAATCGTCGGAAGAAGAAGAAAACCGAAGCGGATGAAGAGTAGTGGAAAAAATCAAAAAGAGAAGTCGAAGAAGAAAAAATGAATAAATAAGGCAGAAGAGTTTGAAGGAGGCACAACAGAAGAAGCAAAGCAGAAGAAAGAAGCGAATAGAGGGAAGTAGAAGAAAATAACATGAAGGAGAGAAATGTGAAAAAAGTCTAAGAAAAAGAAGAACGATGCGGATAGTGTAAGAATAGAAGTCGAATAAGAGAAATAGAAGAGCAGAAGCACAAGTAGTCAAAGCACTAGTGGAAGAAGACAAGCAGAACAAGAAAAACCGAAGGAGAAAAATCAAAGAAAAAGAGAGAAAAAGAAAAAAAAGTAGAATAATCATAAGAAGCAGAAAGGGTTGAAGTATATCAAAGGAAAAAAATAAGGAGAAGTAGAGAAACAGAAAAGGATATGTAGTAAAAGAGATGGTAAAGAATAAGAGTTGAATAAGGAGGAAACAAAACGAATAAAAAAACACTAAAGGGATGGTATATGAAGATGTTAATAGATAATTTTGTATTACACGAATGCGCCCTTCTGGTGTAAAGCGTCAGTATAAAACACAAGTAAAATAATAATAATTCAAAACCGTGCCGGAGTGGTATATGGATAATTCTCTGGATTTTGTGTATGATGTATGATGTATGATATGTACTACCACCCATTGTAGTACGGAAACTAAGTCCGACAGCAATGGGCTCTCCCCTCTGTTAGACTTGATCAAGCTTTAATAACCACTGATTATCCTAATCATGCCGTTGTATGAAGGGCCAAAAAGGGGTTGGGTGGATCGATATGCAACATCACTTATACGTATCCACAGGGATATAAAGAATCTCCTTCCAACAACAAGACTGAACAATTGGTCAAAAGAGCAAGCTATCTAACATGAGGATGCCCCAATGGGCGGGGAGAAGAGCCCGCCCTCTATTCACAAACTGTTAGCAATGAGGAGTTGGCATTCCCACTCTCCCCATCCAGAGTGCTTTAATCGGGTGCCCTGATGGTCTCTCCCATTCCCATGAAATATTTATATAATGGTGTATATATTTATGTAAATGAAAAATACTACAAGCTTTCGTATCTATAATATATGATCTTCATTCGGTTGATCCTGAAATGCAAGAAATGTTGTAAAATGTTAAAGTGTAGAGTTCTGTGGTTCGCGCTTAAAAGCATGTTCGGATAATTCTCTGGATTTTGTACCGAAATACTTGAACCCACTAAACTGTCCTGAATTCCGTCCGATCCAAACTTATTGGGCTATGATGAAGCGCAAACTTCGGAAGACCAAAGGATATGCGAAGAACGATAAGAAAATGATGTGGGAGAAAATGATGAGAAAAACGTACCGGAAATGACTGTACAGGCTCTGACGGAGGGCGTTTATCGCAAATGTCAAGCATTTTACTCAAACTCATCCCAAAAAATTAACCGACGTTTTAAGCTGAAATAATAGAATATACTGAACTATTGTAAATAATTGGTTTCGTTTCGATAATTATTGCCAATTCACCAATCAATCTAATGTGTCGCAATAATTATCGACTCACCCTTTATTGTGTATCCTTCACTGTAGAATTCTCTTATTAAGGTGAATGGGAACTGTTACTCATGTTCAATGTTACAATTTTAGGTCTGCGTGTAGATTAATTAGAAGATCTCTTCAAGCACATATATGATAATGAGATTGGAGACCATGAAACCGTGAACTGGATGAACTGCGCGAATCATGAGCTTAAATGTGCCAATTTGAAAAGCAATTATCATTATCATCGATTGTCTGTAGAGGTACCTACCGTGATTGTTGTTCCAGAATTTCAATTTGCATAACAAGCTCGAAAATGCAGCACATATGATGCAATTATAGGCTAAATTTATTTGTCGTGATGTTTGGAAATGAAGAAGAATTCATTTACACTCATCGGCATGGGACGCAACTATAGTATTCGTTATCTCGAACAGCACAAATTTTGTTTCGTTGTAGAAAGAGGCAAACAATTTGTCTGGAAATAGTAGTGAGTTCTTATGGATCATTTAAGATGAGAAGGGCCAGTTAGTATCAGCAGTGATATTTTCCTATGACTATACTAGCTTTTCGAGGGCCCGTTGTCACATATTTAAACACTAATCAATCATATAACTGAACTAATTGCCTCATTTTTACTGGGTTGAAAAATTGCCTTATAATTGAAACATGCTATGCTATCACGCTTATGGGTTACTTATTTATTATACTTATAAATATTTGATATCGGATATTCGAACAAGTTAAAAATTTGAATACATGGTGATAATACTGATAGTTTAACGGAATATCTATTGATGCTGTTGTTTTCGTTATTTTGAGACGTTAGCTCTGAATATCTATTTCCATTAGCTTCTGAGCCCCCTTCCAGATTCCCACACACGTGACTGATCACAGCTGCACGGCTCAGCTGTGTTACACTTATGCATTATGTTTTATGGTAAAACATGCCTCGAGTCAAGATCGACGCGAGATGAAGGAGAACTGTTTGCCAACCGCACTAACATGGTCAGCGAACCGTTTATTAATGATTTTTCATGGTAGGGGCCATTGGAAAAAGCGAAAATAGTTCTACGTAACTTGCTGATGTGTTTTGTTGAGTGATTTTTAATGAGAGAGGATGAAATATATTCGACGTTAACAGGGGGTTTGACTTCATGATCTGGCTTCCAGCATCTTAATGCAGTCGGTGCTTAATTAGAACGACTTCCTTGAGAAAAATGGAAATTAGGTAAGACAGCCAAGGGATGTTAGCTCACAACAGGATTTCTGAATGAAAATGATCAAAGCTATCGTGTTATTTAAGTGGACAGACTGTAAACCTACAATGTCCAACCCAGGCGCCGAGGCAACGGCCAGTAAAATTATACAACAATATTTTACGATCAACTAAACCAACACGAACCATCTGAATGAGGTTGGCAGTGTTCTACGATTATTTTTCAAATCACGGCACTTGCAAATAAGTTGTGGTGTTTCTCTCCGCAAAACACACACACACTCAAGTGAGCCGTAAGCCGCGCTCTTATTACCTTCAATTACTGAGGCACGCGGATGCAACTCGCCTACTAGGACGTTGCTCGACGAAAATATCGATTCAAGAATGATCAATCATCAGATTCATGGCCTTTTACGCAGAAAAATAGTCAACCAGTCAAAAACTGAATTAATTCACCCTAGTGAACACATTTCCATCGAGTCATTGACACTTACCGACTACATCCGTCTACCCAGTACTGTTTAGGTCGGAAACGTGCATATTGGTATCGGTAGGTTTATTTTTGCGATCAATTTCATTCAGCTGGCCTACTACTCGGAAAAGGCAAAACAAACAGGGCTCCCGTGCGAGACTTGACTTACAACGACCCTCCGTATTAATGTTAACCAGTTTGAAAAATTATGAAATTGGTGTCTTGCAGCAGTAGATCCGCATATCCGCTGTCGGGGGGTAATTTGAAGCTTATATGCGATATGGATAACCTTAGGGGGGGATTTGTTTATTATGATGTGTAACACCCGGTGAATGCGACCGATGCAAGCTGCGAAAACGTGGGAATAGAATGAGGCGAATTAATAAGGGGTGGGTTGGGAAGTTGGAGTGGTAGAGTTGGTTTTTGGTGTCGTTTTGAGATCCTGTTTGCATAAATTTAGCACGAAAACTCCCTCAATTTTGCGGTTTCCAAGTTAGAGAATGATCAATATTCAAAACAATATTTCAAGCTGAACAATGCATTAGGTCCAAAATAACATTGAACAATTCTCTTCGTTCACATTCTTTTTCGTTGACAGCTTGTCTATTAAACGATTCCTTTGATATTTTTGATCCATAATTACAGTCTTTATTTCAGCACTGTATGTTGAAATTGCTTGAACATATTTTTAGATAGTTGTACGAACGCAAAGAGAAAGTCGACGAAGAGAGTCTCCCGATGTTACTTAGGACCTATTTCATTGTTCAGCTTGATTTTGTAAGTTTTCTTCTGAAAATCTAGAGGTAACTGTATTTGTTCACCCAGAACTCGACCGCTAACTGGAAACGGAGAATTTGCATACCCCTTAATTAAAGGGTGAGCATATCATTACTATGACTTTTCCGATTAATTAATGAATCGGCTTCAGCAATCGAAATGAAACCAAATTTTTACGGTAAGTCATGTATTTATTTCAGCATACATGCGTCAGTTAAATTTTAGGATGAGTTTGAGTAAAATGCTCGACACTAGCAATTGTCACCCTTCATCAGAACCTGTAATGTCGTTTCCGGTACGTTTTTCTCAGTTTTTTCCTCTTCCCCATCTTTTCCTTTTCATCCTTCACCGCTCCTTTGGTCTTCCGAAGTTCACGCTTCTTCATCATCGCCCATAGGTTTCGATAGGACGGCGCTCAGAATCACTCCTGCGTGGTTTTGGAGTAGTGGCATAGGGCCAAATCAGGCCAAATCAACTGTTTTTGACCGTGCTGTCTTAAGGACATACTGGATCAAGTCCCTATCACTTCAAAGTTTTCTGAGCACAAACTTCAAATACAATTAGGACTTCAGGCGTGAAACTTTCAAAAATTGTTTGCTCCACTAGAGCATCCATTGGTTAGCAATTTCAGCGTGTTTTGTTTTGTTTTGTTTGTGATTTTTAGTCTCAAGAATCGTAGTGTTAATTAAACTAACCTAGAAATCATATGGAAAACAGAACTCCCTCCAGTTTCACCATAAAAACGGCAAACACCGTATTTGTTGAGTGTCTACACTCCTATTTGCTGAATCTCACATAGTACATCTGTAAATGTTCTTTTTCCGGCCACTGTTTGAATCCCGGCAATTCGTTAGCAGTTTTGAGTGGAGTTTCCGAGCACGTGTTTTGGCAACTCTGTGATGGTGTTTGTCCCTATTTGGGAAGTTCTGCACCTTGTACGTTTTCAATCTAGTTAGTTTCTTGACCCTTTGAGTGTTTTGGCCAAGTCCCGCGTCAAAATGTTCGGATTACGCTTGAATGAGCAATAATCGCTCTCTCGGTTTTTTTTTACGCGTTGTAACTGGTATCCTGATTTGTTGTCCACTAATATCAGTTTCAGGAACCTTTGGAGGACCCTTGAGACCCTCGATTTATGTATATCCATCAATTTACCCAAGTTCTCGCCTTTTCTTCCTTCTTGAGTTCTTTCTTCGTTTTATTTATCAATTCCTCCTCACTTTTTGCGACAAAATTGTTGGAGTAGATCTTACGCTTCAGGTTGGCCCATAAATTCTCGATGGGACGCAGCTGGGGGACGTTGGGCGGGTTCGCCGACTTAGGTACCACCTCTTCCAACGATCGCTTCGAGTAGTGGGCCGACGCCAGATCCGGCCAGAACACCACGTCTTCGCCTTTATGGTATTTCTTGATGAACGACGCAATTTCCGGCAGGCATTTCGTACTATAAATTTTCCCATTCACGGCCAGTCCGGAGCGAAAGAAAAGCGGCTTTGACATCCCCTTCTCGCTGATTGTCAGCCACAGCAGCATCTGCTTGGGGAAGTTGGTGTGTGAAATGAACTTCACCTCGGAGCTCACTTCCTTCGTGGGGGAAGTAAAATACGAAGTGCCCTGCCAGTCGTTGTCATCCAGGGTGAGATAGGGCTCGTCGTCCACCACCACCGTCACGTCGCGATTCGCCGGGAAAATCGAGTTGACCATCTTATTTAGCCACTGCCACTGCGTCATTGCCTGCAGCTCCGAAACCAGTGGACGCGACTTCCGCTTCCTGACATGTATGTTCATGTTCGCCAGGTATTTTTTCACTGTTTGGCCGGTTGAAGCGCACGCAGCGATGTAGCCACTTTTTCCACAGTCTTCCTCTTCAGCATCCTTTGGAGTTTCTTGTCGCCCAGGGTCGTCGGCTGTCCGGAACCGGGCTTGCTCTGATTGTTGTCTAATAGTGCCAAGATATTGTAGATGCCGGAACGGGCGTATCCGGCGTCCACAAAGTGCCGCACGATGTCCGTTTTCGACGCGGTGGGGAGCCGTTCTTTGAACGCGCACACTTCTGAACGGATTTGCTTCACTGTTTTTGCCATCACGGTTAGAGTTCGACTGATAGAGCTGTGAAATGGTGTCTGCTGACTCATGGGTTACTATGATTGACGCTGCATGGGTAGTTTTGTCAGTGCAGGTAAAGGTGAAGGAGGTGAAGGAGTTTTTTAATTCCCTGAGAGTTTGAAATATGTCCGAAAAAACAAATTAATTTTTGGTGATTAGTTTAGTCTGTTTCATTTCTTTTGAGTACAATCTTTATTTTGCAATGAGAGAATTATTTTATTTTTTTTATTTGCGAACAAATTTATTAGTTTCGATTATAGTTTTGAATGTTTTTCAAATTTTTACCAAACTATTCAACATTTACCCATTTTTTAAGTGGGTTGAACTTTAGGTATATGGAACATAAAACTAAATGCTTAGAGAAAGACCACGGTTTCAGTTTGTTTCCGCTAGGGGTATTCTATTTCAGTACGGTTATGATCGAGATTTTAAATGAAAATTCTATGTTCAACTGCTCTGCCAAAGTCTAAGTCAAAGTCTAAGCACGATTTTGATGCGCCACTGTTGCTTCCAGATCACGTTTAAACAGCAGATCATTATTCTTTATCATTGCTTACATTTCAATCTTTAGATCTGTGAGTCTCAAGTTCCGGTGCATTTAATTTTCATGAAATTGTTTGCAACAAACGGATACGATGACTGCTGATGTTTACGTTCGGGAATGCTTGGAGCGGCGCCTGCTCCCCATGATCCGGGAACATATTAATCTAGTACTGTTTTGGCCGGATTTGGCTTCAGTGCATTGCGCGAAAACACGGTAGCCTGGTACAAAGCCAACGAAGTCGAAGTCGTATTCAAGGAGATGAATCCTCCAAACTGGCCCCAGGCATGACCAGTTGAAACTTTTTGGGCTCTGACAAAGACATGTTTACGCAAACATGTTAAGACAGCGGATTCCATCAAGACTTTTGAAAAAGACTGGAAAAAAAGTCCCGAAAATCATTGGCAAACAGTCTGTGCTGAAGCTAATGAGCAGTGCTAGATCAAAAGTCCGCTCTTTGGCGTACGATTAAATGGATCTCGGAAATGTCACTTTGAACTGTAGGAGAATATTGTAGAGAACATAAAAGTGCAACAAAAACTCAATTTTCTTAAAAACCAAGCTCGTATTAACAAATCGCGCTTAGACTTACTGGGACACCCTATAGATCTGAGCTAGCAAAACAAAAGTTTTTAGCAGTTTATTGAAGTGACAGTTTTCAAATAGTATCGTATATTCCTATATTTTAAGTCAAAATCGCTATTATTTGTGGCCTTTAGAGTATTATGTTTAAGTTAAATCGTTGAGAGTGCAAATTTTCGACTTTTTTACGATGTGTCATTTATTCATCGTACTGCGTCACAAACTAAATCGGATATACATCGCTAAACTTTTTAAATCGAATTCGTTATTACAAATTCAATCGCATATGATATCAAATCAACTCGCTTAAGAAAACAACAGAATTTGCACGTATATGGCCTCCACTTTTGCATGTATAAGCCATATTTTTGCATTCTATACGATTTGTTTACCTACATATATGTTTGTATATGATAAAAACAACTTTCAATATACGTGCATTTTGGTTGTCTGGGTCGATTTATGCTGTCAAAAGACCTAACACACTTATGCACAATTCCATTTGTGTTCTTAACTGATGGAAAGAAAATGAAATGTGCGCCATTCAATGTACCTACTAACAATACCACATCAATCAGATTGTTACGTATTTCGTAATTCTTATTCAGTCGTTGCAGGTTGTAACGTTATGCAATGATCTTCACCACGAAAGCAAATCGGTCCAATTAACTGAAATCATAAAAAGAAAAAAGTTTTCAGGAAAATGCATTTTATTATTAAAACAATTGCAATTACAGAATGCAATGATGACCATTCAACAAAAACCTCAACGCACCACTCAGTTAGCCACAACGCTTCGTCGAATTGACCACCACCGCCGCCGAAATTGACTCAAATTAAACAATCAAAAAATTTATTCTCCTCTCCTTTGTGCAGCAATGTAACCAACAACAGCGAGCGAACAAGCCAAGGCCGCTGCCAAACTGACCGCAATAACCCGTCTCCATCAGAGGAAGAGGAATTTCCGATTTGCAGCATTATCGTTTCCCATTAAAAAGCTGCCGTTGATCCTTCGTAGTCCAGCAACCTTCGGTTGTTCGATTGCAACCGGGGTTCCTGAAAGTTGAACCGATCCGACCAATGTTGAATAAAATTCGATATTTTTCAAATAAAACAGACCAGTTACTTCTTAACCGCCACATGCAGCGCAAGTGCAGATCGATCAATGGGTCTCCCTTCGAAACCGGTGGAAAAGCAATCCTTGAGCTCGGATCGCTCGTTTGAGTGACGAGTTTCTAGTGGGACGCATTAAATTTCACTCCGATTCCGACCTTCGCTTGCTGCGTCGCGTCGTCGCCTTCGTCGTGGTTTCCAAATTTCTTGGTACGTGCACGTTCACCGAGTGGCAGCCAGGAAAACTAACGGTCAGATGCCCGCGCGTTGGTTGGAAGCCATGCTGTGACCTTGAGGCTCCGCTGGTTGGTATTTGGACTTGGTCAGATTCGGTTCGCAACTACTTGCCTATTGCGGTAGATCGGTGTCGCTTTAGCGACTCAATCGAGGTAATGAGGAAGGTTTCCAATTATGAGCGTCTAGCGTTTGTCAACTAGAAAATCAAGGTGGTCGAACTGTGCGAAAATTAGCTGGCATGAGCTCAAATGATTAATATGGGTATTACTCGAATGGCTCAAGTCCGACGTGCGCGGCAGAAATAAAGTCAATCAATTTCTTTGGGAATTAGCGGATGGATGCGGTTTGTGAGAACCCAATGAGGCTTATGTTGGTTGAAGTGAAAAATGAAGATTGGTTTTTAAGAAAGCATATTATTTGGAAACTTTGCGAAAATTTGTTACGCTAATAAGCCTTGTGTTGTTCTGTTTCTTGAGTACGTTTCCATAGGTTTTATATCGTTTTTTGTTAACAAAGACTCAAACGTGACCACCTTGAAACCTAGGAAACTCTCACAATAACTAACGCTATTTTCTTGTTGTGAGTATATATATTTTTTCGATGGTATTTTCGGTTGAAGGATTTGAGAGACTGACGTTAGAATCTTCGTGAATAAAAACAGATTGATGTAATCGAAAGTACGTTTTCAAGTACGAGACACATTTTATGCAAAACGAACCAGGCCTAGTATAACTGGAAAGGTTTTATTGTGTTGAGGCGTAGAATCACTGCGTCTATTGAATTGAACTTTTGTGGTAACTGGAAGGGTTAGCAAACTGGTTGTTTTTTCTTGAAAAATCTCAGTAGGCAACTTCCAATAATAGAAGCATTATCAGAAATATGATGGCAGTTTATGGATTCGATTCAAGTTACTATAGCTTAAGAAATCAAAAGAATTAAAATATTTATGACGAAATTTATCAGAAGCAGATAATTTCCCATCAACAAGAGAGGCTCTAGGAGTGGACAGTAATTTATTGCTAGAACTAAGAGAAATGAAGAGAAAGTATGGATAGTTCCGTTTAGCGTAACAGCAGGCTTTGAAAATTGAAAGATACAAGTTGAAAACGAGCGGAGGGCATATGAAGGTAGTATACGATCGGGCGCATAATCTTTTACCAAGCTACCAAATGCAGGGTAGGCAAGGGGGAGGATACCCCCTTGACGGGTAAAAGAATATGCGACCGATCGTGTTCTTATACTACCTATTGCTTTGTTCTGGTTCTAGCTATTTGTTTTTTTCCCTCTCCTAACATGGGTGAGAAATTATCCCTTGCTGTTGGGTTTATTTCTGGCATGTACCGACTATTTCACACATATTATTTCTCTCGTCATGCTATTACTTATAGACCTCGGAGAGAAACGACGGTGAGTGGTGCAAATACTGGTCTCCAACAGTATGAGTTAATGGATTCCCCCATTACTGGGCTTTCTACACTTTGATTGTTCTTTGTTGTATTCTCCCAATACGCGAAGTAACGATCTATGACGAAATTGATCAGAAACAGATGATTTCCCATCAACATGAAAGGCTCTAGGAGCGGACCGATCGTATATTACCTTCATATGCCCTCCGCTCGTTTTCAATTTGTATCTTTCAATTTTCAAAGTCTGCTGTTACGCTAAACGGAACTATCCATACTTTCTCTTCATTTCTCTTAGTTCTAGCAATAAATTACTGTCCACTCCTAGAGCCTCTCTTGTTGATGGGAAATTATCTGCTTCTGATAAATTTCGTCATAGACCGTTACTCCGCGCATTGGGAGAATACAACAAACAACAATCAAAGTGTACAATATTTAGTAAATCAGCTGTCAATTCTTCCATCTGTAGTGATTAATAGTTGGCTTGTAGATGCATATGAGTGTTCTTGGATATCCAAAAAATCCCTGCAGTAAGTCTTGAGATCTACAAGACGCATTTCGCGCAAAATAATATGCGGTGTTGGCAGCAACCTCTCAGATTTCAATGAAACTTTCTGGACTCATAGACTTTGTCACAAAAAGTTACTTTGCATACTTAGTTTTTCCAAACTGATCTAGAATATCTTTTGTGATGAATCATACTTTTTTCACAATTTTTTTTTCAAATGGATGTAATCGGAAAATGGCAAATCCTACAAAAAAGTGACTTTCACTAAATTTGTCAATTTTTTTAATAAAAAATTTGGAAAAAAATCCAAAATGATTCGTACATAAAAAATCGATTTTAAATTTTTCAGACGATTTATGAAAAAAAAATCTTGAAATCTACAAGCAGTACCGGCGACACGTTCATAGTCATATTTCTGGGCTATCAGAGATCTAGGTTGAATAGAATCTTGATTTGGAATTTTATTTTCCTCTAATATGGCTCTCCCTGGCGTAAAACCTCAAGATGTCTAAGCGTGTTTTTGGATTCTATATATTTTCCTGGAGCATCGTTCAACTGAGTGAAACCAAATTTTGAATTGAACAGCTGGTATAAAATATTCAAAAAGTTTCTAGAGTTAATAGCTTAAGATATACACTGCGTTTCATAACAATAGATCCCCTTAAAAAGTCCATATGTTTCAATGAAGAATGAATTCTACCGTGTCATTTATTCACATTCAGAAACTGTGTGAGGAAGTTAACTCACACCACAACACTTCTGAATCCATTGATATACTGTGTGAGTGGATAATAATAAAATCACTCATTTTGGCTGTTTCATAACTATAGAACCAATACACACAAAACTATCTGCATGAATTACGCTTCAGTTTTCTTTCACATTTTATCGTGTTGTGACGTGTTTGTGAATGCTTCGGAATAATGCTGCGTGGAACGTATTTGACGGAAGAAGAAAGAGATAAAATTTTGGCATTTCGCGAATGTAATGTTGGTATTCGCGAAATTGATAGACGTTTGGGAAGATCGCATCACGTCATAATCAATTTTCTGAGAAATCCAGAACGATATGGGAATAACAGGTGGACCAAATAAAAAAGTTTTCTGAAAGAATGCAACGAAGAATTGTTCAAACTGCAAATAACTCACTCAAAAGTTTGAAACAAATTAAGGCTGAGTTATCACTTGACGTCTCATGTTCTACAATCTATCGAAGATTGAAAAGCTCTCCTTATATTCAGCGGCAGAAACTGAAGCAAGCTCCACGACTCTTACCTCGCCATTAACAAGCCCGACTCGAATTCGTACGAGCTAATATGCGTAGAGATTGGAGTAAGGTATGTAACCTTCATTATTCACTATTATAAAATTAATTAAGTTCCTTTGTCCCACGAACCTCCAAAATCATTTGCTACCATTCTTGCGGCAACATCGTCGAGTTGGCTACACATTTCAGCAAGATAATGCTTCAGTTCATACAAGTAGAGCGACTATGGCGTGGTTCAACAAACATGGAGTTCAAACTATGGAATGGCCAGCTTGTTCTCCATACCAAAACCCGATCGACAATATGTGGGGATTGATCGTACGTGAAGTATATGCAGACAACAAGCCGTACGCCAGCGTTCATGACCTGAAACAAGCCGTCTTATCTGCATGGCAAAAAATACAAGTATCTACTTACCGTAACTTAATTCAGAGTATGCTGAATAGGTTGTTTGAACTGATTGAGAACAAAGGTGGACCTACCCATTATTAACATTTTGATTTTCAGGTAAACATCGTTGAAATCTCTAAAAGAGAAATAAATTCTGAACTGGTTCTATAGTTATGGAACATATAATTTTTATGAATCTTTTATTATAAAGCTAAACACAATATGTTTAGAGTCAAACATTCTACAGTAAAAATTGACAACAAGTATCTATTGTTCTGTGCAACTTATTTCGAAAAATCACTAATTAATCCAAGACATCTCGAAAAAAATTCAGTGGTTATATAGTTATGACACGGAGTGTACTAGCCCATCCAGTGATCTGTTACATTTCATGGATACGGTTTACATCGACGAACCATTCAGGATGCTGAAAGTGTCATTTACACTATAAGGTCTGATATACATACAAGTTGAATTTATTCCCATTGTTTACTTATTTACTTATGCTGGTCCAACGTCTTATTAGGACCACACCTGCGTCACGATATTTCTCCATAAAACTCGGTTGAGGGCTGCTTGTTCCTCGAATGTTCCACACTTCCAAGGTCTTGGTTTTGCCACCAAGCTCGCTGGGTGGTGGGGGGGGGGGGTCTGGTCTATTACCGGTCGGATTCGAGTCAAACACCATTTTTGCGGGGTTGTTATCTGACATTCCTACAACATGTGCCGCCCACTGTACTCTTCCAGCCTTAGCGACTTTCTGGATACTGTGTTCGCCATAGAGCTGCGCAAGCTCGTGGTTCATCCTTCTTCTCCATACGCCGTTTTCACATACATCGCCAAAGATGGTCCTAAACACGCGTCGTTCGAAAACTCTAAGTGCTTGCAGGTTCTCTTCGCGCATTGTCCACAACTCATGCCCGTAGAGAACTACCGGTCTTATCAGCGTTTTGTAGATGGTACACTTTGTACGGGGGTGAAGTTTACCAGACCTCAAGGTATTGTGGAGTCCATAGTAAGGGGCTATTCATAAACCACGTAGACTTTTCTGGGCGGAGGCGGGGGGGGGGGGTGGTTTGACCAAAGTCTACGCTCCATACAAAATTTCAAAAAAATGTATGAAGAAAAGTCTACGAGGGGGGAGGGGGGGGGTCTGAGATTTTCAAAAATAAGTCTACGTGGTTTATGAACAGGCCCTAAGCACGACTTCCAGTAATAATACGTCTCCTATGCTCTGTCTTTCTCTGCTGCAGTTGTTATCCGACGTAACCAATGATCCGAGGTACACAAACTCATCCGCCACCTCAAACTCATCTCCGTCGATCGTCACATTTCTGCCTGTGCGAGCTCTATCGCGCTCGGTTCCCCCTGCCAACAGATGCTTGGTATTCGACGCATGCACCTTCAATCCAACCTTTTCCGCTTGGTATACGGATCAGCTACCACATGGAACGTTCTGCCGACAATGTTCACGTCGTCAAAGAAGCAGATGAACTGGCCGGATTTATTGAAAATCGTACCCCATGTTAAAGTCCGCACGTTCTAGCGCAATGTTGTGCAGGAGATAGGAAAGACCATCGCCTTGTCGTAGTCCTTTGCGTGATTTAAACGCGTTCGATAACTCTCCCGATATCTATCCGATAACGTACCTGATAACGTATCGATACGTAACACTGTACACCATCCATCGTAGCCTTGATTTTTCTGGTCAGTTTCCCGGGAAAAACGTTCTCGTCCATGATTTTCCATAGTTTTTCACGATCAATAGTATAGTATGCGGCCTTGAAGTCGATGAATAAGTGGTTTGTGGGGATTTGATATTCGCGACACTTTTGCGAGTATCTGCCGCAACGTAGAGATTTGGTCAGTTGTTGATCGACCGTTCACAAAACCCGCTTGATGACTTCCCACAAATCGGCTTGCTAGCGGCAATAGACGACGGAAGATAATCTGGGACAGCACTTTGTTGGCCGCGAATAGTGATCGTGCAATAGTTCTCCCATTCTAATTTGTGAGCCTTTTTGTATATTGAGCATATAACTCCCTCTTTCCACTCCTCCGGTAACTGTTCTATATCCCAGATCCTCTCAGATCCACTGCGATGCCATCCTTCCCAGCTGCCTTGTTATTCTTAAGCTGTTTGATACCATCCTTAACTTCACTTATCGTGGGAGTTGGCACGTCACCCTCAGCCACCATAACGATTAAGCCATTCCTCCTGCTGTCTTGATATTCCGCCTCCACGCCATTCTGGTGTTCATCGTAGTGCTGCTTCCACCTTTCAATCACCTCACGTTCATCCGTCAAGATAGCGCCATCTTTATCCCGACACATTTCGGCTCGCGGCACGAAGCCTTTACGGGATGCGTTGAGCATCTTGTAGAATTTACGCGTATCTTGAGAACGATATAGCTGCTCCATTTCTTCGCACTCCAACTCCTCCAGGTGACGCTTCTTATCTCGGAAGAGATGAGTTTGCTGTCTTCACTTCTGTCTATTTCGCTCTACATTTTGACGAGTCCCTTGCTGCAGCATCAACGCCCGCGCTGCATTCTTCTTATCTAAAGCCCGATTCAAAGTAAATTTGGACGCATTCATGTGATCATAGTTCAAGAATTAAACAACATACACGGTTGGTCAAAACGTCAAACAAAAGGGTATTTATTCAGCCTTTAAACGATATATAACAAGTTATTACATTTTACCGTTTCAAACGAACTGTCGCACTTTACTTGTGATCGATGCCATCATGATCTGCACAGTCGCTGGTGACACTGTACCGGCGAACTTATTCCACTTCAAACGCATTTGTTGTGCATTTGTCACTTCTTTACTGCATCCTCGAGGTTTTCGCTTGACAATTGGCCAATATTTTTCGATCGGTCTGAACTCAGGGCAAAACGGAGGATTAATCTCTTTGGCGACTAAATTAACATTGTTTTTCTAGTACCTCCTTTCCATTCTAGTACCTCCTTAGAGTAGTGGCAGCTGGCTAGATCCGGCCAAAACATAACGTTGGTCTTGTATTGCCGAATAAAGGGTAAAATCCGCTTTTTCACACACTCTTTAATGTAAACCTTCGACGTCATTGTGTGAGATGTGATGAAAACCTTGGTGTTAAGGCCACAACTACAGATTCCTTGCCAAATCATTAGTTTCCGAGCAAACTTATCAGCAAAAACAAATTTACACCTGGAAGGGACATCCCCACGACCAGTTGCCAGGTAAAATTTTCGTCCGGGGATTTTTTTAACAATCCATTTTGACATATGTTTCGTCATCCATTAAAATATCCATCAAATTTCCTCAAAACTCGTTCGTATAGTAATCGTGCTCGCTTTTTGACCACTAAATTTTGTTTCAGGGAGCGATTCGGATGTTTACTGGCACAAAAAGACTTATATCCTTCTCTTGAAAGGATGTTACGCACGGTGGAAAAGTTGGAATCGTATTTCTTTGCCAAATCACGTATGGAGACACCTGGGTTGCCTTTCACGTACCTCAACACCCTTCTCCTCAGCTCTTTGTCCCTAGTCCCACTTTTATGATAGATGCGTTGTGATCTATCCACACTCAGAGTATCCTTGTAACGTTTGATTACAAGACACACCGTTGACTTTGGAAATTTTAACACTTTTGCTATTTTTGAGGCAGACCACGAAGGATTCTCTAGATGTTTGTGCACAATTAATTTTCTTTTCTCAAGTTCCATAATCCGTAATTTCGAGATGCGTCGATCAATCGAGAAAAACTTTTCACCAATTTCTTCGTCAATGAAACATCAACAAATGCCTGTCAAACGTCAAAGGGACGCGGTGGTGTATTAAACCGTGCGTTCAGATTTACTTTGTATCGAGCTTTAGAACCGTTTGAAACTCTTCGTCGAACCAATTGTTCCGACGATTTCGTTCCACGTACCCTATGCCGCCTTCCGCTGCGTTGTTGATGGCTGCATCTTCTGGCGAGGTTTCTTCTGGGCTTTGAATGACCTCAGTCCACATCTCACTTTAATGTCTTGCACAGTTGCCTCAGCTACATCCACTTTTTTCGCAACATCTTCCTCTTGATACTTTCACCACTTGTTTCTCATCTTGTTATTTGCGTGTTCCCCTTTTCGACTGCTTGATTGGCTTCCTCTGAACCGTTTTGGTTGGTAGAAACTTGCTGATGACATTCGACACCGTTTGTTGCGTCAGCCCGACTGAATTCGCGATTGTGTTCCATGAACGATTAGGATTTTCTAAACACTTGTTCAAAATAGGATTTCGCAGCTCCTGTTTTCGAGATGCCATTTTCAAAACTTCAATTTAAAAGTAAACAATATGCAAGTTGATGCGAAGGTGAAAGGATCCACTGACAGCTATAAACCATACACTGAAAAAAAATTCTTACGTTGACCACTGGCCGTTGATGTGACTAAGTTACAAAAAACATTTCCGGACACGCTTTAGGCCATATTTGCGAGCGATTTCTCTCAGGGATGTTGTTTTCTTTTAAGCTTCTTCAAATGCCATTTTCAGTACCTCCTGAGAAGAGATTGCATATTTCCAACTTTCAGGTGGGGTCTTATACTTTCGAGGCATTTTTCCGGTAATTCTGGAAAGAAATATTGATCAATTACCTCACTTTTACACTTCTGCTCACTGTTGCCAGTTACCCCGTCTTTGAAAATATTTTGTAAATATTGTGTAGTACAATTAATGAAGAAAATGACCGTGAGTCAATAATTTGGATTCCTTATTATGTATTTATTTTAAAACATGTATGCACAGATAAAAAGAAACATTGAATTTTCTGCGTTATCTAATGAACATACAGGGAATGCTAGATTTGGTTGAAAATAATGGGAAATGCCATGTAAATTTAAGCCAGATAACGTCTGAATCTAGCCTGTTGTATGAAAGATTGCAAACATTGTTGTATGGTGCATGAAAGATTGCAACAAATTTAGTTGTTTACGCCTCCTGTGGCTTGGAATTAAACGAGGGGAAATTTAACGCGCCTGTTAACATTCATTATTTTTTTCTGTGTGGAAGTTAGATTTGTCTTACCTGTACTGATCGAGAACGAGGGAAATGTTTTCCTGGCGCACAAATCACTTGAAATTCGCAGCGTGTTTGAATTTTTTTTTAAATATCCAGAATAACAAAAAAAGAAAACTTGCTTGATTTCCTTTGATCTGCTGTCAACAAGGCACAATGATCGGCATAACATGTTTTCTGACATGTCAGGTTGCAAAATGCAATCAAATTGACCGATGTCGCCGTGTCGCAAGTTACTCCGCTTAGCGGTACTCAATCAATTGTCTTTTTTGAAACATTTTATCCTACGTTTATAGTTCTGGTTTTGAATCGTAAAACTACATTCGCCGCGGAGTTTTTCGCCTTGAAAAAAGCATATAAAGGGTGTTCCGATCAAAATTTGGTCAAACAGTAATGTGTGTGAGTGGATCAAAGTCTTTATTAATAAGTCAAATTCTTTTTCTTTTTCTAGTTCAGTTAATACCAAAAACAAAAGAAATATTCAGCTTAGCTTCCTTTTTACCGAATGCGAATTGCCGGGTCTTTCGTTTAACACCTGCCATAAGATTTTGTACAGTCTCCTTGTCCACATTATTCGCCGCAGAACGCCAGTTTGCCTGGAACTGTTTCTCGCTCACAACAACTTTTTGAGTCTTCTTAAGGTTCCGCTTGACGATGGCCCAATATTGTTCAATTGCGTGGAGCTCTGGCGTGTTGGGAGGGTTGTTGTCCTTGGGCACCACTTGAATCTTGTTGGCAGCATACCACTCCATGGCCTATTTCCGTAATGGCAAGATGCCAAATCTGGCCAAAATAGGATGAAACAATTGTGTCGCTTCAGGAAAGGCAGTTTGCGTGTTTGTAGGCACTCGCTCAGATAAATTTCCTGGTTGACGGTTCCGGTCGCAATGTAAACGTTTCTATTTCTTCGGAAATTTCGACAGTTTAATGTGCTTGAAAATATCTGCCACCTTTCTCCGTCCGGTTGCCGTATAAAATTCCTGTCCAGGAAGCTGTTTAAAGTCTGCCTTGACGTATGTTTCATCGTCCTGTACCACGCAATCAAACTTCGTTAGCATCGTCGTGTACAACTTTCGCTATAGTGCTTTGGCCGACGTGTTTTGTTTATCGTCGTGATATGGAGTCACCACTTTCTCGTAAGTCGACAGTCCAGCTCGTTTTTAGCTCTATCCACGGTTGAAGGCGCCACTCCCAGCTTCTTTGCGACATCTCGGACGGAGAGGTTGAGGTTGCGCTCGAAACAGCGGGCAACTCTTTTTGTCGTCGCTGTGGCCTCCGGCTTTCGATTTCCCCCCGATCCAGCTTTCCTGGCTGTCGACAAACGTTCACCGAACACTTTTAATACGTTGGTAACAGTTGATTTAGCTGCATTCAACAATTTCGCCTACTTGGCTTGAGAGTAGTTTGGATTTTCACAATGCACGTGCAAAATTTTGATGCGTTGCTTCTCTTCCTTTGACGACATTTTGATAACTGAAGCGCTCATCTCAAAATCAAAATAGAGGCGTGATGCTACACGCACACATCTTCAAAATGAGGGATGTGCACCATTTTTTAATGCACGATGAAAAGAAATGCGTCAAGTTTAAGTCAACCAAATTTTGATCGAAACACCCTTTACGAAGTTAACAACTCTAGAAAATGGAATGGTGGCAAAGGCTCAGAAAATTATGCATTTTGCCCAAGCTATCCATTTATCTGTATCTTTTCAAGTTTTTACACAAATAGTTGTAATTGCCGCGGAATTGTGTGCCTGGATTGAAGCATACCATACGTGAAGAAATCAGTCAGGACCTCAGATCTCAAGTAACAATTCAAATGCAAATTGGTTTTATTCGTGTTTTATGGTAGTTTTATCACAGTATTATGGAGATAATTTGGTTTTATCAGGACATTTTCTAAGTTTAGTTAAGCCATAAAACCCTCATAAGTTCAAAAAGGCCCATACTACAGGAGGTTCCCAAGACTATTTCCCAAGGTTCGCTTAAAACTTGATAGTTTTATCGGTACATACTTGTACTAATGACATTCAAGACATGCTTAAAACTAAGATAAAACTACGCTCTGCTGAATGGGGACATTTTTTGGTTATAGTTGTGTGGAAGTTATTAAAGAAAAAAATATCGATATGCATATGCTATTTCATGTGCATGTGTTTTTTGCCTGAAATTGATACATTGTTCATGCGACATTCAGTTCATTTGTGTTTTATAACACAAAAAATCAAAAATTTAATGAACAACTGAACTATGGCTAGAACATTGATTTATTTGAAAATAAAAAATAAATTTAAAATTCAACAATTAGGTGAGAAGGCTAAAAATTTGTTAGATCTTGAATAAATTGTGTCTACAATCCATTTTAAGTTTCAAAATGTATTTTAAACAGCATTGTTTGTTCGTAGCATTGGAAAAACTAGAGTTTTGTTGCATACATATGTAAATGGCTACCATTCTGAGGGAATCCAGAATAGCCACGCTCGCCATTTTTTCAATGGTTTTATCTAAAACTACCATAAAACGCAAATAAAACTAATATTTCTTGCACAAGACAAGCAAGATTTTTTGAGGAGCGTGATAAGTTCATCTTTATTTGTTCTGTTCTTGAAAAAGATGAGTTACGCTTGAATAAAACTTGTTTGATTTGCTCAAGGCAAACAAGCCTTTCGTAAGATAGCCATAAAATCAGTGTGGAGAAGGCACATCATAAACAAAGAAAATGTGAACGTTCAAATCAAAAGTGCCTATGCATAATTGTTGTTCCTAGTCAAAATTTCAGCTTATAATTTACGGTTTTTACTCATCAGCGTAAGTCGATAAGAACAAAATAAAAACTTTATCTTGAATATGCTACTAATGGTTTTGGGAAGAAGAACAGTTAATAATATTGCGCCGACGGCTGAAATATCAGTTGAGCGAAACATGATTTTTATCTTGATCTATACGCTAAACCTAACGTCGGAAGAAGTGCGATGTGTAGTGAATCACTGAGCGATTCCAGTGCACTACTTCCGACTCTAGATTTAACGTTTAGATCATGAGGCAAATCGATTTTCGCTCAGCTGATATATTAATTTTTACTTGCAACGAGTATAATTAGTGTGTAGCCTATTGGGAACTGAATTGCACGACTCGGAAGAATTTAACATTAACATCACATTTTACTACCGTACTGCGCTGTATTTCCACGGTGGTGCGCCATATAACGCACTACCTGGGACGTTAGGTTCAACTTGCACAACTGGCATAAAATCAAATATCATGAGTTATGCATTTCGGTTTTCAACTAGCGACACATTGCACCATTTAATTTGATTCGTTACAAAAAATAACGGACGTATAACGTATGGACCCTTCTGATAGGCTAGTCTCAGTAAGCTGCAATTCCAAAGGAATCCTGCGATGACCAAAAAAAAAAAAAACATTTGTCATTGGTGGATGAGATGAAAGAGTATTCAATATATTGAATAGTTTTTTTTGAATTTCCGCTTGATCGATCGACTATTTTATAATTTCTTCCACCTATGGGCGTCCATTGTGACAGTTTGTTTATTTTTCACATAATGGTCTTTCTCAAGAGTTAATCAAATGGTTCTAAGAGCGATTCATCTTAAAGGAGAATGTCATAAAACTTTTTCAAAACTTTTATCAGGTTTTATGAAAGTTGTGAAACGATATCTTGAGAGGGGAATCAAGTAGCTTATAAATCTACTTATAAGGTGAATTACACTTATAAATGATGTAGTTTTATGGAGGTTTCTTCAAGTGTTCTTTAATCTCTCTTAAGAACTGTTAATCAATTTAAACCACCTTAACTTGGAAAATGTCCTGATAAAACCAAATGATCTTCATAATGCTGTGATAAAACAACCATAAAACACGAATAAAACCAATTTGCATTTGAATTGTTACTTGGGAGATCTAGTCGTAGTTCCCATGCAGCTGAGTAAAGTTGATCCTCATACTGCGTTAAATTTATGGCCGTGTGTCCGCAAAGATTTTATTCTTTTGATGTAGACTATCTCTTTGTTCTTGGAGTAGCCCTGCCTCGATGGCAAAACCCAAAGTCACGAGTTCAAAATGCAGAAACAGCACAGCTGTTCGAATTTTTGTTTGAATGGTACCAAATGCCGATAGAACTAGATAGAATGAAGTAGGTCACTCTAGTGAAATGTCACGTTAAGGTGAAATGGAGGGAGTTTTTTTTATATCATTTATATGTTAGACTAATTATCACTTCATGATTTTTGAGACAAAAAATCACAAATAAAACAAAATAAATAACGCACAAATTGCTAATCAATGGATGCTCTAGTGAAGCAACCGATGCGCGGTTCCAAAACCCATCCTTGAATTTTAGCTTTAAAGCAAACGATTCTTGAAAATTTCACGCCTGATGTCTTAATAGTATTTGAGGTATGTGCTCAGAATGCTTTGAAGTGATAGGGACTTGATCCCGTATATCCTTAAAGTTTTTCGTCTGACATTTTTCGATAAACGAAATCTGAAGGTGAAGAGGATCATCGTGATTCAAATTCTACTAATAAAATCTTTAACATTTCAATATTCTAACTTAAGCAAAACGAATCTGAGTTATTCGAACTATTCTAAACATTCATCATCCAATAGATTGGCTAGGATCTAAAAATGGCTAGCATGATTTTCATTTCTGTCCCTTTTCCAACAATAGTTCTTACAATAACTTATAAATTGCGAAAGTCTCAAGGGGTTTAGAAGATTGATATTTGGATATTTTAGTTACTTGAAAAGGTTTAAATAACTATGTCTATTACGGCATGGACGTTTTTACTGCTCCTTCGAAAAAAAAAAAACAACACTCGTTGTTATCAACATCTATATATTAACGAATAACATCCATGGCCGCCTCGATGAAAGCGAAATACCCGCCAATGCATCAAATTCCAAAACCCATCCTTGAAGTTTAGCTTCTTTCACCAACGCAACCTTCCACCGCGCATCGGTTGCATAAATTAGTGCATATTTTCCCATGATCGTCGTCATCGTCGCCATAACATGCCAATTTCACTTTCGTTTCGCTACTGACCACCAACCAGCGGCATTAGTATAGCATAGCAGCGGCCAAGTTCCACGCGGACATCTTTTTTCTTTCCTCTGCATGCTAAATTACCTAACATCTGAAGCGCACCAACAACAGTACGGAGGTATGCTGTTGCCTATTTTGTATGCAACTCGACAAGGCTCCAAATGCACTGGAAAACGACCAACTATCTATACCTACCAGCCATCATCAGGACATAGGCAAACACAACAGTCCAAAAAGCAAAGAAAAAAAATGATTAACCGAGTAATCGTTACAATGCACTTGACAGCCGCTTCGCAGTGCAGTTGCATCGTCATCGCCATCGAATCGGTGTTGTCGTTTGAGGTTGTCCAACCAAATGCGATGCAGTAGCGCACTTGTTTGAGAAGGTGTAATGAAGGCATGCCGTCAGGTCCAGTTTTGTTTATTAAGTGGCACCTACTTTTGAGCCGCAGCAGCAGCAGCAGCAGAAGATCGTCCGATCGCCTTTTCAGTGCATTCATTGAATGGTAGTTGTCTCGTGACATTCGGATCTTCTGAAGCGCGTGAACAGCGCGAGACAATCAAGGGTACCCTGTCAATCAAAGTGAAATGAAAAGCGATGTTTGACTTTTATGAAAATTCAGGTGCGCAAAAATTGTTGGCTTTTTTTCGAGTTTTTTTTTAATAATAGGGTAGACGAAAAACCAAAATAAAAAAACAAAAATAACATTGCAGCATCTGTACATGGTCAACGAGAGTAACTCAGTGACTGAGTTAATCTACATTTGAAAATGGAAAAAGATGTCGAGTTTCATAGAGAGTGATTAATAATTTCAAGATTTTTCCTGACAAAAAAAAAACTCAATCTTGAATTGCTCTTCGTGGCCGTGTGGACTCATTGAAGATGGAAACTTAAAAGCCAGTAAGATATTTTACTCTTTTTTTTCTCTTCAAAAAGTCAGTGGCTCATGGTCTCGTTTTCCCTGCAATGTCTCTGTTTCGCTTTGCAGCTGCGCTCGATCACAGCCTACTGATGCAACTCTGAATCGGCCGTGAAGGTCTCTTATTAACACGATTTACAATGATCATTGTTCGGTTTCGGCAGATTACCTTTCTCTGGGATTTGGACAGTGATGCGGTGGGTGCGTTGAAAGTGGTGAAAATTCGAGATGATCGATGGTACTAGTTCCATGATTTGTGATGGTGAGTTTTGTGATGGTGACATGGCGGTAGTGAAAAGCTGAATGATAATAATCTGCGATGTGAATTTAAGTTGGGCAAAAATTGATTTTAACTAAACAACTAAGCCTTTGTGCAAAAATAGATTTTGCATTGACGTTCAATTTTAATAACATTCTAAAATTAACTCAGTAATGCCAATTGATTGTATCTATTCAAAATCGGATGAATAGCTTAATGTGGAATTATTGTTTGCTAGATTGCTCAGCTGTTCTGAATATATATCAATTTGAAGCTTAAAGTTACACACAAAAAAATCCGGACCCATTACACATACTTTGAATATTTTTTTAAAAATTGCATTGGATCTAAGATTGAACTATCGACCAGAAGGAAACAACAAAATTATTTCAAGTTTTGTTATTCAGTTACGCTGTTTTTACAACAGAGATTGTTAGAAATTAGATCGTGGATGTAGTTAAAATAACAGAAATCGTTACAAAAAATCCTCAAAAGGTAACAAACTAAAAGCAAACTATGATATAGATATAACATAAACAAAACAAACTTTGTAACAGTTTTGTTGCGATGTAGCAAAATTATATCAGCTATTGTTAGAACTATTTAATCTATTTCTTTACGCAGATTGTGCCTCCTAGGGCATTATATCTTATTTGTAATAAATATATTTTACAATTATCCAGATGAACACGTCTTTAACTAATTTATGTCATAATAAGTTAGTCGTAACAAGGTTTTTTTTTTAATTTTGGTTATATTTATATTATACCTTTCTGGTCGGGAAGCTTTGAGTGTGGATGGACGTCAAGTTTGATTTCTCCGTAGCATTTATTTCGCTCTTCAAAAAAATTAAAATACTAACATTTTTTTGAAGAATTTCATTTTTCTAATTACGAAATGTGAATCGAAGTTTTGTAAGCTAATTGGTTGCTTTTTTTGTCATAAAAGTGTTTATTTTTCTCACGGCTAAGGACGAATAAATTTGAAGCTTCCGGAAATACCTGGTAGATGAAAGATTTAAATTACTGCCATGATAATAAGAAGTGCCTAGATCAGTGTGAGTCTGAAAAGTACTTTAAACTTTTAGACGAATCCGAGCTACACTGGTGTTTATGCGAAACTGTATTCAACATCAACAAAAAAAGTATTGCATCCCGGATGATAATCCTTTTCTCCGGCTAAGTATTTTTCCACACTTAATTACCTATAATCTTACTGTCTTAATTCTGATCTTATTTGCCCTACATAATGTCATGTCTTATAGAACTACTTATTTGATAATTTCAAAGTATTCTCAGTTATAATACTTTTGGGTTATATTAAGGAGTGATGTACAGTAATGTTAAGATGCAATACAAATAATAACCAGTTTTAAAAATGTAAATATTTCCCATAGTCCCATATGTACAACGAAGGCATTGGGAAATGAACAGTCTTTGAATTCTATTTTGATACATAGTGTGAAAAAATCCTGCTTAATTGGAAGGTGATGTTATCTCACCGAACAACGTCACAAATGATCATACATCGTCACATAACACTGTAAAAAAATCTCAAGTTAAAAAGGAAAATGTTCGTTCCTTAGTTGCAGGATGCGGTAACTTTCTAAGATGAGACAATATGACTTGCTCTTTAGTGCTGATTTGGGTAGGGCTTAATCGGATCTTAAGCATTATTAAAACTACCTTGTCTTGATGATTAGAAGGAAATATTTTCTTATAATTTTAATAGAACGAAGATGTGAAGAGAAAGTGTTGATAGTTTTGTTAGTGTACGGCAGGCTGTGAAAATTGAATAGAAGTAGTTGAAAATAGACCGGAGGGCTATTCGAAAGGCAGTACCTGATCAATCACACAGACTTTTACTAAGAGACTCAAATGCTGGATAGGCAAGAGGAAGGATATCCCCTTGACTAGCAAAAGAATGCGCGCCTGGTCGTGCACATGTACTCCAGTGAGCTTGGAATGGTTGTAGCGTTGTTTTTTTTTCACACTTCCCAAAGCCTACATGGTAGAGAAGCTATCTCCAGCTAGAAGTTTTTGAAATCACAACGTCTATTTTTACCTTGTCTGCCAAAAAATATTCACCATATCACTTTATGAGGGGCTCAGCAGAATCCTTACTGTTCATATGAATCGGCCAAACCGGATCCCAAGCTTCATTAAAAATTAACTTATATTTCCAATAAAAAAAAATCTACCATCACATTTTGTAAGTGGCCTCGAGAGATTTCTTTATGTTGTTTCAAATCGGTTCTCGAAAGTTTTCCAATAACCTTGTCAATAGCTATCTTTCATCATATTTTGTGAGAGGCCCCAGCAGCATTCTTCTTTTCCTTTAGCATTTCAAGTTTATTGATTTCAAAATTAACTTATTGTTTCCTCTCAACTTAATGTTCTAAATGCACTTTCACAGTTATTAATTAAGAGCTTTCGAAGCCAGGTACCATTTTTGCATTAGTATGATTTTGTGGCAAGTACGATCATACGCTATGTCCAGGGAGTCGAACAATTTTCCTTTTCAAAAAACTCCTAGACCAGACCGGGAATCGAACAGAGCCACCTCCAGCAAGGTGTTGCTTTGTAGCTGCGCCTTTACCGACTGAGCTAAGGGATGACCCAAGCAGCACTCCTACTGTTGACACACTTTGTGAGTGGCCTAAAAAGCATCGTTACCGTTGGTTTAAATCAGTACTAATGTTTAAATATTGGATATAAGATGTCTAACACTGCACCTCTTAAGAGCCAATTAATAGAAGAATAATCTTAAAACAAAGGTTAACAAAAATTACCAAAACGATACCTCTTGCCGACCCAATTCTTTAATTCAACAGCTCAGTGATTTCTCGTGAAAGTGCAGAAGGTTCCTCGGCTTCCTACAAAGCGAGAATCACGTCAAGCCATTGCTGTCCTTTCTTTATTCGACATGCATTTGGACGAGGCAGATGCCGGTATTGTCTTAATTTAGGATCATCAGTTCTTAAACATTGCGGATGTATGTTAGTCCTAAATATTATCAGTTGATTCTATGTGTAATTTTAGATGATCTGGCAACAACGAAAAAGCAAATCATGCTCATGCTCATTTTTGAAAAAGCACCGATTCATGCTAAAAGTGTATCGAACCACAGGAGGCATTTGTTGTCATAATGAGTTAATTTGCTTGCCTCATGGCTTCTTCGGAGCAAACGAGTCACGATTCGATCCTGCACGCAAAAAACAAAATTCCTGGTCTATCCCAACAAACATCAGTGCGGAACATTCTAGAAGAAAAAGCTGAATAACTTCTCCAAATTTATTTGAACAAACAGTTATTTAGCATTGATGTTTGTTGGGATCTGCTTCTGGTACTTATCAAAAATTTGGATTTTTTCCAAATCCATTTAACGTTCTACAACATTCTCTAACGGGTTGAGGAAAGTCTGACCTGGAAATTCAGAAGTCACAGACCGAAAAAGTCTATTCTACTGCTTCAAATGGTGTTTCTTTAGCGTCCTATTTATAGGGCTTGTCATCGTCAGTCTCAACTAACCCTTTTTTTGTGACTATGTGTTTCATTGCAACTACCATGATCAAAACAGTCACCTTCTTCGAAAATTATGCAATTACTTTCAGTTATTCTACCAAGCAAACCAAGTATTTTGGTTATTTATTCCTCAAAAAAAAAAAAAAAAGAATGAATAACAACATAAGCTCCCATTGAAATGAAAATTGTAGCCTTGGTCATTTCCCTTAGATTGAAAGTAAAATTTAAGAGTGAATAGCATATCCCGCCAGTATCACACCTAATGACAGTGCCTTGAAATAAACGTACTACGACGTGGTAGTGAAATAAATGAGTAGAGTATTAAATGTTAACGTTTAAAAATACGTTTGCTGAAAAAATAATTCTACATTTTATGTCGGTCTGAAACAACAATCTTTGCTAGCCCGCCTAACAAAAACGATTCAAGGATTGAGAGAAATTAGAGTCTCTATAAGCATTGCGTGGCTTTTGGCAATTTTATGCTTCAATTGATTTCCATGCTCATCTCTATCGTACCAATCGGGGGAGACGTGACCCTATACTCAATGATTTCATTATGTCCAATTTGCTCAACCAACTGCAAAGTTTTGTGATAAAGTGGGTAGAATATTATAACATGAGATAAGTCAATGCATTCCCAATTGGCAGATCCACAGGAAATCGGTGTGTAACCACCTGGTACCTCATAGCAAAATGCTAAGAGGCGGACCAGGAGGTTCGATAAGCTACCTTCCCAAAATCAATTCACCTATCTGACATAGGGATTAAATGGCTGCTCGATTTTATTGTCAACATTATGGACTAACGCGAAATTATTGCAACGCAGTCAATTTATTATAAAATCTTATGTATTCATCGGATGATAACTAAATTTGCAAGACGGTTTTAAACATGTATTAAGTTCAGTTTACAAATAATTGATCAATTATTGGAGGTTGTTTGGTGTAATTTTTGATATTCTTGCTTCACGCCACCCATTAGAGCTTGTACAGTCAAGGTACTTAATTAAAAAATTTTACCCACTTCCTACGCGTGCCATTCCATGTTCCCACGTCATCATGGCCCAATATGTTTTGATTAGACGTAGTTCAGGGCAGTTTGGTGGATTTATGTGCTTGAGCACCGAATTAGTCTCATACCATTTCAGTTTGCTTTTTAATAGTGGCATGAAGGTTAATCTGGCCTAAGGGCATTCAGTATTGTAAATATCACCATTGATGATGCCTGTTGTGACAAAATTTTCACATCGTATTCCGCAGGTGCATATTGCCAGCCAAATAGGTATCTCGATGTGAATTTCCACATTTTCTTCTTTTCGAAACGATCATGCACTTTAAATTTATCTTTTCCGGGTTATCTTCAGTCCTGGCATTTGTAGCGGGTCTGCTTTGACGATTGTTTCATCATCCTTCACACAGCAACTGTATCTGGATTATAAGCATTAACTTGTTTACTTGTAGAGCTTCCTAGCACGAGTCTTAGCAACAGTTTGCTGCCGTTCATCGGGGTATGGGAAGTTTTGAACCTAGTCTGCATGTAATCCAGCTCTTGCTTTCACCTACAGGACGTAACTTTGCGAAACGCCGGTCTTTTATCCTTAACGTTTCCCTCCGTCTTCTAGCATGCTACCCCTGGTTTTTTTTCTGTTCCTCACTTGTGATCTAAAGTCAACCGGTCGTTGAACCTTTTTAGTACTATTAGGACGGTTGAATTACAGATTTGCACCATTTTTTCCAGAGCACGATGGGACAGCTCCGATATTTTTTTTACGTGTCTCCACTTGATTCACTTCCATCTTAGCCACATAACTACGCAATTCATAGTTTACACTTACACAACACACTTCAGATAGAAGCTGCGCAAAATTTGTTTTTTTTCCTATGTTCGGGACATAAACCACTGCGACCAGTAATTTGTAGTATATCCCGTATCCTTTGTTTAGTGCATGTCGAGTTACTTCATCACTATTGAGAAATGATGAAGTATTCGTTATTGTAACAGTTGTCATTGTTTGTTTGGTTGGCAATGAATCGAGTTTTATTGAAAGTTTCCGCTATTTAAACCCTTTGTGAGTGACAGCACTCTTCAAAGGCGCGCCCCTTTATCAGTCAAAACCGGATTCATTGCAAACAAAACAAACAATGACTCCGATACTGACCATGCATCAGAATCCTAGTCCTAACCACTTCAAATTATAGAACTTCAAATAGAAAATGAGAATTTGGTTAATTTCTGTCCTATGGGAGGAAAGTTACAGCCAGTTTAAAATGTTGAAATAATTTTGTGTTCACCCTTTAAAGTTGTCCTTGTTCGTTTTTAAACTTATTCTATTCAAAATCCACAAACTGCTGGTCTCTTAAAGAACTATAATTTCTATACTTTTGTTTCACATTCTATCATAATAATGTTCAGAAACCTTCAGTTTTCACATTAATAAAACAAGACTCTACCTCTAGCAACTTTTCAATAGTTAACAACTGAATATCAAAAGCTTTACTCACTGGAACTAATTGTTGGAAATTTTTCCACTCGAATGCTGAAAATTTCTTGAAAATCTAACGACAACTCAGAATACTATGTTATTAACGTTCAAAAGCTAACCACTTTTCGTGACGCGCTAAATTTTTATTCCCGTAAAGTGCACAGTAAAAGAAATCTAAAGAAGCTTGAACGTAATATCATAAAGCGCACCAAATTACGAATGTAATAATTGAACAAACGGAAGTCATGCAAATATGATATTACATCAAATTCCGTCTATGTTGAGTTCATTCGCTGTTCGAACAACATTTTCAACTGCACCATATTATGTGCCTAATTTGATGCGATATTCATTTTCATTGTTCGCTGGATGTACTCCGATGTAGAAATCAAAGACGTAGTTTACGTCAAAATATTCAAAAACATTCCTCAAAACACCATGCATCTTAAACTAGCGGTTAAAGTGCAAAAAAAATTTAATCCCTTATATGGCCTCCAATCAGATTCTCCAGTGCAGTGTTGCTGCACGTCAGCACAAGCTCCTTCAGTTCCGGCTTAGACCGCATGGCGCGCAGGACCTCTTCATACGAGTTACCGGTTGCTTTGACTATGAGTTCTTTTTTTCCTCCCCTCACCACTTTTTTTTCCTTTCTTTTTTTTTTTTTTTTTTCTTCCCCTTTTTTCCCCCACCACCTTTTTCCTCTTCCGGTTTGAGAAACGATAATGATGAATTCTTAGAGGTTACTGATTAGCACACAGAAAAAAATAATTAATTTTAACAAGCGCGTAAAATATCCCCTCGTTTAATTCCAAGCCAAAGGAGGCGTAAACAACGAAATTGTTTGCAATTTTTCATGTGCCATACAACAATGTTTGCAATCTTTCATACAAAAGGCTAGATTCAGGCGTTATCTGGCTAAAATTTACATGAAACATCCCATTATTCACTGCCAAATCTAGCATTCCCTTTATGTGCATTAGATAACGCAGAAAATCCAATGTTTCTTTTTATCTGTGCATTTTGTTTTTGTAAAAGTTAATTGTCGCATGTTATTTGTCGTAAGTCTCGGGCGCGAAAATAGAGTTTTACCGATTGGCTTGAGATTTTGTATAGTTTTGCTATTGGACCCAAACATAAGCCAACAAGTTACTTGGAGCTGAAACCTACAACCTGTCCTATCCTACTTCTCACCACAACTAAGGAAATTGTAACTTACAAGATCCAAGCAGTTTGAGTTTTGCTGTGTTTCGATCATGTGCTTTTGATCGCGAACTCAGTTGCATAGTTGCAAGTTGTGTAGCAATTGGAGAATACCGAGCTTAAGTATTTTGATTTTTCGATTTTTGAAACCTCTTTTTGCTTCCTCTCAACCGTATTTTGCACTTAAGAATTTCTGATCACAGTTCGAAAAAGTAGTGTGAATTTCTGTTCAATATCATGCACATAAATGGAGCGCCACAAAACATAAGAATTTGCGTTGTACATCGTGTAATGTTCTGGGACATTCCATACATTGCTGATAATATTGTACGCAAAAGCTCATCTTTGATAGAACTATTTCATGCTAGTGGCTCCTTCGTGTGGAATGAAATACAAATTTACATGCTCTGATATTTACATCACAATGAAAATTCAATTTTTTTTTCTGTGCTATTGAAAATAAGCATGTAAGCATCTAACCATATGTTTTGATTTTTCTATCTTTTCAGGTGAGTAAACAACAATTTTAAGATTCAACTTTTACACCAGGGCTGGAGAAACAAAGGTAGGAATTCGGATGGAAAAAATCATATCATGTTCCTTAATATGGTATTTAAAATTCTCTGCAATTCAATTTTTTTAAACATCACAGTAGGGTGTCCAAAAGTTTTGAAAATTATTTAGAATTCCTTAGCCGCTGTTGGGAATTCTAGCCAAAACAGTCTACATAGTTGTTTAACCGCACAGCTCGAAAAAGTTGTGTGAATTTCTGTTCAATATCATCCCATAAATGGAGCACCATAAAACATAAAATACTACATTATACATCGTGTAATGTTTTGAAATTCAAACATTGCGGAGATTATTGTATACAAAAGCTCTTCTTTGTAAGAACTATTTCACGAGTTACTGCTTCGTGTGGATTACAATAAAATCAACATGAACCTCTTATATCATAATGGTGTTATCCAAGGTCACCAATGAGCTCCGATACACGGATTTTTCTACCGTCTCGATTTCATCACCGTCGATCTGAACTAACAACATTATCTCGTAAGTCTCTTACCGTCCTACCGTCCTACCACTCATTCTACCTTCAATCCTAAGTCGTTCCAGCCATCGCCTCAAAGAAACGAGCTATCGTTGGCCATTATCGTTGGATATGGAATGCAGGATGTTCGGCCCAATTACCGGTCTGTTCATTCCCGCTCGAAGCGTTCATGTCGCCAATGACGACTTCAACGTCCCGTTGCGGGCAGCCATCGTACACTTGCGTTAGCTACGCGTAGAACGCTTCTGTTTCGTCATCAGGTCTCACAGTGCACGTTGATGATACTGTAGTTGAAGAATCGGCCCTGGATCTTTAACATGCACATTGATCGGTCCTTGATCTCGCATTGATCAGAAAGAACGTGTTATAGCATTTTTTCCAGCACAACCAATCCCGCTGGTGATGCCACATATCTAGTAGAAAGTAGCAGTTCGATGCCCGGTTTTCCAAACATTCTGTCCTGCCGGAGGACCATCGTTTAGAGTCCCACGATGATAAGCCGTTCCTAACGTGCACAGTAGACGCTGTTTTGAGCCGCTCCTGACATAGATAACAGACGCTCAGATAGACTGCGCCCTATGAAATGAGCAGCACCCTTTCCTGTCCGCATGTGACGAAGGTTCCACCGGGATTAATTATCCGATCTTTCCTATGGTTAACTTGTTACCCACCAGATTCCTCCGGGACTTCCGGTTCCGACATAGATTGCCGTAGTAGTGGTTGTGCCGTGTAACAGTGGCAGAATTTTTTTATTATTGTGATTTAATAACCGTCGCCTGATTGTAGGCTGGACATCTTGGGTATCCTGTCACACGATCATGGCTTTCTTGTTGCCACAGATCATGCACTCCAGTGAATTTCGTGCAAAGTGGCTGAACTCTTGATATTTAAAGCACATCCGGTCGTTGAGAAACACTGAGCGGGCACACCGACCAGCCTACTCTAATTTTCCCGATCTTCAGAGCTTTATTTGATGCGTCTATTGGAAGCCTAACCGGCTCGCTATCTGGTTCGATACTGATGATCTCATCACCTGTCCACCTCTATCGAATACGATCGTTCCTTCATTTTTGGTGGCTGGCAATTTGCCGTTGTCATTCATATTTTTTTGAGCTTTTTCTATTTTCTATTTTATTTTTGTTTTTCTCTAACGGGTGTCCACCGAATAGTGGGAATTGAAAAAATGGCTCGTGAAAAACAACAACAAAGAAGAAAAGTTCAGTCTGATTTATTGTACATAAAGGGTTGACCTTAGTCTACAAACTTAGCTTAATGAATATTAGCTCATGGTCCGTTGTCCGCCGTGTGGCGCAGCTTAGTCTTGATGGTAGCACATGGCTGCTGGACCTTTGCCACATCCATTTTCCGGATGCTGCTTCTAATTCTTTTGATGACTTGCTTCGTGTCCTTGGCCTCCCAAAATACCTTTCTATACAGTGAAGCTCAATAGACCAAGAAAAATCCTCGATAGGACTGTTCACGCCCGAACGTGTACGACGACTGACAGCAGTCAGTCAGCGACCGCGAAGACCATGCCACATCATTGCTAGCCGTTAGCTCCACCCATCTGGGATGCAACGACTGAGCGCGGTGGCGATGATGGATGAAGAATAAGAAGCAAACCGCATTAGTGACAATATAAAAGCTGCACAGACAGGGGTGCCGGTATCAGTATTTGTTAAACGTTTGTAAAGTTAAGAACAAGAACAAAAAAAAAAAACATGCAACACTAAGGTGAAGTGTTTTAGTTTCTTCTGACGGCCTCCGAGACAGCAGCGGTCCACCTGACGAGGAGAGTTGGTGTTTACAGTCCACCGGCAACCGAGTTGTTGCCTTGACGGAGTTGTGGAACCCAATCCGCCCTTTTCAGCGCGAGAAGAGTTACGTGTTTCCCTTCAAGTTCCCGAGAAGAACACTCGTCTTTTCCCGGCTTGAGCGACACCCTTCCCTTGCTTGAAGTGTCAGGACGTGTTTCGTCATACCGCAAGACAGTAGTGAAGCCCATCGCGTTGTTTAATCCCCAGAGCCTAGCATGACCCCGACAAGGACGACACTGCGGCAGATTAGCTGGATTCCGGTTTTTGGCAAAAATGGTATATTTTGGCTCTTCAGGAACGTTAGCATAGTTAGTTCGCGTAGTGTGATGCTGCGTTGTCCGGCCAAAACACGTAGTTTCCATCCGAGTAATGTTTCTGAAGAAACGGGATGAGAATTTTCCGAAAACATTCTGTTTGGTAGACTTGCTGGTGGATGGCCTAGCCACTTGGTTTGAACCACGGCTCCGAGATCCCCTAATCGGAAATTGCGATGAATAGCATCACTTACACCGTGTCCAATATATTCTCATACAAAATAAAACTCTATTTATTTCAAACCGATAATCCAGAATTTATTGATATTTTTACCCATTATGTTGCAATATAATACTGATCAACTACAGCATATGTTTTGGAATAACACCGCCTTTAACCTTCTTGACCAGCTCCAGACGCTTTTCAAAACCCTCACAGGCGGCACGCACGACTTCCATTGGCATTTCGTCCCAAATTCGTTTAAATACGGTTTTTAATTGGTTCATATTAGACGACCTGTGATCATTTACCTTCGACAGCATGTATGACCATACGAAATAATCCAAGGGATTCAGATCTGGTGAACTGGGAGGCCATTCAATCTTGTCCAAAAAGTCGGTCAAATTTTCTCGGCACCAACCCTGAACGAGATTAGCATTATGCGATGGCGTTCCGTCCTGCTGAAACACATAGTGATCATCTCCAAACACCTCTTGTACATATGGCTTGTGAACTTTCTCCAAAACTTCCGTTTTATAATATGCGGCATTCACTTTAACGCCTTTTCCGATGAAAACCAGTGAACAGTTCTCGAAGAGAGAGCCCACCATCTGTCATTCTGGACATTGTGGGATTGTTGCAAGACGAATTACTTTTCGTCGGAAAAGATAAATTCTTTCCCACCGTGCCGCGATAAAAGTAGACTTGCTCTTTCGAGTCGTTTCTGCTTGGAAGGTTCCGAAACTCGGTGAACCTTACGTTTCTGGAAAGCTTGGAATCCGAGGTCATTTTGCAGTATATTATGCATTGACGATCTCGAAACATTCAGATCTGCGGCCATTTTACGTACAGAGCGCTGTGATTTTCGTCTAATCCGTTCACTGACCACTATTAACAACTCGTGCAGTTCGCACCGTACGAGTACGAGCGGATCTCTTCCGGTCATCCAACGAGAAGATGTCACGGTGCCTTAAGATGGCGTTCGGTACACAAAATAACGCTTTACTCCGAGGTTTTTCAAATTTCTGAAAATAGCGCCCGGGCGCTCACCTTTCAAAAACTTTTTTATCACCACAGCACGAAACTTCTTCATCGCTGGTAAAAGATAAACACCGAATGAAAACAATCGGACATAACCTAAAAGCGTTTGTATAAACATAGTGTAAAACTACACCACCACATACGTGAAGCATGTTGAGTAGTTGCACGACACCAATGCAAGGAAAAAGTGTATGAGAATATATTGGAAACGGTGTAGCTCAGTCAGCAAAGGCGCAGCTAAGAAACAACACCATGCTGGAGGTGGCAGGGTTCGATTCCCGGTCAGGTCTAGGGATTTTTCGTTAAGGAAAATTTCTCGACTCCCTGGGCATAGAGTACGATTGTACTTACCACACAATCATACTAATGCAAAAATGGTACCTGACATCGAAAGCTCCCAATTAAAAACTGTTGAAGTGCAATTAAAACACTGAGCTGAGAGCAAGCAATAAGTTAATTGTGAAAGCAATAAACTTGAAACGCTTAAAAAGAATAAGAAGCATCACTTTTTTTTCGAACTTGTACTTGAATTCTTACTTAACCTTCAGAGGAGTTGTATATTTTTCCTTGGTGTAGAAACAGTCGTTACCCTTGGGATCTGGTTTTCTTTCGACATACTTTTCCGTTCTTTTTCAGAGTCTTACCGATGTATAACTTCGAACAATTGAACTTGCTGGGCGCTTCCCGCTGGCTTCCTGAATCCTTGTTGTTATTTATAGTGTACAGCGATCGGAGCGTCTTCTTATGCATAATCTTCGTTGAAGGGCCTATACCTTTCTTCCGGATTACTGCCATGGGTGTCAGAATACGGTATATGACGGTATTCGAAACTTGAAAGAATTGTACAATGCGCGCTCGCTGTACTTCCTGTTTCGCCACAAGCTGTAAACAACTGAACATGTTGGAGTGAAAGTGTGTGTGCGACAGTTTTTTGAATACTGCACGGATTCATTCACATAAGGTGATGTTTAACTGAAAGCATTAATGTTCTGATAGAAAAGTAGTGAGGTAATTCCCGTTGTTTGGTGGCCACCCGTTACATTATTCTCCATGCTGTTAGTCCCCTCTCTGAGCCGGTATCTCCACTTGTTATAGACAGACACCTGTCGTGATCCCATGAGCATTTCGCGCACGATTAGTCGGTTTGATTTCATCTTGACATCAGTCGCACTAACAACTACACAACCTAGGAAATGTAAACAACTCACTTCAAAGGTAAACTGTGCAAAATTTGTTAAATTCTGTCTAGTTCGAAAAAAAAACTACCAAGGTTGCAATAATTATCGTCCATTATGAAGAATCCAGCTCGTATCCCTGGTATGATGAAACAAGCCCAAAGGAGTTGAATTTGCGTAAACAAAGTAGAAAAATGATACCTAAACATTTAATTTCTTTTTTCTTTTGATCGCACATGAAACTCCCCTGTCCACACAGTAGCAATAATGACCACGCTTGTTTTCATCCCACCAACTCCCACTGTGCACAATCAGCTGTGAGATGGCCCCATCCAGGTGTGGCGATCCACAGATACCGAATGCGATACGGGAAAACCCGTAAACAAAACAAAACAAACAAAAAATCCGATTGATTATGAATGACTCGAATACGTGCAGGAAAATAAAAATTGCCACAGCCGTACGGAATGTGTGTTGGCATCGTGGCAAAAATTAGTGCTATTATGTTGTTACACATTTATTACAATACACTTTTAATTCATTAGCTTGTTAAAACTTTGTTCTTGCATTGTCGTCGCCGCTTCGCATTCACCGCAGCCGGTTTTCTCCGCCGAAAAAGCACCCGCACTCGGTTTTCAGCTTAATCCGATGATGATGGGTGGTGGCTTTTGTTCGCCAGAGCTCAGGCACCAAGCTCTGCGCCAGAGACCAACCAACCAACGAACGATTGCCCCAAGCCGACTTTGTGCGGAGCGCGCTGTGTTTACATTATGATAGCCCTCCTCACGGATGATGTACTAATTTCATGCACATTTAACACGCGGTTTCATCAATTCCAATTATGTTCCTACCGACCGGCGTCGACGATGACGATGACGATGACGATGATGGCGTGGTCGTGGCCAAAAGATTGCACATATTCATATTGAGAGGTAGAGCGCCCTGAAGACATCCATGGGTATGGTCGGATGGACGGACTATTGCCAAAGGGCTCGCCGTTGGTGATGATCTAGAGGTGAATCTACTTAGCAGTGCTGCTTGGCTTCAAAGAGGAATGCAATTTTATTTACTTTGATACTAAGTATCGGAAAAGTAACGATCGATAGGAAGTCAGGTGTCGGCTAGTAACAAGAGGAAAACGCATGTTTAGCTCGTCGTGTATTTCTTTTTTTCGCAATTCAAACCAACCATGCCAATTGGCAAGGCCGAGGGATTTCCTTCGTTAAAAATTGGGCAAGTTGAGCCTTGAATGATTTACGAAGGGCTTCGAATTCTTCAGTTCTTCGTTTCTCGATTTCGGAAGACAGAAGTCATCAGCCGTACTTAACTCAACAGCAAGCAGTGGCTAGTATGGTTTATTGAGAATCAACAAATTTGGCCTTCTGATGAGAAGCTGAGCAGCGCGCCGGTTTCAACAAGCTTTCGTCAGATTTGGTCTTGGAGTGATGGTTTAACAACTGGGTGTTGATGTTTGCCATGTTCAGTAGGCAGGGGAGCAGATTAGACCGCTAATGTCTAGAAGGGAAAATTAATGACCGATGAATAATGACGATCGGTTGGGTGGTGGCGACGACGGCTCACCACAAATTTGTTAGACTGCAACAACCACGAGTGGTTATGACGGGCGATGGCGGAGGCAATGGCGGAGGCGGTGGTTGGAGATGGCGTTGGATATAATTAATTGTAGAATAGTAGCCCATTAATGGCAACAATGAACATTGGTTTTGCGATGTGTGGACATAGGGAACATATTAATTTGTGTATAATTTTGTAATAAGCTGAAGCCGAAAATTTGTTGATTGGTTTTGAGGCTTGCAGCTAGTGTTGTATTTTAAATTACTTAAGGTCGATTATGTAGATGGTCATTAGCCATTTTTTTTCTGGTCTGGTTTTGTGTTTCCAACAAGATTGTCATTTGAAGCTGTGTGGTCCTTATTTTTTGTTTCCTGTTTAGAATAGTACTTCTCCTTAAGAGATCAGTTTTCCATCAAAAACGAAGTCAGTATGAGTAGGAGAGCTGCGAGTAAGACGAACAGGCTAAGAAAAGCTTGATTTATTTATAGATGGTTCGTGTTTTCTTAAATTTACACGCTTAGAAAAAAGCATGTAAGTTTAAGTCTACTTGGATGCACGTAAAAGGTGCGACCCGTTTGACCCAAATTTACGTCTGTTCTTAAATTTACAAGACCATAAAAACTCGAAATGATAACTTACATGGCGTGACGTAAAAATAAGTTAAGGTACACAAAATGAAATTTTACGAAAAATGCTACAGTTTAATCTCTAGTTACCGACAGAAAAAATCAAGATGAGGTAATTAAGTTAAATCAAAAATTGGTTATTCTAGACCAACGGTTGTAGTGGTAAAAATTAGCACAATCTTATCTTGCAGGGTTCATTTTGTCCCTTCATCTCTATATGCTTGTGATAATTTAAATTCAATTTGTGCCATTCCCGGTCGTTGGTCTGCATCAAAAAATATTTAAAGGATACTGGAAGTTGTCGCCATGCTCAGATTATTTAATAATATTTGTTTATTTGTTTATTTGTTTTACTTTTTTCATCTGACTAGCAGTCTTAATGATGATTTGATGGAAAAAAGATGGAGAATGATTCGGCCGCATGCAGATACCGTATCATGTCGGCGAAAAAAAACCCATATCTTTTCTAAATTATCAACTACAACTACAAACCTAAACAGAACACAAAGTGTGAACATAGATTAAAATTAAACATTTATTATTTGCGTCAGCAGTAAGTAAAACCATGAATTCACTCTGCCTATAAAGATGTTATGAAACACCAGAAAACATCCTCATTTCTTCTCAGTGCCTTTCCGAAAGCTTACGCTTGAATGTAGCAGCAGAAGCGTTGAAATCAAAAAGCTTGTACGATTGGTTGAAGCTAGCTGACATGAAGCGTATTGGATCATGCTGACCATATATAGCATGACGGGACTCCAGATGCAGAAAATCTCGTTGCCGAAGGATTCGTTCTGGTGCGTAGATGTTTAGCTGTGCGAGGATTTCCGACGAATCTGTATCTCCCAAAAGTACTTTAGCTACAAATACTGCTTGCGCGGAATTTCTTCGTTTCTTCAAAGTCTCTATGCCCAGTAGCCTACACCGTGTCCAATATATTCTCATACACTTTTTTTTCCTTGCATTGGTGTCGTGCAACTACTCAACATGCTTCACGTATGTGTTGGTGTAGTTTTGCACTATGCTTATACAAACGCTTTTGGCTATTGTCCGATTGTTTTAATTCGGTGTTTATCTTTTACCAGCGATGAAGGAATTTCGTGCTGTGGTGATAAAAATTTGAAAGGTGAACGCCCGGGCTTCGAGATCGTGAATGCACAATGTACTGCAAAATGATCTCGGATTCCAAGCTTTCAAGAAACGTAAGGTTCACGGAGTTTCGGAACCTTCCAAGCAGAAACGACTCGAAAGAGCAAGTCTGCTTTTGTCGCGGCACGGTGGGGAAGAATTTATCTTTTCCGACGAAAAGTAATTCGTCTTGCAACAATCGCACAATGTCCAGAACGACAGATTGTGGGTTCTCTCTTCGAGAACTGTTCCAGAGTGATAGGAATATTCCACGGTTCCAAATTGCTGCGTCAGTGATGGTTTGGGGAGGAACGTGCTAGCGAGACAAATTACCACTGGTTTTCATCGAAAAAGGCGTTAAAGTGAATGCCGTATATTATGAAACGGAAGTTTTGGAGAAAGTTCACAAGCCATAAGTACAAGAGGTGTTTGGAGATGATCACTATGTGTTTCAGCAGGACGGAGCGCCATCGCATAATGCAAATCTCGTTCAGGGTTGGTGCTGAGAAAATTTGACCGACTTTTTGGACAAGAATGAATGGCCTCCCAGTTCACCAGATCTGAATCCCTTGGATTATTTCGTATGGTCATACATGCTGTCGAAGGTAAATGATCACAGGTCGTCTAATATGCACCAATTAAAAACCGTATTTAAACGAATTTGGGACGAAATGCCAATGGAAGTCGTGCGTGCCCGCCTGTGAGGGTTTCGAAAAGCGTCTGGAGCTGGTCAAGAAGATTAAAGGCGGTGTTATTCCAAAACATATGCTGTAGTTGATCAGTATTATATTGCAATATAATGGGTAAAGTTATCAATAAAATCTGGATTATCGATTTGAAATAAATAGAGTTTTATTTTGTATGAAAATATATTGGACACGGTGTACATCGATCTTCGTATGGTGGTAGATTGAGAGGGTATTCCCATGGCAGAGAACGGAGGGCGTATCTTATAAATTTTCGTTGAATTGTTTCGATCCTATCAATCCAACATGACTGGTACGGGCACCAAACCACAGCATTGAATTCTAAGATAGACCGCACCAGAGCGCAGTTAAGAGCCCGAAGGCAGAGAGGGTCGCGTAATTCGGTTGCTATTTTAAAAATAAATCCAAGCTGTCCGTTAGCTCTGCAGATTATGTCGTTGTAATGCAATCGGTAGGTCAGTGCTGGGTCAAGGATAACTCCTAAATCACGTACTTTCTGGACACGCTCAAGAGGTTGATCAGTAATATTATAGGCATGTATTATCGGTCTTAATTTTCTGTGGAACGAGATCATGAGGCACCACTCAGAAAGAAACGATCAATTAACACTTGTTATTAGAGGCAGTCTTCGATACATTTCACCTCCATGTAGATTTTGACATCATCAGCATAAAATAAACGGCATCGTGTCTCCGATAACTCATGGATGAATATGGAAAACAACTGAGGCCCTAAGTTGTTCCTTGTGGTACGCCTGATAGGTTGGTGAATAGTTCAGAAGATTCACGTCCAATATTTACCATAAGCTTCCGGTCCGTAAGATAAGATCTAAACCAGCATGTCAAGTTCCTAGAAACGCCAAGTCTTTCAGGATATTCAAGCAAGATCCCATGATCAACACAATCAAATGCAGCTTTCAGGTCGGTATATACAGCGTCAACTTGTGCGCCGATATCTAACGTCCGCAGGTAGAAAGAAGTAAACTGCACAAATTTCGTTGAAGCACACCTTTTGGGGTAAAAACCGTGTTGATCCGAGGATATGTAATGTTTAAAAGAATCAAGCAACATTTCGTTAGTTATGATCTCAAAAATCTTCGAACAGGCACACAATGAAGTTATTCCTCGATAATTCTCGACGTTTCGCTTATCGCCTTTTTTATGCACCGGAAACATAATGGAAATTTTCCAAGCAGAAGGAAACTTGCACTCTCGAAATGACATGTTGAAAAGAAGCATCAAAGGGTGGACTAGAACGTCACAACATCTTCAAAATATAAACGAAGGAATACCATCATGACTTGGCGATGTGGAATATTTTAGTTTGTCGATAGCAGATTTGGTGTGTTGGAGAGTAGCTTGTTTATTTCTCAGAGGGCAGACACCACGTGGCGTGTTTTTACAAGCCTTTTCTATTTGAAATTTGTTGAAAGCACTTTTGAAACGATCTCCAAAAAGATTGCACTTATCCAATGCAGAACTGGCAAAATCATTTCCTAAAAAAATCTCAACTGGTAATCCGTTCGTTTGGTGTTGACAAACTTCCAAAAATTCCTTGGATTTCTCCTTAAACCATCTTGCGTACGTAGAGTGTAGGCGATTGTATAGTCGGTATTCTGACTAGCTCGATTGAAAATTTGCTTAGCAAAAGGAAAGTGGGATTTACCGTAATTACGGAGTGCTCTAGCTCATTGTTGCTTCAAACGTCGCAGGTGTGAACTGCCCCAAGTTGGTTTGGGACTTTGTCTACGTAGGGGAACATGCTTAGCAATTACACTTTGCATTATGCTAGTAAAGCATTCAACTGCATAGTCAACATCACCGGTGGAGCTCATTTGCGCCCATTCTATGCGATTAAGTGTCTTTAGCATTTTTTTGAAATCTGCTTTATGAAAGTCGTAGCTCGCTACATCTTAAAAATTAACGAATTCCCTTGGAAACATCAATTTTGACTGCAAAGGGAGGGTGGTCTTCATCGATTATAGATAAAAGCTCTAAAGCACCTGACATCGTGCATTTTTCAAGCGTCGTATCATTCACTAAAGCCAGATCCAAAGTGCGACCGTTACGGATAATTCGGTTGTTGATTTGAGTAAGACCATGCAGAGTGAATCCATCAAGTAATGCTGCACATGGCGCAGATATATGTGATTGCAAAACATTTATTGCGGAATGGTCATTGCCCTCGGTCGTCCAAACTAAGCCGGACTGATTAAAGTCTCCAAGTAAAAGGGCGTGATCGCTGATTCCGAAATGTGAAGATACAGCTTAAACAGAGTCGATGTGGTTGGTTATGCAATTCATGTCGGTCTTGTGGTCAGGTGGAAGATACAGAACCCCTATACTCACTGAACAGTAGGATAATTTTATCTTGACCCTGAGCTGCTCTAGTGGAACATTGACTGGCGTATGATCCAAAGAACAATTCAGGTTAGTAGATACAGCTATCAACACTCAACCACCTCGCGATTTTTTGCTGTTCAAAGAACTGCGGTTATTCCTAAAGACAGTGTATGACTGTCCGAACAGTTGCGGAGAAAAAAATTGTTCATTTAACCACGTTTCTGTGAAAACAATGACATCGTTATGCGATGTCTTTTGAACTTCATCGATTTGTTTGTTCGTAAACCCTTAACGTTCTGGTAATAAACCCGCAATCGGTCACTTCTGGCAGCCGAAATGTGGTGATTTCTCAAAGTTTCAACAGCATCATCGAGCGCTATCGAGCGCTGGCCGGATGGACTCGACTGTGATGGGGAGCTCAGGAGTTTCCAATGTGCTGGAAGAGGTGCCTTCCGGGTGCGGTGAAAAGTTGATAGATGAGCTGTGCGATGTACAAAACTGCGTCCGTGACGTCGTACGGCTGAGAGTTAAAATGTTTTCAGGGGATGCAATGTTCGTCATCGAGTTGTACTTGCCTGGTAGGGCAAGCTGGAAGACTCCTTTGCCCGGCCCGAACACAGGGTCAGGACGACTGAAGAAGGCTGGCTGCATTATCTCGACTGTGTCGGGGGGCCCACGAGCTTCCAAAAAGCCATATGATGTGCATCCTGGGATCGTCGATAATGATTGGTGCGTAGCGCTTGATATGCTTGAGCTGCAAGGCGAGAGAATATCAGAGCAGAGAATGCGCTTATTAAATGGGTACTTGCCTAGAAGGGCAATTTGGAAGTCCCCGTCTCCAGCACTGAACACAGGGCCGAACGACTTGCTGCATTTTAGAGGGCTCGGGAATAAGCGCGACTGTGTCAGGTGGATATTCGATGCGTTCTGGGATGAGTAGCGTTGATTGAAAAATGAAGCGGTATTGTGTGCTAATGGTTCGGAAGACGTGCAGCAAATCCGTTTTTTTTTGGTTCTGTTCAAATATGCGAGCCGTGACACCTTCAGGCCAGTACCAAGAATCACCGAGAACGTTGGAGGCAGATTTGCGTACTGTCACTTTGAATGAGACAAACGCAGGGAACTAGCTTAGTCACCCGCACTAAAGATGAATCAACATTGCAAATATCAATGACATGCCATTTGACGTCGTCCATATCCTGATCAGGATCAAATGGAGTCACATAGAACGATTCCATATCTGAAGATCCCTGTCTACTGTTTGCAACTTTTAAATTTAGAACATTGAGAGCTGCATGGTGGTCGGCGTGAGTTTCGCCATTCTCTTTGCCTTCGGGTTGAGCAACTGTTGGTTTGTTGACTGTGACGGTAGGGCGATTCGGCTGATGTGCAGAAGCAGCTGGAGTGGAAGCGTTGATTCGAGTTGCATCTCTTACTGGGTTTGACGATGGCTGACTGGAAACTATTTGCACACGATTGTTAGAGCCTACGGTAAACTTCTCCGGGATATGTGCAATAGAGCCGTTAATTTCGTCAAGCACCTCAAAAAAGGATGTCTCTTCGCAGGATCTTGAGCGTTTTATCGGAGCATCAGCACTGTCGTCAAGGGTGAGCTGATCAATATTCTGTGAGATGTTTTTAGACTGATTCGGTGGCTTTGACTGTTGAGTTCCGTAAAGCGTTTTGTTTATTTTTCGAAGATTATCTCCATAATATCCAAGCCGAGTGTCCATTGAATCAGTAAGGATCAATAACTCACGTAAAGCTTTCATTATTGTCCGCTCGCGATCGTACATAGTAGGGTCAAAGTTCACTCACATTACCATGAAGATAGAGCTGCCGCACGGCATTTTTTGGAGTAAAATCGTAAATAGCATCTACTACAGGTTTCCCCGGGGACGTTCCGGTGGTTTCGAGTGTGGCCACTCTATCCAATGGCCAATTCTGAAGTTTATCAATATCATATTTATGAAGAACATTCATCGTTCAATTTAGAGAAGCAAATACCGTAGTTGACAACACATGGATCGTACTCGTATTCGTCAATATTGTCTAAGACATTCAAAACACATATCAATGTTGAGTATTGCAGTTCGGTGAATTTGATCAAATACGTTTGTAAGTACGTCACCAAAGGAAGCGACATGGCGATTATTGGCCTTGAACGAGATGAGATCAGCAAGTATCAAATGGACCAATACGTGAATTGCAATGAAGTGCTCTGGAGAATATTTTCTTTTGCAATTCATGAACGTTTTCCGACTGTTGTGCATCTCGCAGTTCATTTGGAGAATGGCCAAAGAGTGTATTTCAACCCAGAGAATGCCGTACTTGCGCCAGTGATCGGTTTTGCGAGAACATTGCTTTATTCGGAATTTTCTTGATATTAGACATGGAATGCATTGTCGAAGAAATGGTTTCGAAGAAATTGTTACGCAGAAAGCAAGGCCAACCAGTAGATGGACATCCAGGTGTGTTCACAAATAATGCATTCGGACGAATTTACACAATCCACTCAAAAAACGACGATTGCTTCTACCTTCGGTTGCTATTGGTTAATGTATGCGGTCCAACTTCATTTGAGTCATTGCGGACTGTGAATGGTACAGTGTGTGCAACTTTTCAAGAAGCATGCCAGCAGTTACAATGGCTGTAACATGATAATCACTGGAATCAAACGATGGGCGATGCGATAGCTGCTTCATATGCCACTGAATTTCGTACGCTTTTCGCGATGATCATTTCGACATCCCAAGTAACAATTTTAGTTTTATTCCAGCCGTATAGCACTCCTCCCGGCTTTGTTGATAAAACTACATTCAAAACTGTTTTGTCTACCAACACCTTCTCTATGCTTCTTTAAAGCCGAAATTTGTACAAAATGGCCCACTCTATAGACGGTTGTGAAAACAAGTTAATAAAACCTTTTTAAGAACATAAATATTTTGAAAATGTTCTAGTGAAAGATGTTATGACCACTTGAGAACCTTCATAAAACCTATTGGCTGCCATGAAAACCAGAATGTGGCCAAATGGCCACAGCTGTCAAACTTCACGAGGTTTTTTTTTTGTTATTCTGCTTTGTTCGATTCTCTGCTCTTCTGATTCATTGAGCAGTAAAAAAAAGGTCTTGAGTTGCGGGAAATTTGGTTTGATAGCAAAATATCCAAAACAAGTTGTGTTTTCCATAGAGTATTATGCTTGAAATTATATGCGCATTTATTTTTTTGATGAATAGTGGCACGAAAAGAGCCGACAATTAATGCGCCTCGGAAATTATGCGAATTTACAACAATATAAATCAAATTAAAACAAATATATTCGATAAATTAATTATGAATTTCCTGAAAAGTGCTTAGAACTGGAAGAGATTATCTAAAAGAATGTCTCCGATCTACAGTTGGTTTGCAAACCATTGAAAATTTGATGCATTTATTTTTCCACATTTCAATTATCTCTTTTATTTCAATATGGCGATTGGAAAAAATCACATTTTTGCCATAAAGCCAATTTTTCTTGGCAATGACTATTATAATACTACTTGGTCTTATGGTGACTTCGTTCAATGCCAATTTGCCGTTTAATGCATTTACTGGAGGCAAAATGGTTTTAAAATGGTTTTTTAACTGACCATAATAAGATAATATCAATGAGTCCTAAAACGGCACTTCCATACAGCATTTTACGAGTTCATAAAGTCGAAATAAAACCTTTGATAGGAGTAAAAGGAATTTGAGAAACATGGTTCTAAGATCGTTGTAAACAAGCTGTGTAGGTTCTCATAAAGCTGACTAAAATATGAAACCTATTGGCACCTCTTGGTGCCATAATAAAACCAAATTGATTTCAAGTGGCTTTCATAAAACTTTAATAAAATTCAATAAAGCAGGATGGTGTTAGCAATGTTACTTGGGATGTCAGCCTTCAAATCCGCGTAAATTATGGGATACGTACAAAAATGACATCGCCGAAGACATTTAACATCGCATTCCAGTGGCAACAGGGAATTTCTAATTGCAAATGAAAGGTGACATCTACAATGAAGCATTGGTGTTGTTTGAAGATTTGTGTGAATCGGAGCTGGAACGTGAGCTTGCATACGACAGAATAACTTTGAAACAACTAGTACAAAGAAATGTCCCATTATCGAATGAGCAGAGGGTGCGTATGATGAATTGATGAAGGCTGTCGATGATTGACAGGGGACTATTTTTTCTTGATGCGCCCGGCGGTACTGGGAAAACGTTCCTGATATCATTGATTTTGGCAGCAATACGATCTCAAAATGGCATTGCGTTGGCTCTCGCATCTACTGCAATTGCTGCAACGCTACTGGAAGGTGGAAGAACGACTCATTCGGCACTGAAGCTTCCGTTAAACAAGCAAAACAATGAAACACCTGTTTGCAACATTTCAAAGCAATCACCTATGGCGAAAGTGTTGAAAAATTGTGAACTGATGGGATAAGTGCACAATGGCTCACAAACGGTCTCTTAAAGCACTTGACAGAAAGATCTGCAGAATAATAATCGTTGCTTTGGTGGCGTAATGATAACGTTAGCAGGCGATTTTAGACAAACACCTCCCGTTATTCCGAAATCAATAGCGGCAGATGAATGGAACGCATGTCTCAAGTCATCGTATTTGTGGCAGTGCGTGAAAATCATATAATTGATTATGAATACGCGAGTGTTCCTGCAACAGGATAGAACCGCAGAAGTTTTCTCTAAAGAACTTCTAAGAATTGAAAAAGGACAAATTCCGGTTGACACTTCCAGTGGTTTGATATCAATTCCACCTGCTATTTGCCAATTCTTTTCAACGAACGATGAGTTCATCACGACTGTTTATCCTAGCATTGGCCAAAATGATCGTAACTACGATTGGTTGAGTGCACGCGCAATTTCAGCTGCCAAAAATACCGATGTTAATGACTTAACCTGGACGATTCTAAATCAAATTCCGGGATATTTGCGCCCATACAAATCGATCGATTGTGTTGAAAATGAAGCCGAACCCGTGAATGATCCAGTGGAGTTTCTAAATTCTCAGAATTTGCCTGGCATGCCACCGCATCATTTGCGTCTCAAAGTTGGATCTGTTATTATTATGCTTCGCAATCTTCATGCGCCGAAACTGTGTAATGAAACCCAGCTGATTGTGACGCAGCTATCGAACAATGTGATAGTAGCAAGAATTTCGAAAGGGGCTTACAAAGGGGCAGAATATTTAATTTCGTTGAGTTCCAACGATTTGCCATTTCAGTTCAAACGTGTTCAGTTTCCAGTGAAACTTGCATTTGCGATGACAATCAACAAGTCACAAGGACAGTCACTGGAAGTGTATGGCATAAATCTGGAAATGCCAAGTTTTTCAAGCGGCCAACTATACGTGACGTGTTCACGTGTTGGAAACCATTTTCTCTGTACATTTACGCACCGGAACAGAAAACGAAAAATGTTACATTGAAATCAAAAGATATGTAGAAAAATCATAAATAAATGATTTTTAACACAATGAATTCAAATTTTTTTTCTTTTAAATAAGCTAACTTCAAGAAACATCCAATTTCCCACAATCAGTCAATTGACATCTTCAATTCAGATGCCAGCGCTAAATTGTCACAATGCAAATGCACAAAACGTTATTGTTTTGGAAACTTTCTTTATGATATCTTACAGCACGTAATCATCACAAGTCGGTCCGGCAAGACATCATACAGAAATCAACCTGTTTTCAAGCGTTGGAACTGCCAAAAAATGACTTCAGTATTCCTACATAATACACCAATTAAAATGGCCAATGATCACAGATTATCAACAATTTGAAATGACTGCCTATTGTCATACTCTTCGGAATCAAAATTGAAAATATCCAAGTTCTCCAGTATGACAATTGACAGTCAATTTCAGATTGATACAACAATGAGGAACATTCACGCGATTAAAAAAAAAAAACGTTGTAAATATCGAAAACCGATTTATTGTCTGAATCGATTTTTAAGCAATTGCATTCATTAATAAATATTGGACGGGACAAAGTCCGTCGGGTCAGCTAGTATTTAACTAAAAGTCTACTTAATGGAATTGGCTAAATCGATTTTCGACTGATTTTTAAGACATTAATCTCCGTTCTATTTCTTGCACTTTCACACGATCGTCACGTTTTTCGAATGAATATACTGTCGCCACTGCTTCGGTTAATTGTTTTACGCATCGTTCAATGGTTTTTCCATGAAGTGGCTAATCTAGCACTATCGATGTTACTAAACTCCAAGATTTCATTTTGATTGAGCCCGTCAGTGGAGATTCGTCGGTCCTGCTGAAGTCAATTCGGCACGTGTTTCGACCAGAACTTCATGTTATCGTTCAACCATTGTTGGGTTCGATTGGACGTGTGACATGGCGCTCCATCCTGTTGTAGGACAACGTATTGATCCTCAGAGAAGTTGCCTTTCACCCAGGGAAGCACTTGGTCCTTCAAAGTTACCGATACACACTTCGGTATTGATTTCAACACGAGCATCAATGAAAACGTTGAGGTCGATTTAGGGAAACCCGGGACTCTCGGATCGGGTCATTACCGTCCATCTGTGGGTAGGTTACTGCTCAATCCATGCTCCCCAAGCAACCGAATAGGACGAAGACGAGGTACAGCGGATGCCTTCTCATAGATTACGAAACCTATGTCAAGAAGGATTCCAGGCTGGCTTTCGGACAAAAGTCTGGCCACAGCAGGGGGTCAAATCCCCTGATAATTCATTTTCACCGACAAATTCGCCCGGAAGCAGGTGATTTAGCAAGGAATTTGTAGAAGCAAACTTAAAACCAGGATTTTCATCAGAAACAATACGATCAATCGATGTTGTAGCAGCAAGAGTGACTGGATTCCACCCAATCGAAATGTTTTGTCAATTATCATTTGGAAGTTCAAGCAAATTAGAAAGACGATCAGGACGCGGCACGACTCAATGTTGGCCACTAAGAATTATCAGTCCAGCAGAGGTGTGGCAGATGATTGCTAGAAACTCCAAAGAAAGTTCGAGAGTTCATCCGAACATCGTCGGAGTAATTTTAACCCTTATGTGTTCGACAAAAACACGCCTTCAAGTGATCGACAGGGTACCCGGGTACCCACCAAATTCAAATGATTATAACTCTGGCTATTATTGACCGATTTTAATTCTTTTTGCACCGTTAGATTCAAAAACTCATTCGCTTTAGAGACATTATCAACAACGACCATTTGAATTCGTCTGGTTTCCGTAAATCCGGGTTTCCGGGGCAGTGGTCCGGTACGGAGACGCTATTTGGAAACATCTATTGAATTTCCGGAAATGGATGTCAAAATCATTGAAATAATTCCTTGAAACTATTTCTATTCCATTGCGGGCCTTATTCCGACTTGTTCCTGCAACGGCCATTCTGTAACAGGTTCCCGTTAGGCCTAGGGTGGCCATGAACATTTTCAGTAAAAACCCTGGTAATATGGGTGTCAAAATTCATGAAATTTCTCCAGTAGGATATTTCTGAACGTTTTTTGGCTATCTGATGATTTGTACCCGGACCGGTCATTCCGGAACAAATTCTTGTTTGGTCTCGAGTGGCCACTGACACCTACATGCCTGACCCCTCTTTTAGCAAAAATCTGGATTTTCATTTGCCGGTCATTCTGTGAAATCTCAACCAAATTATATGCAACTGTTTGCAAACGATCACAAATTTGTCCTAGTTTTTAGTACAGTATCGGACATTTCATGATTTTACGTAGTTCCGGATATATTCAGGGGAACCATGGGGTAAGTATCCTTCCCGAAACACTGACCAGGTTCAAAACGGTACCAAAACATGGCTTGCGACACCTCAAACTCAAACAAGGAACATGGCCAGATTTTGAACGGTACCAGAACATGGCTTGCGACGCCTCAAACTTCGTGATTTCGCGAAACAAGACCATCGGTCGTTATCTTAAAAATATTCGGCTATTGTGGCCACTCCTGGACGTTTCTCGGGAACCAGATTCCACCGGGAAAATGGCCAGATTTTGAACTAAGAAACTAAGACAAATTCGTGATCGTTAGCAAATGGTTTTATTCTATTTGGTTGAGATTTCGCAGAATGACAGGCAAATGAAAAACCAGATTTTTGCTAAAAGAGCGGTCAGGCATGTGGGTGTTAACATATTTAGAAGGAAACCCTGGCAATATGAATTTCAAAATTCATGAAATTTAACCAGAAAGCTATTTCAACGTTTTGTGGCCATCTGATAATTTGACCTCGGAACGGTCATTTCGGGACAGGTTCCTGTGAGGTCTCGAGCGGCCATTAACAAAACTAGCCACAAAACGTTGAGAAATATTTCATGCATTTTGATACCCACATTGCCCGAGTTTCCTTCTGGAAATGTTCATGGTCACTCGAGGCCCCACGTGAACTTTTTCCGGAAAGACAGGTTCGAAGACAAATTCTCAGATGGCCACAAAACGTTGAGAAATATCCTACTGGAGAAATTTCATGAATTTTGATAACCATATTGCCAGGGTTTTCTACTAAAAATGTTCATAGCCACTCGAGGCCCCACAGGAACCTGTTACAGAATGGCCGTTCCAGGAATAAGTTGGCATGTGGCCCACAATAGAATAGAAATAGTTTCTAGGAATTATTCCAAAGATTTTGACATCCATTCCTAGAAATTCAATAGATGTTCCGAAATTGTGTCTCCATGCCAGAACACAGCCTCGGAAACCTAAAATTTACAGGAACCAGATGAATTCAAATGGTCATTTCTGACAATGTTCCTTAAGCTAATGAGGTTTTGAATCTAACGGTTTCAAAAGAATTAAAATCGGTCAATAATAGCCAGAGTTATAATCATTTGAATTTGGTGGGTACCCGGGTACCCTGTCGATCACTTACGGGGTAAAAAAAATCGAAGTCCCCTCCTTTGGCCCCCCTTGCTACTATACAAAATGTTTTTATGCCAAACGTTTCCTTTCATCTTTTATTAGGATGTCACTGAATTTCAGTTTCCTGTTTTAAAATAAACTATGAAATTTCGTAATGTAAAACTTGAAAAGGTACCCGGGTACCCTGTCGATCACATAAGGGTTAAATTTGTTTGATTGTTTTGAAAGTACCTTAATGTTGACTGATTTTTTTTCTCACGTTAACTCAAGCCCGAGAAATCATAATACCAGGTATTATATATCTGGACTCTGAGTTGGCCAGACTTGGATTTTTTTGCGCTCAATTGTCGGTCATAAAGCTGTAAATTGTGTAATGAATAAGTACGACCAGAATGCAAATAGGAGAGTCCTGAGAGGCCAGAATGCAAGATGAGAGGTTTACATTTTCCGCCTTCGAGGGTTTCAAATTTCAGTTCATCATAATTTTCCATTGAGTTGTTCCTAATATTTAGGCCTTTGATATTTTTAAAAATTAGCCTGGTCCTTAGTTTAATAAAATATAGAGATTATTTTATATTTGAAAATGGATGGAAACTTAATTCTAAGACATTCATCAATACATTCACCATTCTTCTTGAATACAAAACAAAATCTTCACAACTGGTTTAAAAAATAATATTCCGGTGTGATCAAGTAATTGCCCCTTTTTAACACACTTCAATCATTCCACACTCCACACCTGCACCACAGATCCTTAACCTTTGTCAATCAAAGTGGAAGACATTGAAAGGGAATCAAGTTCTGGTTGTCCTTTTCCAGAAAAATGTCCCCCAAAATCCATTCACTTTCAAAACATCTTCAAAAAGATCACTTGTTTCCAACCACGATCCTGTTCTGTTATCAAAAGCAATCTAGTTTTTCCCTCCCCTGGTCCACCACATCGGCCGAGGTCAATCTCCGATCACTTTTTTGTTTTGTTTTGTTTTGTTCAAGCAATCCATCAGCTATTTTTCCTATGAACTGAACATACTGGCCCCGAAACAGCCCCGTCGGTTGCAACATGATCCGCCACACGGCTCCTAGCGCACGTTCGGTCGACTTAAACGGTACTCCAAGAGACTTTCGCACATAATTTCGTCGCCAACAAAGCGGCGCGGCGCAGAACACCACACACTGGCCCAGGCGGCTCCGACACATTGGATGTTATTGCATCAAAAGGTGCAGCACCACAACCCGTATGGCAGGAAAAACTGGTTCACTTTATTGCTGGCCGGAGTTTCGAAAGGGGGAAGCCAATAAGCGAACCAAGACCTGGTCCCGAACGGTTAGTCTGTTGTTTCCAACCTGCGCTGGGAATCGATCCCCATATGCGAAAAAAATCGAAACAAGAACTATGTTAGTAGATCGATGGGCCGTTGTTGTTGGGCTGCACTCCCTATCTCTGGGCCGCTGCAGCAGATTGAGGTCTTCTGGCTTTATGTAACAAACGTCGAATGGGTAAACAAACTATCGTTTCGGTGACCGGAGAAACTGAAGAGGTGTCGCTCGAGGGACATGGACACCTGATGTTCGATCCGTAGCCTGATGGAAAACTTGCGCGCCAAATATCAACGTGGTGAGGAGGTGGGAGCATTTGAAATGGAACTCAGAGAACGGTCTCAGAAGAGAAAGAGAGTGGTTGTGGGCCACCACCCCAAAACCGTGGGGTGGGAATTTTCCTCTCCCTCTCGCTCTCGCTCTGGCTAGCCGGCGATTTTCTCAGGAACAATAACGACCACCACCACCCAGCTTTCGTGTCGGGTGTTAGAAGCACTTAGCGTCAGTAAAGGCCTGAAGTTAGGCTAGTGAAATATTTCACGGCGACGGTCGGTGATGGGATGGGTTGCAAATTTTCTCAAAAACTGACCTCAGGGTCATCCTGCATTTAGTGAAAGCCAAATTAGGCCCTAACCGAACGACTGTGATGCTAGATCATGGTGTTTATCGTTTGCTCAAATTGACGGCTGGTAGGCATTTCCATTGGTTCGGTACTTGACTTGAGTGGGTTGCCGCTGAAGGAGCTGGCAGGTAAAGGTTAATCGCAAATTAGATTGAAATTTGCCGTGGACGCAAATTGAGGTAGTTGTGTCGTTGTTTTCAGATTACTGCCCCATAAAGCTGCCGTGTGCCGTGCGAGGGTGACTGTACCAGGGTGCTAATTTGACATAATTAGGGTTCGCCACGGTGAGGGAAGTGCCCCTTTGTTGTGGATAATTGAGGCAATCAACACAAAACCAATTCAGTTACTTTGAATACTTTGAGTAGATGCATGCGTTTGTGAGTGCTAATTGATGGTCGCAGTAATGTGTTATAGACAAATGGTCAGGGTTTGGCATGGTTATAACTCTGTTGATCATGTTCGATTCGATGAAATAATCTGGAATTGTTAGTGTTAACTTAAAACATGTAAAAGCACAATGATCCCATTAAATTGTGGAATAAGGTTTAGTTTCCTCTTCGATCATGCTCTTGAACTTAGACCAAAGTATTAGTAAGTTCGACAGAATAATTTCAGGACATTGTTTATTAATTTTATTCCTTGGAAGTAGGAATTTTGCCGATTTTCATTCTTCAAACATAAAGATGGTCTTCTTTCTTACCTATAGGTTTCCAAGCTAACTTCTTATTACAATTACCTTTTATCGGCTCTCATCCAATCATGTCGTCGAAACAAGAAATTGTCCGTGAGAAAATTGTGTGCACTCACAATCAAAATCCAGGGGCGTCCCACCGGTGGATTGCTAAAAGGCTTGGAATTGCATATACAACTGTGTCTCGTGTAATAAGAACCTTCAAGGAGCGTCTGAGTGTCCAAAGGAAGGAAGGGAGTGGTCGTAAAAGTGATCCAATGGACAGTAAAATGGCCAGGAAAGTCGTACAACAATTCAAGAACCGTCCAAACATGTCAATTCGAGATGTCGCTAAAAAGTCTAAAGTGTCAGTCGGTTTTGTACACAAAACCATGAAACGTGCTGGGTTACATGTTTACAAAGTGCAAAAAGCCCCAAACCGGAATGAAAAACAAAACATCACTGCGGAAACCCGCGCCCGGAAACTTTACACGAAGCTGCTCACCAAATCCGGTTGCATCGCGATGGATGACGAAACATACGTCAAGGCCGACTTCCGTCAACTTCCTGGGCAAGAATATTTCGTTGCCAAGTCGAAGTTCGATGTTCCGGAGGATGTTCGAAAGAAGAAACTATCGAAATTTGCAAAGAAGTTTCTAATCTGGCAGGCGATTTGCGGATGTGGTGAAATAAGTGCTCCCTTCATCACTTCCGGAACAATAAACGGTGCGATTTACACGGAAGAGTGCCTTAAGAAGCGTCTCTTGCCATTCATTAAGAAGCACAAAGGATCAACTCTGTTTTGGCCTGATCTAGCATCCTGCCACTACGCTCGAAACGTATTGGAGTGGTACCGAGCCAACGGAGTCAATTTTGTGCCAAAGGATATGAACCCACCAAATTCACCGGAACTTCGTCCAATTGAAAAATTCTGGGCAATTATGAAAACGGAACTTCGCAAACATCCCAAAACTATAAAAACAGAGCTAGAATTGAAGAAAATTTGGGTAAAAACAACAAAAACACTGGGAAAATCGGCTGTACAAAATTTGATGGGTGGAGTGAAAAGGAAGGTGCGGGCATTCGGGATGGGAGACGAAATTAAATAAAACAAATGTTGTAAATCAAAACTCATTAGTAGTTCTTCATTCCCTGAAAATTTCAAGAAAATCCGATAATCAGTTTAATTTTGATGAGTATATATGTGCGTGCCATTTTTATCGAATACACCCTTTAATACGCGTCTGAATTTAACAAAGCACGTCCGTATACACGAATGCACTTACACATCCCCATCCAGTTTTTCGACAAGAAATGTTAAATCACGCCAATTTCATCCAGTGTTTGGCAGCACCCTCTCAAAATTCAATGAAATGATTTGTGGGTGTGTAGGCTATGTCTTTTCAAGCAACTTTGTTTTTTCAAAATTTATCTAGACGGTCACTTGAAAAGGGCTTAAGTTTTTTGATCGATTTTTTTTCAAATCAGCATAACTCAAAAACGACAAGACTAACGAAAAAGTGATGTACGAGTGAATTTTAGAAAATTTTCTTAACTTTTATGAAAAAAATTGTCAAAATCGATTCTTAAGGTTCGTACTCGATAAAAATACACCAGACAAAAGTGTTCGCCAAAAATTTATTTTAAGTCGGATTTTCTTGCTACTTTCAGGAACTGAACTAATACATATGGATTATGTTTCGGCATAATTACTTTCTTTAATTCCCTTTCCATCGCTGAAATCCCGCACCTTTCCCTTAAGACCCCTCATTACATTTTGTGCAATGGTGGAACCGAACTTTTTGGTCACTTTCATCCATTTTTTCTTCAACTCCAGCTCGTTCTTAAGCACCTTGGACGATTTTCGAACTTTGGCCTTCATTATGGCCCAAAATCTTTCCACCGGACGAATCTCTGGCGGTTTTTGGTACAAAAACAACGTTATTGTCTCTGTACCAATCCAACGTCGATCGCGCGTAATGGCATGATGCCAGGTCCGGCTAAAATAATGTCTCGCCTCCGTGGGACCGCAGGAAGGGCAACAGACGCTTCTGGAGGCACACGGTGCGGTAAATTTCGCTGTTGATGGTACCCGTTATGATGTACGGTTTACTCAGTTTACCGCATTGGCATATGGCCAGACAAAGCAAGTACTTTTTGGCGAATTTGTCCACTTTCTTCTTCCTTATGTCTTCCGGAACATCAAACCGTGGTTTGGCAACGTAGAACTCTGCTTTGCGTCTGCCTTGATGTAGGTTTCGTCATCCATAACAACACACCTCGGTTTCATCAACCACTCAGTTACAGTTTCCGTGCGCGGGATTTGGCCGCCGTGTTTTGTTGATCACGCTGGTTCGGTGCCTTGCGGACCTTGAAACCACGAAGCCCAGCTCGTTTCATGGTTTGCTGAACGAATCAGGCGAAACACTTTGCCTTCAGAGCCGCGTCGCGAATCGAAAGGTTCGGATGACACTTGAAATAATCCAACACCTTCCGTGCCTTCACAGGGTCAGCTGTCTTCGATTTTCTTCCACTTCCAGCCCGCCGCTCGTTCGTCTGGGACTCCTTAAACGATTTTACCACCCGAGACACAGTTGTATGGGTGATTCCCAGTTGTCTTCCGATCCATCTCATGGACGCAGTCGGATTTTCCATGACGGCGCGCAAAATTCTCCGGCGGATTTTCTTCTTGTTTCGATGACATCTCAATAACCACTGAACCGATAATTTTGCACATGTAAAAAATTCACACCAAACTAGTTATACCCAGATTTTCATCAATTTTTACCCACGGACAAAAAAGTTACACACGGATAAAAATGGTGCATTTTTTTCGAATACAGGCCTTATACGCTAAAACAATATTTTAACTTTTATAGTCAATTTGCAAAAAATGGCTTTTTAGAATTGTACGCAATTTTTCCTTCATATAGGCAATATAATTGTCTAAAATTTCGGCATACATCGTAAGATGAGCACTTTTAAGGAAAAAAAAAAAGGTTTTCTAACAACAAATTTTTCATGTCCTATTTTTACCGTGTATCGCGCCATCTCGTCTTATAATTTGGTCCTTAAACCTCACAGAAGCCAATCAAATTTAATTATAATGACAATTTGGTTCTTTTTAATTGTCTTGAATGTTTGAAAAATTTAGGCTACCATTCGGTAAGGGCTTATTTTTAAATTATTGATTTTTTTAAACTTTTGTGATAATACAATTCAATCAGGTGGTTGATCCTGTTTATTACCAAAACTTTGAAGTATATTACAAGAAGGACAATACATTGGAAAACAAGAGCTTTATCATAATATCTGAAGTATTGACCCATGACTCAATAGCAGTTCAGTTGTTTATATCAAAATTGCTAGATTTCATTAAAAAAAATTCAATATATTGCTCAAAAATTATTTTCATGTCAGATGGAGCAGCGGCCTATTATAAGAACAAAAAGAACTTTGCCAGCGTGTGCAATTTCAAGTCCATTTTTGGATCGGAACGTTTCATGGGAAAGGACCATGTAATGCTATTGGTGCTAATCTCATGCGAATGGCAAAGAGAGCAAGTCTTGCTCAAGATTATGGAAACACAATCAAAACTCCTCGGGAACTATATGACTGGGCAGTTGAACAGTCAAATAAAAGTATTGGAAAACTGAATTTCTGCTTCATATCAGCTGAACAGTATGCAAAAATGTCAGAAGAACTTTAGGAGTTATAAAACCACGTAAAGACAATATTTGATATATGAAGCTATGTCAATTACTAATACGTGAAAATGTACATATAAAATAAATAAAATAAAACCCTTATCGAGCAAAAACCTATGAGTTTTCATTGATATAAACAGTATTTCGAAAATTCATATAACGTCATATTTAAATCTTCTTTAAATGGATATGCATCAAGTCTTATCAAATTAGAATTTTATAATTTGATAAGACTTGATGCATGTCTATTTGGAGAAGACTCAAATATGACGTTCGCCATTTTATTAGATTTATTAGCCCCCTACATCACAATTTTTCTCATACATTTTAAACGTACTGTAGCAAATCTTGAAATACCTAAAAACCCCCCCACCCCCCATCCAAAAGATATACGAAGCCATATTTGAATCGCCCTTAAAAATTGGAATATCCGAACAAGCAAATGAATGACTTTTACTTAAACGTACACTTTTGGTTGTGTTTTACTGATGTTAAGGGTAATATAATGTGACCCTTTTCAAATGTTAGTCTGGATAATTTTTGATTTTTGCAAAGATGTTCAATACATTCAATTCTATATGACCGCTAGATTTCATTGGATTCTATAGGTGTGTTGAATACCATAACTAGACGAGTTTGCGTGATACACGGTAAAAACAGAACATGAAAAAACTGTTGTTAGAAAAAAAAAATTTCCTTTAAAGTGCCCATCTTGCAATGTATGGCGAACTTTTAGAAAATTATATTGCCTTTATTAAGAATTTTTTTTGTCCAATTCTAAGATAGCCATTTTTTGCAAACTGACTTTAAATTTTAAACAACTATTTTTTAGCATGTAAGAATCGATTTCAAAATTTACATTTTTTTCACAAAAGTTAAAACGTTTTTCTAGAAGTCACTCATACATCACTTTTTGGTAAGTTTTTTCCTTTTTGAGCTGTGTTGATTTAAAAAAAAAATGATCAAAACACTTAAGCCAGTTTCAAGTGGCAGTCTAGATAAATTTAAAAAAAAAAACAAAGTATGCAAAGTTGCTTGAAAAGACATAATCTACACACCCACAAAGTTTCATTGGATTCTGAGAGAGTGCTGCCAATCACGAAGACGAGTTGGCGTGAAATTCGTCTATATTGACATTTTTGAGCTTGCTAATATGAACCTGCAATGGAAATGCAGTTGAATTTGTTTGGTTTTCAACCCGATGCAGTAAATTCTTGGTGGGTGCCATATAAAATAAGGATCTATTAACCAGTTTATTGTTCCAGATTTACTCTACCACATTTGCTTGTGCTTTCACTCTAATCATACACAACATAAACAAATTTGCTGTCGATTCCGTGACTTTGGAGCGGTTTCGTAAATGTTTTTCTGGTGGAATCTCCTGACAAGACGAGTTACTACCGATCGTTGAATCCAATTGTGAAGTACCAGTTGGATCCGATTTTGATTTTCGTGTTTGAGCCAGAAGAACAGTATCGCCTACTCGTATTGCAGATTTCTTCGCTCCACGGGCAGCGTCCGAGTGCTTCTTACTAACGAGCTTGGCCTCCGCATCTTTCTCCTGACAAACCTTGTGATCCAGTCTGCTTGGTTTCCACAAGTTGACGAAAGTTCCCCGGAATTTCCAACCCACCATTAGCTCAAAAGGGGTTACCGTAGTGCTTCATCAACTTCTGAAGCCTTTTCGATCTCTTCCCAGGTGATGTCCATCGTGCTTGCATTCAACGAGTAGAAAAAGTGACCGCCGTCGTCCTCTTAAAGTTTTTTTTAACCCAAAACCCAAAATTTTTTTTCCCAAAAACCTTTTTCCCAAGTATCACCACTTGTCATATTAATGTTAAAAATACACCTTTTAGACAAAGCTCAAGTTTTTTTTCTAACGTCAATAACTTAATTTCATACACGCATATAACCGAGAAAGCGCAATAAATGTGGCATTTCTGAACATCTTTTAGGTCATACCAGATGTTTTGTAGAACATCCATAAGACAAATATTATGTTCTATGGATGCTTCCAACAGCATGCTTATAACATAATGATATGTTTTGTCCAAGTAAGCACGGTACTAAAATGAACAAAGTTAAAAAAATATAAACAAGATTTTTCAATGGCGAAACGATATCGTAGCTAATAGTATTTTACGCGTTAAAGGTGATTGTTTATAACTTTTTCAAATAGGAAATTAAAAGTGCTTTACGCATGGAAGTTGTATCAAAATTGTATATGCGGCTCAAGGTTAGCAGTGCAACTTTCCGTTTTACCTTCTCTAATTTCATGCGCCATTGATTGGATTGAAAAACGTAGATGGTACCCCGAATAAATTATTGAATTTTAGTGAGATTTCTCTATGGAATTCACAAAAATCAACATGGCGATTTTCAAAGTCTACAATCTTACAGTACAAGTCTACAGTACGGGTAAAAACATTAGTAACACTTTTGATTTTCAAATGTTCTTATTTTCTTTTCTGTGTTTTCTTTGTGAAATTGAACAGAGTAAACGACATTTATTCCCGGCAGGTTTTCGATTCCTGTCACAGCCTCGAAACCCAACGAAAACTGTACCTTTACTTATATTTCAAACTAGTATTCGTTTTTCACTAGAGAGTTTACGATGCAGCTAGTATATTCATATATTATATAACGCGAATAACGACGTTTTTACAAGCCCAGCACTTCCTTGTAACCGAATTTAACAACCGTCTCACGCACTCCATCCCTAACCGTAACAAACAAGTTCTCATAAAATTAATGTCAGTATGAAAGAAAATACAAATACAATTTTTTTTATTGTGTTGTGCGTAGCTTTATCTCAAAAGACTCACCCACAAATTAAGCGTTACAATTTATAACAAATACTAAACAACCTCCCAAACTGTTGCTTTACGTAATATTTGAACAAACCCCTATGCCCAATTTGGCTTCTATTTGAATCAGTGAGTGGCCCCACAATCTTACATTTAGGTAGTGTTTTTTTTTATTCCAGTATTTCAAATAAACGGTATGTACATATTTTCAGCCGTCACTGTATTGGATCCACAATCTATTCTGAATAATTTCACTATTGCATGAGGATGTTAAAAACAAGTTTAAAGTTCATCTTGAATGCAACCTATCAACATATTTACAAACAACTAGCATACACGCTATTTCCAAACAACCCAAAATTGAGTACGTTTGACTCAAATCAGTCAAAAGTCTGGCTACTCAAAAGTGAGTAAAGATAGTTCATAGTGGTAAGATGACAAACAGTCAACATCGGTATTTTCAAGAAGTAAAATTTAAGTTGATCGAACAAAAATAGAACAAAAATGTGTTCGCTGTTCTGGTACCACGTTTAAACCGAATATGTGTGGAAAAACATCCTCAAAACTTTTTCAAGACCAGACATGTTTGGTATTTCATCCTCACGACTTCTTTACAACAAAGTTCTTATATTCTTGTCAAAGAAGATGTTTCTGGTGTTACTTGGGTTATAACAAAATCGTATGGCTGAAGCCGTAGTGCCCAGGATTTTGCACGTACTAAAAATAAATTCATTCGGATGACGAAAGATCTTCCAAGTAGATAAGAAGTAAAACGCATCACTCCCAAACTACAGAGATCGCTTCTTTCTGAGTTTGCGGTAATTTCATCTCAGTTGGGGTTAGCGCTTTGGATGCACAAGAAATAATGCGTGGCACTATGTCTGCTTTATACTGTACCAAGACCGCTCCCAGGCCAATCGGGCTAGCATCGACGTATAGTTCTGTCACATCGTTAGTGCTATAATATCCAAGAATCTGAATATTCTTTAATGCGTTGTTCTGCAAGTAATTAAACTCCTTTTCTTCGTTTTCTGTCCAGTAATCGATCTCCAAATTGGCTAGTGCTCGCAAGTATTTCGTCAAATCAACTCACCGCTGAATAAATCTGTTAGCGAACGTCACCAATACGAGGAAACTTTTAACCTTGGCACAAGAATTTGGTGTTCGGAGCTATTGATTGCGCTCATCTGCTCATCGGTTACACTCCATCCTTTAGAGGTCAATGAGAAACCAACTAATTTGACTGATTGACTACCGAAAACACATTTGATGGCACTCAATTTCACGGCCGCTAAGTTTGCATCGTGCTCTTCTTTGTTGCTTCCAAAGATGCGGACATCATCTATTTAGTTGATTACCCCAGGGCACCCTGTTACCAACGCCTTGGGAACAATGGCCCGACCCAAGGCAGGGTGCTCGAGGAAGTTGATTAAGGTTAGCGCTAGATATGTATAGCGGTATATATTTGTTAATAGGTTAGATTTGGCCATAGGTTAGATTTGTAAATAATTGTAAAATTTGGTTCAGCACATTTTGATTTGTTTAGCTTATTACATTAGAAAAATAAAATTTCTATTAGATAGTCCCTTGGAAACGTCTTGCATCTCGCAGCCGATGACAACTACTGTCACTACGGCTGTCATTCGTCGGATATATCGGAAAGGGAGAAATGGAGAGATGAAGAGAGAGAATAGAGAGTGGGAAGGGTCGAAGAATCTAGAAAACGACGACGACGACGACGAGAAGAATAACGGGGTAAAACGTGATAGACCAAAAGACCGATCGGACGTACGTGACAACCGAAGTGTGGAGAAGTTCCTTTTTTTCCCTCGAGGAATTCGATCGAGACCGAGATCGGAGGAGTGAGAAAGTGACTGGCTTGGAGTGGACAGTTAAGTGATACGGGAACGGAAGCAAGGGCGTCGTGTCCCGAAAGTGCTTCAATCTAGGGCGAAGAATCCCGAGTCCGACTGTCCACGGTAGCGCAACGTGGAGAAGTGTCGTAGTGCAGAGCAACCAGTTTAGCCAGTGGAAATCGTCCCAAGGCATCCCAGAAGTTTCCCTGGCCAAAATAACCATCTTGAGGATCCCCGGAGCGGCGAGTCCCGTACTGGTGGCCTGTGAGCCATCCGTCATTGCTGCGCCACACGCAACGTGCTTAAGTGACGGACGTTCTGCAGGTGAGGGTTGGGCGAGGTCCGGTGGGTTCGCCCCGGTTTCTCAACCCAAAATCCGATGGGTCACTGGGCCGTATGCGAGTACGTGGAACGTTGCAGCGAAACCGGATTCAACATGGACGACGTTCCGACTTTCTGGAAGTTATTCAAGGTAACCCCACAGCCTTTCCGACCTCTATCCCTCTCCACATGTGCATTCGCAGCAGAACGGCCGCAACGACCCCCTCCTATTCAATCTAACTTTGTAGAAATATAATATGAAAACTGAACTATTGTTGTGTTTGTGCCATTCTTTTGTGCTGATGACCTTCTCGGGTCGTTTTCCTGTGTTCACTATTTTCCTGGGGTTGTTGGTTAATACAAGTGAGGTCGCCCTAAGCAAGCAGAAAGCCGACCCTGAATGAGTATAGACTGAGCTAGAAGATAATTACAACCCTCACAAGATTATTCTTCGCATCACCTCTTGAAACACATCTGGCGCATTACACAATCCGAACGGTAGGCGGACATTTCTGAAAACCAAAAATTCTGGGTAAAAGTTGGTTAGGTGCCTGGACTCTTTATCTAACTCTATGTGGAGAAATGCGTTAGATAAGTCCACGGTCGAGATTTGGGTTAGGCTGAATAAGAAAATGGCAGGATCGATTAAATTAAAACTTCTTTCCATATGACTATGATTTTTATTTGAATACAAGAAAACTTTTTCTTGTTCTGTCTTTGAATGTGTAAGCCCAACGATCACATATAATTTTTATTATGGCAATTACAGTTACATGTCACTATCATATACAAAAAAAGAATTATTATTGATGTTTTCACTTTTATTTCATGAAATTTTGAACAATCCCACCATGCTCTCTCTGAAATAAATTCTGATTTTTATGATAACTAATGAGAATAATGAGAAAACAGCTTTCTAGTAACGTTTGCATTAAAAACAAAAATGGACAAAAATTGCGATTTTTCGTGGGTTTACCTCCACCCGCACTGACGAAACTACCCATGTAGCATCAATCATAGTAACCCATGAGTCAGCAGACAAAATTTGACAACTCTATCAGTCGAACTCTAACCGTGATGGCAAAAACAGTGAAGCAACTCCGTTCAGAAGTGTGCGCGTCCAAAGAACGGCACCCTGCGGCGTCGAAAACGGACATCGTGCGGCACTTTGTGGACGACGGATATACCCGTTCCGGCATCTACAACATCTTGGCACTATTAGACAACAATCAGAGTATCGAAAAAAGCCCGGTTCCGGACGGCCGACGACCCTGAGCGACAAGAAGCTCCAAAGGATGCTGAAGAGGAAGATCGAGGGAAAATAGGCTACATCGCTGCGTGCGCTTGGCCGGGAGGTCGGTTCAGCCGGCCAAACAGTAAAAAAGTACCTGGCGAACATGAACATACATGTCAGGAAGCGGAAGTTGCGTCCACTGGTTTCGGAGCTGCAGGCAATGACGCAGCGGCAACGGCTGAATAAGATGATCAACTCGATTTTCCCGGCGAATCGCGACGTGGCAATGACTGGCAGGGCACTTCGTATTTTACTTCCCCCACGAAGGAAGTGAGCTCCGAGGTGAAGTTCATTTCACACACCAAGTTCCCCAAGCTGTGGCTGACAATCAGCGAGAAGGGGTTGTCAAAGCCACTCTCCTTTCGCTCCGGACTGGCCGTGAACGGGGAAATTTTTAGTACGAAATGCCTGCCGGCAAAGACGGGGTGTTCTGGCCGGATCTGACGTCAGTCCACTACTCGAAGCGATCGATGGAGGAGATGGAGTGGCTGAATATCGATGTGGTACCCACGTCGGCGAGCCCGCCCAACGTCCCCCGGCTGCGTCCCTTTGAGAATTTCTGGCCCAACCTGAAGTGTAAGATCTACCTCAACAATTTTGTCGCGAAAACTGAGGAGGAAGTGATAAATAAAACGAAGAAAGAACTCAAAAACATGCCTACATGCATGTTTTCGTCCGCCATGGCGAATGTTCCGGTTAACTGCCGTAAGGCCGCTTGCAAGGGTGTAGAATTTTTTTTGCAGGTAAGCTTAAATAATTACCTTCGATGGGAAATTTATCAAAAGCAATTATCTGCCTTGGCTTTTTTATCACCATCCAAAAAATTTTTTTTAAAAGCAAACGTTAATGCTACGTAACCACTTCTTACAACCCTATCGGGCCGTCCCTTGTAGTTTTTATATACAGGATATACATTTTCAATCTGCATTCATCTCACAGGCATCACGAAAATACCATTTTGAAAAGCTTCTGGCATCTTCTAATTTAGTATTTTGCGATATTTCCTACATACTTCTATCTTAAAACGCAGTTAAATCCACTTAACACAAAATAACACCTATGTAAAGCGAGGAGTAAACGTATGAATGTTTCGCATCTAAAAAATGGCACAGTATACCACCATGGCTCCATTAAAGTACACAATCTCATAAGTTAATAAATTTCATTGCCCAGAAGCTTGTGAGATTTTTGCTAATTTTCATGTTAATGCCGGCGACTACCCTGAACGCGTACCAGAAGATTGCTTAATATCCCAGCTTCCAATCGATAAATTGAGCAATCAGCATCAATGCCACCAGCCTCCAGCACGACCAGTGTCAGAGTAGCTCAATCACACAGTTGCTGATTATGGCCCATTGCAATTGGATTAACAACTTTATTTCATCTTCGATAGCGGACAGTGCGTGATAATTTATTGAAATTGTTTTCAAAGTATTTTCTTCAAACGCAACCTGTCGCAACGTCGCATGTCATAGAGCCCCGATGCTGGCGATTGGGATGAAATGACAGACCTTCAGATGTAACGTGAGAGTAAAAAATTAATCAATTTATCACTTGTTGCCCGGCGCTGGCTTCGACGCCGATGCAGTGGAGCAATTCATCTGTCATATCGTAAAACTCGTGCATCGGCGCTCGAGATTCAATCCAAGTGGGCATTTCTTGGGTCCCTTTTTCCACGTTGCTTGTCCATTCACCCGTCGTCCGTCAGCTGAATGACCACCGGTGTCGGGAAGAATGTTCAACCAAAGGCGAGCGGCTTGAACGTTACATAAAAGCTGATTTAAAAGATCATACCAATTATACAGAGCCGCCCCTGCTGCACCCTCCGGCGTCCATGGGCCTTCGCAATGCAGTTTGATTGACGAATTCTCGGCCGGCGCGGGGGATTCGAGCTCGAATGTTTAAAAAGCGTGGTCCAAAGTGAGTGTGAGATGCAGGTGAATGCATGCTTTTCTTTTGAATAGGACAGGCAAAGGCACAGCTAGGTGAGTGCTGATGGGGTGGATGTTGCACTTCGTTAGTATCAATTATCGTTTCAATCAAGAACAGATTTTGATGAAATTTTAGGGTGATATCAAAAGACATTAGCTACGCAGCTTTTAAGGACTGGCTCATAGGACTATAAGTGCGAAGCGGAGCGAGGAGGTGTCTGCACTTGTCCAAATTGGCAGTCTAATATTCTTGGGTTGGGTGAGCGAAATGTTCTCGAATTTCCACTATTTCATGAGATGAAATCAAATTGATCATCCTGATCAACTGAGCAAAAATGCTGAATGATTACAATACACTACCAGTCATAAGTACGGACTCGCTTGGAAAAGTATTGCAACACTCAGTCGAATATTGCATAACACCCCCCCCCCCCCCCCCCCCCCATCAAAAAGTATAGCAGCACCTTAATACAGGTACATCCATGATACTATATCTCGGTACTCTGATTATCTGCAGAGGCGCGGTCTCGAGCAAAGTTTTTCAAAAGATTAAGGGCTTCCAGGAGGTGGACCGTTTTGTTCGGAATTCCACCGCTACGCGGCGCTAGTGAGCATGCAAAATTGAACATTTTCAACTCGTTCTATCTTGTAATTCTGGTAAGATAGAAAGTTCAAGTCTTGGGCAAAGTTGTTCAGAGGATCAAGGGCATCCGAAAAGTGGACAGTTTGGTTTGGAATTCCACCGCTACATGGTGCTAGTGAGCATACGAACTTGAGCATTTTCAACTTATTCTATCTCATGATTCTGATAAGATAGATAGTTCTAGTCTTCAGCAAAGTGGTTCAGATGGTCAAAGGCATTTGAAAGGTGCATGTGGCGCTAGTGAGCATGGAAAATTGAGCATTTTTAACTTGGTCTACCCCGTGATTCTGATTACATGGAAAGTTTTCGTCTTCGGCAAAGTTGTTCAGCAGGTCAAGGTGAAGAGTTTGATTCGAAATTCAAACGCTACGTGGTGCTTATGAGCATGCGATATTGAGCATTTTCAACTTGTTCTACCTCGTGATTCTGATGAGATAGATAGTTCTAGTCTTCAGCAAAGTTGTTCAGAAGGTCAAGGGCATTCTAAAAGTGGATAGTTTGATTCGGAACTCCACCACTACGTAGCGCTAGTAAGCATGCAAAATTGAGCATTTTCAACTTGTTTCATCTCGTGATTCTGATAGCATAGAAAGTTTTCGTCTTACGCAAAATTGTTCAGCAGGTCAAAGGCATCCGAAAGGTGTACAGTTTGGTTTAAAATTCCACCTCTGCATGGTGCTAGTAAGCATGTGAAATTGAGCATTTTCAGCTTGTTCTATCTCATTATTCTGATAAGACAGATAGTTCGAGTCTTGAGCAAAGTTGTTCAAAAGGGACATTCGGATGATGGAGAAGGTAAGTGCCTAAAAATTAGATTACTTAATTTTTGTTCTATCAAAAGTTGTTTATTTCAAACATCAAAAGAAAAGATCAATCTCAAAGGTAAGACATTTTCTGTAGCAAAATGTGCCGTTGGAAAATTTGATGTTTGTGGTAGTTATAATGTAATTTAATTTTCAATTCCTCGACATACCCGCCGTTTAATTTTATAACAGCCGTACAATGCTTGGCATTCGTTCATTGAATTTCCGCAATGTACCTATAGTCCGAAATTTTCTTCGAAGGCACCAGGGACTGTCGAAATACACAGAGCTGTGCAAAATAGACAAGTGCTTCACCCAATTTCAAGTGTGCGTCTCCTTTTTTAGAAGAGCGCACAAAACGAACGAGTGAGGGATTTCGTAGCAGCACGAGAGACAGAAAGCCACACATGCAATTCTTTTTCAGAGATTAAGAGTAATGCACTATGCTTTGGTTAAAGGTATCAACATGAAAATGTTTGATTCTAGTAACAAAAGGGCATTGTAGGGGTTCATAGAGGGAAGTTTTTACTAAAATCTTAACTTACAAACTAGTCGGGCCGTTTGAAAATTACGTACTACTTTTTAGCACTTCAAAAGGTTTTTGTATTGAAAATCTAAGACTTATTTATACACCCTTTTGCTCTGCCATACCCTGCTTCGCATATCGTTACATTACTCGTGGATCATTAGTGTCATTGTTACTGGTACATGCAATTATCATTTTGTCTGTTGCCTAAGAAAATGCTCAATTCCACGTACATAATTGGGCCCTGTAGTTTATTGCACAAAACATTATGAAAACATGTGAAGTAAACACAAATTTGTGCAGGTCCAATCTAGAATGCCACCGTGTCTGCTTTTCGCACTTGTGTTTGCACAGAGACGACAAGGGAGAGTGCAGTCGTTAATGCCCAAAGAGACGAGAGCAAATTCGAGATGAGATGTGCGGCTTTGAGCGCACGGCAAAATAAGTTTGCACGGGAGTACAGACTGCACTTTCATTTGATTGGATTTGGATCCGGTGATTGGGCCGACCAATCCATGTCAGAAAACGTTCCGTTTTGGTCCATGTCTTGAATGAACCCTGACAAAAATATGCAGTGAGTCATCCTTGAATCACTTGAATATGAATTAAGCGAACCTTGAATCACTTGAACATGAGGTAAACTAGACCTGAACCACTCAACTATGAAGTGAATCAGACGTCGATCACTGCTTCGCTAATGTTGCTGCTGGGATGGGCGGGAATAATTTATGCATCCCGAAATAAAAATTGAAGCGTTGTCGAGAGCTTTCACTTCATACTCATTATTCAAGAGTCAATCAAGGATGCAGTATCTGCTCTTTTCAAAAATAGAGGATCGAATCCCATGTCAGAAACATTAAAAAAAAAACTACAAGGCACAGCCCAATGGGGTTGTGCGCAAAGGTGCAGCAATCTTATTGCCATACACTTTCCAGAGACGTCCGGGCCATCCGCCAATTGATTTAAGTCAGTCGGGAAGCTACGCTTTCAATCCGCTCGGAAATATCATAGACGAAGCTGTTTATAATGCTTATCGCTTTGGAGGAAACGACAGTATCGGGTTAAAATGCTTCAGGACCTGGTAGATGTGGTGCTATACGTTTTCTTTTTCCGAACTTTGCTACTGGAACTGATTGGCTTCCGAGATGGTGGAGCGAGAATGCACCATAAGAGCACCACCTGGACATCATTATCCTTATTGCGTTGTAGATGGTTATGGTCTGTTTGGGATTTCAAAGTCTATTATTGCCGATAGACGTCTAGGTCAAAAAGTGCTAATGGAACGTTCCACCAGCTTAAGGAAGTAAATATGTAAGCAAATTCTATTGTAAACTCTTTAGATAGCATTTGGTGGCCCTGAAAAGGGCCATGAAAATTCTATTGTACACTCTTTAGAAGGCATTTGGTGGCTCTTAATGATGATACAGCCCCGGTTGTATTTTTTACGATGGTTGATAAGGCCACTATCTTTAACGCGTAGAAGATAGTAATGGATCTGTTGGTTCGTTGGTTGTTCAATGCGCTTTGCCATTTACTACGGGACGCGCCGTTTAAAGCAATGCCATGTTCAGTCGGGTAATGGAAATTTCAAACAGCACAAGAGAAAAATTCAAACAAACTCTTTAATTGACAAATTGATTTGGTCGTCCTGAAAATGACGGATTTAGTTGACGGGAGAGAAACATGGTTCGCGATTGAACTTGGGTTTTCTTCTTGGTATTCTTGGTTCAGCTACTCGTTGTTGCGGGTTGCGGGTTGCGGCCATCTGTCTTAAATTGATCCTTGTCTCGTTGTCACGGGTGGCTTTTTACCGCCAACTCGTAGGCTTCAGCAGTCATGTTTCTCGCAGCGAGGTTGACGGGAGCATCGGCAACAATAGCCAACTGCACCAACGCCTAGGCAACGACTGCTAGTGCTGCTGCCTACTACGATCCAACTGCAGATCTTACTCTGCACAGCTCCAGGACCGACGGAAAACTAAATCAAAATGCGAAGGTGTACCCCTTATTTAACATTCATGGCTGCCTAGGAGACGTTCGCTACTTAAATATGAAGTCTGTGCTAGAAAAGTACTGTGTATTAGGTAAATTTTCTCGGAAAAATCGACATTTTAAGACATCACCTCATATTTGCGTTAATTTTATTAGTTGCATGTTAAAAATCAAAAGATTTGAATATTGGAATCAAAGCGTAGAATATGTCTTAATCTAATGCTGCAAACATTTTGGAAATCGATCGTGAAATTACTTAGTAATTAACGTTCATAACCTGACCGTTTTTCGTGACGTTCCCAATTTTCGCAATTTGAATGTGTACCCCTGTATCGAAAACACAGACGTAGTCCTACGTCAAAAAGACGCTAGACAACTTCACGTTGTTGCGCCGTTTTTGTCAAATACATTTCGAGTCGATAAAGTAGATCTCTCAGTAATTCAGGCAACCATCAGAGAGACGTTTCTTTTTAATTTGTAACATAATATTCATAGTTCTTTGTATTGTTTTCGTACAATGCACGGATGGTTTTTCTGTGTCAACAAATTCATCGTGTTTTTGACATTTGTGCTTGTGCCATTAATTACGAATGCATCTTCATAAAAAGAACAAACTCAGTTTTGTTGCTGAAAACAACGAACAGATTTGTTAGTTCTACCTTCGATTTCGTAATATAAACTAATTAAATTTAACTCTCAGTGCACATGAATATGAAGTGAACCAGACCTAAATCACTTGAGAGTCCTGCATCACTTGAATATGAAGTAAATCTGACCTGAATCACTTAAATATGAAGTGAAGCATTTGAATATGAAGTGATTATTTTTTATTTACGTGGCATAACGTCACAATACTATAACATAGCCTGATACACAATATCCCTCCATAATGCCCGATTCGTAGCTGCTCCTCTCCAATCCCTTGGGCACCTTGTACCCCCTAGGTCTTGCTCCACCTGGTCTGACCATCTTGCTCGTTGCGCCCCACGTCGTCTTGTACCAACCGGATTCCCGTCGAACACCATTTTTAAAGGATAGTTGTCCGGCATTCTCGCAACATGTCCTGCCCAGCGTATCCTTCTAGCTTTTGCCACCTTCTGAATACTGGGTTCGCCGGCGAGTTGCGCAAGCTCATGGTTCATCCTTCGCCTCCATAGTCCGTCCCCCTGTACTCCAGCAAAGATGGTTCTTAACAACCGTCGCTCAAAAACTCCGAGTGCTCGCAGGTCCTCTTCAAGCATTGCCCATGCCTCATGCCCGTAGAGAACAACCGGTCTTATTACAGGATGCACTTCGTACGGGAGCTAAGTCTTTTTGACCGTAGTTGCTTGTGGAGCCCACAGTACGGACGACTTCCACTGATAATCCGCCTCCGGATGTCACGGCTGTTATCGTTGTCCGCAGTAACCAGTGAGCCGAGATAGACAAATTCATCGACTTCCTCGAACTCATCGCCGTCGATGGTTACACTGCTGCCCAGACGGGTCCTGTGGTGCTCGGTTCCGCCTGCCAGCATGTACTTCATTTTGGACGTATTTATCTTCAACCCAATCTTCTCTGCTTCGCGCTTCAGTCTGGTGTACTGCTCTGCCACCGCCTCAAATGTTCTGCCGACAATATCCACGTCATCGGCAAAGTAGATAAATTGACCGGATCTGTTGAAACTCGTGCCTCGTATGTTAAACGCCGCTCGTCGCATAACACCTTCAAGAGCAATGTTGAACTGGAGGCAAGAGAGACCATCACCGTGACGAAGCCCCCTGCCGGATTCGAATGAACCCGATAATCCACCTGATATCTTCACACAGCACTGGGTTCCATCCATCGTAGCCTTGATAAGTCGGGTGAATATGAAGTGAATCAGGCCTGAATAACTTGAATATGAAGTGAATCAGCCTTGAATGACAAGAATATGAAATTAACTTAGACCATAACCACATGAATATGAAGTGAACCAGACCTAAATCACTTGAATTTGTGGTGAGTCAGTCCTGAATCACTGAATTTGAGATGAGTCAGTTCTGCATCACTTGAAGATGAAGCGGATCTGACTTGAATCATTAATAAGGCCTGAATCACTTAAATATAATGTGATTCAGGACTGCATCACTTAGATATGAAATAAATCAGCCTTGAATCACTTGAATGTGAAGTGACCAATACCCTTAGGGCCGGTTCATAAACCACGTACACTCATTTTTGAAAATCTCGGACCCCCTTCCCCCCTCGTAGACTTTAAATTTTTTTGAAATTTTGTATGGAGCGTAGACTTTGGTCAAACCTCCCCCCCTCCCCCCAGAAATGTCTACGTGGTTTATGAATATCCCCTTATCACATTAATATGAAGTTAATTAGGCCTGTATTACTCGAATGTATTGTGAGCCAGTCCTGAATTACTTGAATTTGAGGTGAGTTCATTCTGAATAACTTGAATATGAATAAAATCAGGCCTGAATCTTTTAAATGTGTGATAGATCTTTTCTGAATAACTTGAATTTGAGGTAAATCAGTCCTGCAACACTTGAATATAAAGTGAATTAGACCTTAATCACTTAAATTTGAAGTAAACCAGACCTTAATCACTTGAATGTGTTGTGAGTCAGTCCTGAATTACTTGAATTTGAGTTGAATTAATCTTGAATCACTTGAATATTAAGGGAAATGAATCAGATCTAAAAAATGTATAAATACTTGAATGAGAAGTCAGTCAGTCCTAAATCAATTGAATTTGAGGTGAGTCAGTCCTGAATCATATGAATAGGAAGTGAATCAGGCCCAAATATTCTCTTCTGAAAAACTTTCCCGAAGACTCGAACTTTTTATCTAATCAGAATCACGAGATAGAGAATATTGAAAATGTTCAATTTTACATGCATTTTGCATTTTGATGAAATTCCGAACAAAACGGTCCACCTACCGGATGCCTTTGACCTTATGAATAACTTTGCCGAAGACAATAACATTCGATCTTATCAGAATCACGAGGTAGAACAAATTTAAAATGCTCAATGCTGCATGCTCACTAGCGCCACGTAGTGGTGGAATTCTGAGCCAAGCCTATTCATTATCCGGATGCCCTTGACCTTCTGAACAACTTTTCAGAAGACTCGAACTCTCTATCTTATCAGAATTACGAGATAGAACAAGTTGAAAATGCTCACTTTTGCATGCTCACTAGCGCCACGTAGCGGTGGAATTCAAAAACAAACGGTCAATTTTTCGAATGCTCTGGACCTTCTGAACAAATTTGCAGATATTAAGTGTTTCGGTATTTAGGTGATGCTAATTTTTCCGAGGTGATGCAATATTCAAGTGAGTGTTGCAATACTTTTCCAAACGAGTCCGTACTTATGACTGATAGTGTATATCCGAAGCATAAAAATAAATTACACTTCTCTGGCCAGTCTGGAAAGCACATTGAAATTCAAAAGTATCAACTCCTTTCCTAGCATTGCCTGTGATCAGCCGTTTTTCCACAGCAGGACTTCATGTTGCACAAGAAGTTTTAGAGAACGATTAACCATTCATATGGGCCGGAGAAACTTCATCTAATCTCCCCTTGTGTAGATCAAAATCTCTGCCATGCACGGGTGCTATTAACTTAAGTACACACATGTTGTTTTTAAACTTAAAGAGAGTGAAATTTATGGCACTTTTCCCTGACAACCTCGTTCGGTCTTCTGAGGGGGGTAGGAAGCTTGTTGTCGCCACCAGAAGTCACATAAAAAAAAAGGTTTATCCAACCGTGAGCTGCGAGAGTGTAAAAATTGATTTCATGTTTGATCGCCGTAGCAGGCTGATAATTGGCGTGGGTAATGGAATTCAACCAGTTGATCGTTCAGTATGGAATCAATTAAACTCGTACTTTGTTGTAAACTTCTCATGTGTGTCTTCTATCGAAGCCGTTACATCAATTAGGATCACACAGCAAGCCGTTCGCTTCGATTTCAAAACACCAATCTGTCAACTTTGAGCAAACGAGTCGCAGCTCCGTTCTTTGATTTATCTTCAAGGACATTCCGGCAGTAGCGCAGTTGCTCTATAACCGCACGCAGGTTCCTTTCGCGACTTTAGCATAGCTCGAAGCAAATTCGCATGATTTATTCATGCAAAAAAAAAAAAAATCGGAGTCAATCAAGCGCAGTACAAATTTCTCACATTACCATCAAACGGACGGTCCTTGTCGTCTCCGTCGGCATCTGTTGGCACCAAGTCTCGGTTCGATGCCACTATTGAGCAATTGCAAATCAGCAACCAAACAACGAGAGACACACTTGGCGGACGACCGGTGATGAGTGAGCCATTTTTCTTTCCCAACTCGTTTGCTCGTACTCATCGGACCAATAGGTATGTGTGTATGGTCGGTAATAATTAGGAATGGGGAAGGGGGATGGTCTGAATCACATCCATCATTGGGGGGTTAGAATTTAGATTGACGCCGGCAGGTAATTGCTGCCGTTGTCACAAGGAGGCCCGTCTTTTGCGGCTTTTGGATTCGGTTTGGTCTTGTTGTAACGACGACGACGACGACGAAGACGACGACTACTCGACGGGGTTGAGGGCTGTGCTTTACAGATGACATACCTAACATACTGCGCACAGGCGGATCAAGTTCTGATGGCTTATAGTGGCCCATAGGCTGATTTCATTTGCTATTTCTGCTATTCAAACGTTCCAGCGTAATTACAGTGTGCATTTGTAATGAAAGTGAATTAATTTATTACAAAATACAAATGTGCGGTTTACTTGTCCGGGTAGAATGGATGTGCTTTCCATTTAGATTCGTGATTGAACAGAAACGAACGTCGTTTGGGTTGTGAAATGCATCAAACAGGAGGGACTTGGTTAATTGCGGACGATGACAAATGTCTCTTGCAATGGGAAACTGTTGGTTACTCTTAGTTTGGTTTTATGATTTTCCGGCAAAAAGGGACGTTAAGTCCAAGACTGGACGGCTTCTAATAATTTTGTCCAGAGTAATTCTCTCAGTCTCACTTCCCGAGCAAAGGATTATACCAAATTGATAACAAGTTCTAATACCAGGTTATCATTTTTTGATCACTGAATATGTTATCATTGAGGCTGAATAAACAGCCAAAATAACAGAATAAATAACAAAAAAATGCTCGTTGAATATAATAATAATAACTTATTTTGTTATCACTGCGAACAACTTGATTAGAAATCCTGTTTTGTGAGCAAATCAATTGAAATGACTTCAAATTTTGTTATCAATCTCACGCTAGTATCTGAAACAAATTTTTTTGATTAAAAGCATAATTTCTTGTTCAAATAGCTAGTTTTGCATTCAACTAATAACGTTCGTAAAAAATGTATGTTGAAAATGATAACATATGATAACAAAATTTGCCAATGGTGATAACTAAATTTGTTATGCGATTACAGCGGAAATCAAAACGATATCTGGGATAACAGAACTTCTTACTTATATGATATCAGCTTGTTATTTTCCTTTGCTAGGGTACCCAAGTAACACCAGAAACATCTTCTTTGACAAGAATATAAGAAGTTTGTTGTAAAAAAGTCGTGAGGATGAAATACCAAACATGTCTGGTCTTGAAAAAGTTTTCAGGATGTTTGTCATCTTACCACTACGAACTATTTTTACTCACTTTTGAGTATCCATACTTTTGACTGATTTGAGTCAAACGAACTTCATTTTGGATGGTTTGGAAATAGCGTGTATGCTAGATGTTTGTAAATATGTTGATAGGTTGCATTCAAGATGAATTTTAAACATGTTTTTAACATCCTCATGCAATAGAGAAATCATTCAGAATAGATGGTGAAACCAATACAGTGACGGCTGAAAATATGTTTATTTGAAATACTGGAATAAAATAAAACACTACCTAAATGTAAGATTGTGATGCCACTCACTGATTCAAATAGAAGCCAAATTGGGCATAGGGGTTTATTCAAATGTAGCATAAAGCAACAGTTTGGGAGAATGTTTAGTATTTTTTTTATAAATTGTTACGTTTAATTTGTGGGGGAGTTGAGATGTAGCTACGCACAACATAATAGAAAAATTGTATTTGTATTTTCATTCGTACTGACATTTCTCGGTTCAATTTTACAACAAAAAACGCAGAAAATAAAAAACGAAGATTTGAAAATCAAATGTGTTACTAATGTTTTTACCCGTACTGTAGACTTGTACTGTAGGGCTGTAGACTTGGTAAATCTCCATGTTGGTTTTTGTGAATTCCATAAAGAAATCTCACTAAAATTCAATAATTTATTCGGGGTACCTTCTACGTGTTTTAATCCAATCGATGGCGCATGAAATTAAGGAAGGTAAAACGTAAAGTTGCACTGCTAACCTTGAGCCGCATATACAATTTTGATACAACTTCCATGCGCAAAGCAGTTTTTATTTCTCATTTCAAAAAGTAATAAACAATCATCTTTAACGCGTAAAATACCATTAGCTACGATATCGTTTCGCCATTAAAAAATCTTGTTTATATTTTTTTTACTTTGTTCATACCGTGCTTGCTTCGACAAAACATATCATTATGTTATAAGCATGCTGTTGGAAGCATCCACAGAACATAATATTTGTCTTATGGATGTCCTACAAAACATCTGGTATGACCTAAAAGATGTTAAAAAATGCCACATTTATTGCGCTTTTTCGGTTATATGCGTGTTTGAAATTAAGTTATTGACGTTAGAAAAAAAACATAAGCTTGGTCTAAAACGTGTATTATTAACATGAATATGACAAGTGGTGTTACTTGGGTATGCAATCAGCTGGAAGGATCAGAGCAGAGATACGGTTTAAAATGACGCTTTATATTTTTATGTTGCATTATATTGCTTAACATTATGTTAGATCGTTATTTGAAATGTTAAATTATGTTTAGGGTATGATTAAAAGAAGTGAGTGTGATTCAAACGATTCCGCAGCTAAGAAATGGGCACTGAGAGATCATCCACACTGCTACCGTCCGATTCATTCAGTGTACGATCAGCTGCCAGTTTTGCTCAATTCTGTTTTCCACGAATATAATGAAAGCAGAATAGCAATGAACAGAGTCGGAATAACTCAAACGTGGTAACGCTCTCTTCTGAAGGTTTATGCGTATGAGTGAGAAATGAGCGCAAAGTGAACCGATTTTTCCCATGCTTGGTTAGGACATGTTTTCTAACGTCTGATATCTTGTTTGCATATTTTGTTTCATAAATTTATCAGCTCAAGTCTTTCGTATTTCATGAAACAAAGCCAGATAACCAATAAGCATTACATAAAGCACGTAAGTAGCCCTATATGCGTCTTAAAGACAAGCAATATAATGCATATGAGCATTATGGTCATCTTAAATGCTATTCAAAAGCAGGTTTTGGCCCGCTATACGGCTAATTGATTGCTGGACCCCACCATAAGAAGACGTCTGTGTCGACAATATGTCATTCATTGGTAGCATGAATTGGTAGCGTTTGGAAATGACAGCTAGATGACAGCAGTTGAAATGTTGTTCTACTTCTGGGGAATTTAGCTATTACAATGCTGACTTAATGCTTGATTGAAAATGCAAAGCAAAACAAAAATAAGACCTATTTTGTTTTTTTTGTTGTTTGGAAACAAGGTACATTTTAAGTAACGTTTGAGAGCCGACTTGGCTCTATATGAAACAATTGTAGGGATGCTGGTGGGGCCTCTCTCATAGTATGATGTAAGTATTTCATTGAAAAAATAAGGTAAATTTAAAAAAGCGCTCGAGAACCGATTTCATCGCATTTAAATCAACAGAAGAGGATGTTGTTGGGGTCACTCACAGAGTGTAGTAATGGCAGTTTTGATCCTAAAGGCTGACCAAAAGTAAATTGATACGCCCCTCACGCACCGCTAGCACGCCTCTAGTGTTGAGAATCAAAAATCTTTGACAATGGTTTGTTTAAACTTCTATAAAGAACAACCGGGGCAAGTTTGATCAAAGCAGTCGATCGCGTTCAGAAATAACGTCAAATGGAACTTGAAAGAAAAAATATTGTGCACAAACACCTGGAAAATCCGGAGTGGTCCGGTTCCAAGTTGGCTAAAGTGCTAAAGATGCCGAAAACAACAGTTTGTCGAGTACTCAAAACCTATAAGGAAACCCTGAGTGTGGAAAGGAATCAGCGGACCTAACTGGAATCAGAAATGGTCAGCTGCGCAGCAAGGTTCTGAGGTGCGTTAAGGTCAATATTGGTCTTTCGATCCGAGATGTGGCCAGAAGGTACAACGCCAACTTTCAAACGGTGCGGAAAATCCTTGCCAGGGAAGAATACACGTCGTACAAAGCCAGTAAACATCCTAACCGGCACATGAGGCAGAATTCCGTGGCCAAAAAGCGTGCCAGGTTCTTGTTTGACCGTGTTTTGGCAAAAAAACAAAACATACGTCAATGTCGATTTTAAGCAGCTTCTTAGTCAACAGTTTTACGCGACTGGACGTGAGGATGTGCCGGGAAGATTCAAGTTCGTGTTTGCCGAGAAGTTCACGAAGAAGGCCATGATCTGGAAAGCTATTTGCAGTTGTGTGTGTGTGTGTGTAAGCAGCTTTAATCGGGGAGTTAGAAAGTGATAGCTCTTCTGCAGATGCAGCTACCCATTTCAGGATGTCTGGAGAGTCACGCCCAATCCGAGGTTACTTTCACATACAATAAGCCCCGCATGTAAACATTACCGATATCATTTGGATAAGGGCACTGCAACACACTTCCAGATTTTGAAATGTAAAATTTCCAAACCAGGCACGTATTTAGAATTATTTTGAAGATAGGATTATTGTTATACAGTTATTATCAGATAGATCTCACCCATGGCCGCCTCCTTATATACATTTTCTTGTTCATTCGTAAAAAAAAATCCATGTTGATTCGTAATTAATTTCATGCACTCGCGACAAAATAACCGCATGCGATTCACTCGCGACAAAGCGAAAAAGCACTCTTACTTAATAATCTATGTCCGGGTGTCACAATACTACCACTAACCCGGAGTCTCTGGTGGCCTTTTTTCCCCGGGCGGGGGGGAAACACCCAAAACCCGAAACACAAACAAATAAAAAACGGAGAAATACTACCGACACTCACACATTTCTGGACGGAATCGATTGTAATCATACGTCTTACACAAAGCGCGCGGAGATTTTATGTTTTCACTGTTAGTTTAAGTTAAATTATGAATTATTGTTTGATTTTTTTTCCGCGAAAATGAAGCAGCAAAAACGAAGCACGTCAGTTTCAAAGCATGGCTTGCTGCGATATCTTGGAAAGCGATTTGCAGTTGTGGCCTGAAAACGGAACCATTCGCCACATCCTCAACGATGAGATCCCAAGTTTAAATCGAAGAATGCCTGAAAAGCCGGTTATTGCTGTTCATCCGCACAGTCCACTACTCCAACGTGGTTCTGGAGTGGTATGCTGCCAACAAGATCGATTTTGTCCCCAAGCTAATGAAGCCTCCGAATTGCGCGGAATTTCGACCAATCAAAAAATACTGGGCAATTTTAAAGCAGCGACTTCGACGAAGCGGCGGGGACATCCAACAAATTCGGGCAAAATGGAAGAAATGCGCTGATTCCGTGTCCGTTTCCACTATGCGGGCGCTCCATCAAGAGGAAGGTTCGAGATTGCGTTAGAACTGGAGAAATGTAACCATCTGATGCTGTAACTTTGAAGTTTTAATAAAAGTTCTGTAAAGCAACCATTAATGGACTTTTTAAATTTATTGAAACACGAATTACAGGTCTTTTTGTGCGTACCAATTTACTTTTAGTCAGCCTTTATCTTGTGGAACTGTTAATTTTGTGAAAGGAAACTCTTTGTGCGCCATAAAGATGGGTGTAAATTTATGTTGCGTTATAATGGTTGCATTGGCTTAGGAAAATGAGTGAGTCGAAGCGGTAAGTGAATCGTGAACTCAAGAATCTCGGTAAGAGTAACCGAGATATAGCTCAAAGTATTCATAGATCGGAAACAGTGATCAGAAGCTAGCTGAAAAAAGCAGAACCGTATGGCATTAAGAAGAATATAAAAGGAAATTCGAAGATAATTAAGGGTGACCAGAACCTTATCGTACTAAAGGTTGAAACTGGACAGTTTTCTGCGGCAGAGATCTAGCAAATACTGGAACTACCAATAACCCACAAGCGTGAAGGTCCGATTCTGCGTGGATGTGGCCACTAAAAGTTCTCAAAAAAAGGCCAATAAAACAAAACTCACACCAGAAAATATTGTGGCGACTTTTGTGAAAAAATGCAAAATGGCTGAAAGAATGGGATAATGTAATTTTTTCTGAAGAAAAAAAAAAACAATTTTAAACGACCCTCACTGTTACGTTTATTATTGGCATCATTTGCGGCGAAATCTGTAGATAAAGTTTAGCAGAAATGTTGAAGGAGGGACAGTTGTGATTTTGGTCACTCTTCCGAGTTACGTAAGTATTCCTAATTGCACCCTTTTTGGCCAGGATGAATTCGAGGGCTACAAATAGTTGCAGCCTTATAGATTCCCATCACTGAAGACATCCTGCCAGAAAACTTCTGGTTCGGCAGGATAATGCGACCATTCATGTCAGCAAGAGATGTTTGCAATGGTTTTTCGGATCGAGGCATCGAGATTCTGAACTGGCCAGCCCGTAGTCCGGATCGAAAACTTGTGAGCCATGTTAGCACGGTTTGTTTACAAAGGCGGAAGGCAGTTCGGAACAGTTCGCGAATTAGAAGCCTCCATTGGAGAAAGCTGGAACTTAATTCCGTTTAAACCGCTACACAACCTCGTGAACTCTATGTCTAACAGAATGTTTTTACTATTTAGAAAAACGGACAGCCATCCAAATATTAACCACTGTTGATTTGTTGGCAGAGAGGACCTTACTCTAAAATTGGTATTTGCAGGAACTGTTAGTTCAAGAATGTTTAATATGAAACTACTTTAAACAACTTGTGAAACGTTCATAGTAAAAACAGTTCATGAACGTCTGAGTGTTTGAATGAATTTTTCTCACTGTATGGACAAATTATCGGAACCTTCCAAAATATGCCCACTGATCGCGAATGATCAAAACCAGAATTCTGTAAGGAGGATCAGATCCGTTCGAAAAATTTGAATCCTGACTAACCTCAAGATGATCACAAATTATCGGTTCTAGATTCTTACTTTTAGTTTAAGATATCTGATGTATACTGAAGTTGAAGACATGACTCTGTAACTTTTACTTACTCACTGCCAATATTTAAAAAAAAAAAACTCAACCCTCAATGTTCAAGCCAAGCACAAACCATTCAATAACATTACGCAATCGTATGTATTCAACTTTCAGCTGAAAACCCTGCAATAATTAAAAAACGCATAATACGGTTCCAAGTTACTCCAGCAGGCTTCACCGTCTCGTTGGTAAACACTCTCATTTCCCGCCAAGATCTTGTTGAACGCGATAAAGAAAAAAAAATCCGTCAACCAGAAGAAATTTCACCAAACAACCCGAACAGATACTTTGTTTTCGTGTGGTGGCCCCTCGGTAGACCCAAACGAGTCCGCCATCAGGGAAGTTAAATGGCTTCAACAAATCGTTGGTCGTTAGGTCTGGATGCCGGCAAGAAGAAAATATAATTATGCCAACCGCCATCATCAGCTGGTTGCAGTTTAGTGGCGTTTACCCACTGCACTGGATTGGGTGCAGCTGCCGATCGGCAAAAACTAGTTCTGACCGCGACTGCATGGTTATAAAACCGATTTTCTACTCTCCTCTCATGACTCCAGTATGCAGAACTATAAAGATGACCGGTTGCCGAGAAATAAAGAACACATGCACTGAACGGCAGGCCTGATGTGATGAAATAGATTCGTAGTTTTTCACGCTGCACTCGCTGCTGCAGCGTAGGTTGTATGTAGATGAGATTAATGCTGGCCAAACGGGGGCTTTGTAGATCCCCGCGAGGGTCCTGCGGTAACATAAATTTATGTAACCAAAAACAGTGGACGTGAAGTGTAAGTTGACGCGACGCCATGGGGGTCCAATCACATTATAGCTCAAATGAGTTCGCTCCTTTGTTTGGATTAACCAGGTTTCCAATCAAACTGAGCTTTGCATTAAGGTGATCCCATTAATTTGTTGCATTATGTCCCTATGCCGATTCGTTTGAATAAAGACGTCCAATTTGTTCGGCGCAACTCGATTGACTTGTATACGCGAAAGGTTACACGGGGAGTGCAATAGGATGTATAAATCTCATTGCGATCCAATAAATACTTTCACTTTCGTCGCTGAAGCGTGCAGCTTGAGGTTAGACAATCCCGAGAACAAACATCCATCACGATGGAATTGAATTGCAGTGTTGCATCGACCAGTGCAAATAGGCGAATTCTGCATAATCCGCCTCGCTAATTGCTATCTGCAACGAGCCATGTACGTAACGAACCGGATTGTATGTGTGCCTATCTTCTGAACACCTGACTATAATGGTCATAATAAAATAGAAACCAATGCCGATGATGGTGGAGATGCCGATATCGAAGCAGGAGGACAGAATCCTGTTTTAATTGCCTTGCCCATGATGCGGTAGAACACTGCGTCCGCATTCACCACTTGGTCCGGGGTTGTAATTATTGTGGCTCGGTTCGTGAATGATATTAAAGTAGATCAGGTCCACCGACAAGGTCACCCAGTGGCAGCCAACAGTAGCCATGGCAGCGGTGACAATCGACAGCATCAAGGCAGCAACAATGTTAATGGGTAGAGTAGATCAGTAAGAGTTCTGTCCAGTAACTGCGACATAGTGGCGCTGGAGAGAGGAAGGTCCTACACGGAACAGCTTGCTATCAATTCTTACATCTCTCATCGTGTGCAACCTTGACCGTGGGATTATCGGAGGATATCATCTGAGGGCGGTGGTTGTCTAACGTGATGAATAAATAATGTTGTTTGTTTATGATTGGCGGGGTCGCTTTTTACGAGCTTTGAGAATGATGTGGTGGCTCAGGTGTTTCTTTTCTCTGGATGTGGATGATGAGAATAATTTGCAATTCTTTGAGTAGATCGTAAACATTCTCACTGACTGATAGTTAAGAGCAGTTTGGATCTGGTTGATAAAAAAACACCTGAAAACTTTTCAACTTCCGTGTAGTAACGACTGTTCCAGAAAGTATAAGCACACCTTATTTTAACGGTCACTTTGAATATAATGAAATATTTCAACATGTTTTGGCTGCGTCCTTTTGTTTGCGCATTTCTGAATGACATAGCATCAAAAAAGTGCTCAGTTTTGTGTTACCTATCAACATGCGCGATCTTACTACGGAACAACGAAAAAGTATCGTGTACAAATGGTGCACTGTGAGCGGACTCTCCTTGAGAAAATTGGCCAAGGAAGAGGGTGTAAGCGTCGGAGCGGTACGATCTGCGATTCGAAAATATAGAGAACAGTGTACGTTTGAAGATGCGCCGAAGAGTGGTCGGAAATCCGGTCCTGTTAGTCCGGATATCTATAAAAAGATCAGGGATGCCTACAAGCGAAAACCAGCGACTTCCGTTCGGGATGTTGCGAAAAAACTAGGGATCTTGTCGAGTAACGTCATGCGTGCCAAAGAAAGACTTGGGCTAAAGACATACCAGAAGCAGAAAAAAACCAAAAGAAACCCAAAACAGGCCACGTCCGTGAAACCACGGGCCCGCAAACTCTACGATTCGTTATTGTGTAGAAATTCTGGGTGTATAATAATGGACGATGAAACGTATGTGAAACTAGATTACAAAACGCTTCCCGGACCACAATTCTATACTGTAAGCGAAGACAAAGACATCCCCGAAACGGAGAAGGAAATTTGTACCGAAAAAATCGATAAGAAGGTTATGGTTTGGCAGGCATTATGCGAGTGAGGTAAAACTTCTAGTCCGTACATCACAACGTAGACGATGAACACTCAGAAATACGCTAAGGAATGTCTCCAGAAGCGATTATTGCCGATGATCAGGCAGCACGAAGGTCAAGTAGTGTTTTGGCCTGATTTGGCGTCATGTCATTACGCAAAGGACACTTTAGAATGGTACAAAGGTCAAAATGTATGTTTCGTACCGAAAGACATGAATCCCCCGAACTTTCCGGAGGCACGGCCAATCGAGACTTTTTGGGCTTTAACCAAAGCAAAGCTTCAAAAATTCATAAAACCAGCGGACGACATCCAAAAATTTAAAAAAGATTGGCCAAAAGTGGTCAAAATGGTGGGAAGTACCACTGTGCAGAAGCTAATGGGTCATGTTCGAGGAAAAGTTAGGAGTCTTGGCTATGATCAAATATTTTGACTAAACGAGAGTAAAATATCATATAAAACACAAATACAAATATGATTTGCCAAATAAAATTATTAAAACTAAAAAAAAATGACTTTTTTATTATTTTGAAAGTGTGCTTATACTCTCTGGAACAGTCTATGTGTGCATTTCTGTGGATGAAAAATTCTCGGGAATTTCTTGTCTTGGTTATTGTTTCTGCTCCGATGAAAAGGGTTTTTTTATCGTGATAGACAGAAAAAAATAATTAATTTTAACAAGCGCGTAAAATTTCCCCTCGTTTAATTCCAAGCCAAAGGAGGCGTAAACAACGAAATATTTTGCAATCTTTCATGCGCCATACAACAATGTTTGCAATCTTTCATACAACAGGCTAGATTCAGGCGTTCATCTGGCTTAAATTTACATGAAATATTCCATTATTTTCTGCCAAATCTAGCATTCCCTTTATGTACATTAGACAACGCAGAAAATTCAATGTTTCTTTTTATCTGTGCTGAAAATTTATTTTCGTAAATAAGCTTTCACACGTTTCGTGAACATAGATTTTGTACACAGAACAAATGTATCGTTTTTTGTATAAAACATTCATATTGCTTTTTATCTGGTGAAAAGCTATCATTACACCTCTTTGTATAATGCGCGAAATGGATTTCGTGAAGACAATCCATTAGAAGGCTTCTCTATTATCGTACTCATGCATGTTGGTTTGACAGCTGGGATGGGTGGGTATAATTTATTTATCCCAAAATAAAAATTAAAGCGCTGCCGAGAATTATAACTTCATACTCCTTAATCAAGTGTCTTGTCAGGAGTCACCATGGCCTAGTGATATTAATCACGAATTCAATAACAGCTCTTACCTAAAAAAACAGGACCTAATCCCATCCCAGAAATATTAAAAAAAAAAAACGCTGGACAACTCCACGTGGTTGAGCTTTTTTTTTATCAATTAAATGTTGAGTCAATATAGTAGATCTATCAGTCATTCATGCAACCACCAGGGATACGTTTCTATTTTCATTTTTAAGGTTTATTGTTTTTTTTTTTTGTTACAAAAATACTTGGTTTTTTTTTTTTTTTCCTCAATAACGAAATTTTTTTTTTTGCCCCTCCTTTTTACAGTTGCGCGTGTGGCTTTTATTACGAAGAAAGCTTCAGAAGATAGTTTCTTTGCAGAAAACAACGAGTACATTCGTTAGTCCTACCTTCGATTTTGTAATATAAACAAAAATTAATTTTCAGTGTGTAAAGACTGTATTCGATGAAATTTGGACACACAAAATAGGTCACCAAAAATTTTTCTTGAGCCCGATTCTTTTCAAACTTTCTGGAAATAAAGTACTACTAAATGGTTAAGTTTTGACATCATTGGTTTATTGAACCTCTTCTCCCAACCCAAATGCCCGCACCTTTGCCTTGACCCCTTTCATCAAATTTTGGGCAATGATAGGACCGACTTGCTTACTTACTTTTAACCGCACTTTCTTTAGTTCAAGTTCATTTTCTATCAGTTTTGGAGTTTTAACAAGCTTTGCCTTCATGATTTCCCAAAATTTTTCAATTGGGCGAAGTACCGGAGTGTTTGGAGGGTTGACGTATTTTGGTACAAAAACTACTTTATTATCTTTGTACCAGTCCAAGACGGGCCGGGCATAGTAACAAGATGCCAAATCCGGCCAAAACAGTGTCGGGCCATCGTGAGATCTCAAGAAGGGCAGAAGTCGTTTTTGGAGGCATTCGTCGTTGTAGATTTGTCCGTTGACGGTCCCAGAGGTGATGAAGGGCTGACTCATTTTGCCACATCCGCAGATCGCTTGCCAGACAAGGAATTTTTTGGCGAATTTCGACAGTTTCTTCTTCCGTACACTCTCCGAAACGGCCAACTTAGAGGTGGCGACGTAGTGTTCCTGTCGTGGCATTTGTTTGGTGTCGGCTTTAATGTAGGTCTCATCGTCCATCACAATGCAGAACGGTTTTGTGAGCCACTCCCTGTACAGTTTTCATGCACGAGTTTTGGCCACCGAGTTCTCTTTATCGCTCCGGTTTGGTGCCTTCTGGACCTTGTACACATGTAATACAGAACGTTTCATTGTTTTCTGCACAAAACAAACTGAAACTTTCCTTTTTTTTTCGCAACATCCCTGATCGAAATGTTGGGATAACGCTTAAATTGGTTCAATACCATCCTGGCCTTCTCCGGATTTGATGTGCCACGTTTTTTGCCACTACCATTTTTCCGCTTGGTTGTCTTACGGTCGTTGAACGTTTTGATCACATGAGATACGGTTGAATGTGCGATTCCGAGCTGTTTTCCGATCCATCGATGAGAAGCGTTTGGGTTTTCGAAGTGAGTGCCCAAAATTTGTTGGCGCACTATTTCTTCATTCGAAGCCATCACTGAAATCACTCGACCGATTTTCACGAAACTCATTACACAATTGACACAACACAATGAAATACATTTGATCCACTCGCTAAAAAGTTACGAACAATTGCGTGTGTCCAAATTTCATCGAATACAGTCTTTAGCATAAGGACGTAACTGCAGTGATCGATTTGTCGATTGTTCGATTGTGGTTAGGTAGTTGGGGAGGTAGGTACGATGCAGTACGATGAAGTATGAGGAAAATATAACAGAATGAACAATGAAAGCTACACAGAGTTTTAATTGGCCAAGTTTTTTTTAGGAAAAGAGAATCAATTGTACTCAAAAAAAATGCAACACTTTCTTTTGTGTATAACTTTTTATTGCAAAAGTGATATTTACATGTGCAAAATTTCGTCACAATTTGTCAAGTGGTTATTGAGATGGGTTCGAGAAGTGCTTCGAAAAAAAATAATGCTCGCGGTCGTGGAAAATCCAGGCTAGTTCCACTGGTGGATTGCTAAACAGTTGGGAATAGACAATTCGACCGTGTACCGTCACTGAAAATTTATTTTCGTAAATTGGGTTTCACTCGTTTCGTAAACATGGATTTTGTACATAAAACAAAGGTCTCGTAAATTGTATGAAACATTCATATTGCTTGTCATCTAACAAAATGCTATCATTACACCTTTTTTGTAAAATGCACAAAATGAATTTCGTGAAGACCAGCCAATCGCTGCTTCTCTTCAATCGTTCTCATTAATGTTGGCGTTCCTGCTGGGATGGGCAGGAATCATTAATTTATCCCAAAATAGAAATTAAAGCGCAGTCGAGAGTTAGAACCCCATGCACATTAATCAATTAACTTCTCACTAGTCAACACGGTTTAGTGAGATCAACCACGGACTCAATAACAGCTCTTCCTAAAAATACAGGATCGAACCCCATGTCAGAAACATTAAAAAAATACGCTGATCAACGCCTCGTGGTGGCGCTTTTTTTCAATTATATTTTGAGCCGATAAAGTAGATCTGTCAGTCGTTCATGCAACCACCAGAGAGACGTTTCTTTTTTATTGGTAACAAATTACTCGTAGCTCTTTATATTCTTTTCGTACAATGAACAAATGGTCTTTCTTTGTCAACAAATGCTTAGTGCTTTTGACAGTTGCGCGTGTGCCATTAATTACGAATGTATCTTTATAAAAAGTACAAATCAGTTTCGTTGCAGAAAACAACGAATAGATTTGTTAGTCCTACCTTCGATTTCGTAGCATGAACGAAAATTAATTTTCAGTGGAGTGGTAAAATCGTTCAAGGAGACCCAGATGACCCAGCGGCGAGCTGGCAGCGGATGAAAAGTGAAGACAACCGACCCCGTGAACGCAAGGAAGGTGAGGGATTTACTTCCATCGCAATCCGAACCATTCGAATCGGGGCGTGGCCAAGAAGGTCAATTCTTCCAGCAGACAGTGAAGCGGGCCGGACTTCATATCTTCAAGGTAAGGAAGGCGCCGAACCGAACCGACAAACAGAATACAGTGACCAAATCCCGCGCCAGGAAGCTGTACCGGGCTTGTCGACGACGTAATGGACGACGAGACGTACATTGAAGCGGCCGCCAAGCAGATCCCCAGGGGTTTTTCGTAGGCAAGTCCCGCCTGGATGTTCCGGAAAAGTTACGGAAGAAGAAGGCCGACAAATTTGCCAAGAAGTAGCCTAGTAAATTTGTAGCCTACGTAAATGTCAGAATCCAAAATATATCCTGTGGACACGAAGTGCCTAACGATTTCCAATTTCTTCGGTTCGGGTGGAGTCTGAGTACGAACGAATTATCGAGCGTAGTTGCTTGACTGTTTTTCCCATAGCTACTGCAAATCAACTGATAATACTGTGAATTTTTCCTTCTGTACCCAACAGGGTTGCTACGGTGGATGATACAAAGTTGGGTTTACTAACAGGTTTTCGCATGAAAAATCGCTAAAATTAGTCCTTTTATTTTAATGCATACTTTACCAAGAAGGACACACGGGTGCCACGGGTACGGCTCAAAAGACGTATGAGCCTAATTACACGAAATCGTCTACCTCGATTTCATCACCGTCGATCTGAACTCGTGGTGGGAGGCTAACACAGTTATATCCGAAGCCATTTCCCTCATGCATTAAGTCTTTGACGTATTTAGTGACAAGCTCAATCCTACTTGCTTCAGCCTTAAATTTGATGTACGTTTCCACCAGCAGAGAGATACTAAGGCGCAATAAGGCTATTATCGTGCCTACTTTGGGCTCCAAAGAACGCCAAGATCGAACAAAGTGGACTAAATCACAAAGTTGATCATCTACAACATACTAATAAGACGGGTAGTCCTCTACGGCCACGAAACATGGACAATGCTCGTGGAGGAGTATTGTGCCCTTGGTGTCTTTCAACGGAAGGTGCTGCGTACGATTTGCGGTGGAGTGCAGAGGGAAGACGGGACGAGGAGGCAGCGAATCTCCCATCATTCACACCGATAAAATCTGTCGACTACGATGGGTTGTGCATATCGTAATAATGTCGGTAGACAAACCATTCCAAATGTTTTTCAATAACAAACCAACGGGCAAAACGAGAAGTGTCGCGCCACGAGCAAGATGGGTCGATCAAGTGGAAGGCGACCTGCGGACCCTTTGAAGACTGCGAGCTATCCACATAATAATTATTATAATTAGAATGGAGGCTACTTCTGTGTACAGCAGTGGCAACTCCGGCCTTGGCCTGATTGGTAAGGCAAGTAAGTCTCTTAGGTAGTAACATACATCTAGGGGCTACGGACAATTAATATCTGGACTGATTAATTTACTGCAGTGCTCCTAGTGGTCGGATCTGGAATTGATTTGACAGCAGTTTGTTTTGAAATTTGTTTTTTAAGTTCGTCACGATTTATTATGTTTCAAAGAAGCTATACGGGTCAGGTTCAAAAGTCGCGAAGTCGTTTAAATTGGTTAAACCAATCGTGTACATCATTCTCAAACATTTCCATGAGCGGCATACTATATCGATATTATGCAGAATAATAGCAAGCGATCGGAACAAAGGACCGAAAGTTGCATTCGAAGGTGTTGAGTATGGACCGGGGAAACCCAGCACTGTCGGATTAGGATATCGCTACGTAAGTCAATGCTAGACAAAATACCGTCAGAAAGATTCATCTGCGAGAAAGTTTTCGATCTTTTCGGGCCGGAAGTTATTCAATTAGGTTCTAACAAAGTACGCAGGGTGCATCTTCAAGGGCAAGGAAACGTTCGTGAAGATGGATTATGGGCAGCTTTCTGAACAAAAGTTCTATAAAGCCACTGGTCGTGTTGATGTCCCTAGTAAGTTCAAATTCGGGTTTGCCGATAAATTAGCAAGAAAGCTTATGATCTGGAAAGGTATTTGCAGCTGTGAACAAACAATCTTGGTTTTCGTCTCAAACAAGAAAATGCATTTTAAAAAGTACAAGCATGAAAAATCGTATTCTTCCGTACATTAAAGCTCACAATGAACCTGTAAAGTTTTGGCCTAATTTGGCAAGCTGCTACTACAGAAGTACTACAGTGGTATCGAGACAACCAACTGCCCTCAATTCCGCGAAATTCAGAAATATCGGACATTTGTCGAAAAGAAATTGAAGACGAGTGGAAAGGTGATGCAACAGAGATGCGACAGAAATGCAACAGAGATGATAAAACTGTGAAACAAAATAGCCAAATAGTTATCTAATAGAGCGTCCAACGCTATATCTGTATTGAACATGGAATGAAACCTTATGAAATAAAAAGAAGAAGACAATTTGAACTATTTTTTACCCGTTTTCGAGGACCTGGAAAGGGAAAACCATATTTTAAACCTGCAAAAGTAGGTCATTTTAAAGTAAAGAATTGAACTACGTCTACAAATTGCACTTAATTAAAAACTTTATCCAACACATTTGTAAGTTTTTGAAGTTTCTGATCAAATGGTGTATAAATTAAGTCCTTCTGTTCAGTCAAGCGAGAGTTGTTAGCGTTCAAAAACCTTTCTATGAGTATTCTCACAGTGACGTTCACACATTTGAGGTATTTGTTTGCTTGTATTTATTTGCTCCGCAAACTTCTATCAATTACAATTGACCGTTTGTTCCAAAACGGCTTGAAAGTGTTTTTTATGAAACGCTAAACTTCTCAAGTGAGTGTACCAATTGTTGACAGTCCCTTTTTTTATTCGGCTATCGTTCCGTTTAAACTGTATGTAAAACAAAACATATGTTCTACTGTAGGCAACGCAAACCGCAGCATTTTCGAGTGCATGTTGTTATTTGAAGGAAAGGAATGTGGTTATTTGAAGGCTTAAAGGAACGTTTCACTATTTGGAAGGTAATACAATTTAAGCTTGTTAACCAAGTTATAATATGAAAATATTCAGTGAAGTGCTTTGATGGAAGAATATTTATAATTAAACGTAATTAAACGGTAATCGGCAAAAGAATAGCCAACATTGCTGAAGCCAACATTGTTGCTACTTTAAAATGACTTTTGAGCATGAGCATGAGCATGATTGACCGCCCGAGGTTGCTACTCCGTTATTGCCAGATCAGCTGTTATTACACAGAGAGCCAACAGGTCATGCTAGGAACTAGCATACATCCTCAATGTGTAAAAACTGGTGATCCCAAACAAAGACAATACCATCGCCGGCCTCATCCGAATGCAGGTCAAGTAAGGAAAGGGTAGGAATGTGTTGACCTGATACTCGCTTTGAAGGAAGCAGCAAAATTAACTGCACTTCCACGAGATATCACTGGGATGTTGGATAAAATGGTTGGGTTTGCAGCGGGATCCGTTTAGTTAAACGGTGTGCTGAATATAACTGACGTCGGCAGCGAATCAGATACTTGACTATGTTTCAGGTTTAAGCTGTTTTCGGAGATGCACATTGAAGTTATTCAAATTTTGGCACCGATTCAAACCAACAGTAAGGATGCCACTCACAAGACTGTATGGTTTGTATCAATAGATTACAAAATCATGTTAAAATATCGAGTTTGAGGAGCGACAAAAACCAACATTAAGGATTTTGTTGGGGCTACACACATGTGCGAACGGTTTATTTCAATGGAATGCAAAAATACCTTAAAAAATGGAGTTTGAGTACCATTTAAATAAACTTAAACAAACATATTGGAACATAATCCTATACTTTATATAAGCGTAACGGAAGCTTTTGTTATGGAATATAAGCGGAGGCAAAATTTCAATAATAAAAATAAAACAAAAAAAATGTACCGCTGAAATGTTGCCAATCAAATAAGCCTCGCATAATAGTTAGTGAGAACTCCACGACCTCTCTCGCATGTAATAGGAAATGTAGTCGCTCTCATTCTCTCTCTCTCTCTCTCTCTCTCTCTCTCTTCTCTCTCACTCTTTTTCTCATAATCTCTATCTCCCTCTTTCTCTTTCTCTTTCTCGATCTTTAACTCTCTCCCTCTCTCCCTCTATCTCTCTCCTCCTTTCTCTGGCTCTCTCTATCATACACGCGTGCACGGTTACACAAACAGGAGCCCCACATCACTCTTCATAACCTGCGACAATTCCCCCCTAACTTTGCCGGCCGTTCTTGTCCCGGTTTCAGTATTGTTTTTTTGCTCTCCTTTTTTTTTTTTCTTTCCTCCCTTTCCCACCCCCCACAAAATATTCCCCCCCTCCCCCCCCCCCCCCCCCTCCCTCCAAAAAACAATGGTCAATAAACCCCCCAATTTGTAACCGAAACAATAGATATCGAGCTACGACCGCAACTGTTCGCAACCAAACAACTGATTACCAAAACAATAGGTAACGCGGTATGCCCGATTGCCATACCGGTTAACTCCGAACACTGTGACGCACTTGAGCATGAGCATGAGCATGATTGGCCGCCCACGGATGCAACTCCGTTATTGCCAGATCAGCTGTATTTACACAAAGAACCAACAGATGATGTTTGGGACTAACATACATCCTCAATGTGTAAAAACTGGTGACCCATTATGAAGCAATACCGGCACCGGCCGTGCCCGAATGCTGGTCAAGTAGGGAATGAGAAGGAACGTGTTGATGTGATACTCGCTTTGAAGGAAGCCGAGAAATCCTCTGCACTTCCACGAGAAATCACTGGGATGTTGGATAGTTGGGAAAAGGTCAGCAGCAGGGTTCGTTTTGGTTGACGATACGCTGAAAGTATGTAACTAGCACTATCCGCCAAAAGCATGGGACCGCTCCTTCAAGCAACAGAACATCGAACGCCAGTTTGCAGCGCACCCCGAATAGTCCGGCATGACCTAATCACTGTAAACTCGTAAATAATGGTGATCACTTTTTCTGCCTGTGTAGGTAATAGTTAGGCATGAGCAGCGGCATGCCCTATTTTCTGTAGATCTCCTGCAAATAGAGATAAAACAAGTTGGGCCGGCCCTCCGTTTTGGTGGCCCATCATAGCATTAGTAACTGATATTGATTCTATTGATACATACGCTCATTAATTTGGAACCAACCGGGGGAGACTTGATCCTATACCCAATGCTTTGCTTATCTCCAACCCGTTCAACTAGTCGCAATATTTTGTGATATAGTGGGCGGCATATTACAATTTGAGGTAATTCCGAGCAGTCGGTTTACCAAAATTTGGCAGATCGACAGGTAATTGGTCCTTCATCACAAGATGCTAGGAAGCGGACCGGAAATATAAATGAGCAAACTGAACCCATCACCTTGTCGTGCGACCGACTAAATAACTAAAGCTTGCTTGCTTAGCTCATTTTTACTTCAAAATGACCTTTAATGCGAAATTCAGGTATATGTTCTGGTAATACTCATCTCCGTACTTGTTTTACAGCTTTAAAAATGCTTACCTAATAAACGTTCCCGAAAACCGATGTTACAATCGAATCATATTGATCAATTTCATCTGGAATCACGGTACCCATGAATATCTTTAAAACTCCAGCAGCATAAACTTTTATACAGTGTCTCGATTTATTAAAAAAAATGGTTTGAAGATTCAACCGGGTTAAAAGATATTCTAATCAGTTATTTTTCGTTCTAAAATACCAGCTTTTTTTGCAATAAAATAGAACCAACTCAGAGATAATCATTGTAAAACATGGCCACAAATGCGGAAAACATCTGCCATTTAACTTTATAGCAACATTCAAGATCCACCACAATCATATATACATACGATAAGATAAATCCCTTGAAAAGTATCCCATAAAACCTTCTCGGAATCTCATCACCCTCCTTGTGTCAACAACCCGTCTACGGATCATAAACTAAGCCCAAGGCCACCGTTCGACTCGTTGAGCAGCAGCTGCGGACAGCATGTTTCTTCTGTACCACCACCGACCCAGGAAGTCATATAGTGTCTTAATTACCATTATCTTTTTGCTTAAAAATATTTAAAGTTTTCTCACCAACAACTCTCCACTGCGCCACCAGTAGAGCACAAAGCACGGACCGCATAAGTAAATTCAATCACGGAAAACGGCCGCATTTTCCCATGCTTCAGTTGGTCGGTTTCTGCGAGCGAGACTAAAACAAAACGTCACTATCTAGACCAATCCGGAACGATGGAAGTGCGTGAGTCTGCCTGGCAAAAACTTCAAGGTTTGCTCTTGCAAAACGTCCCAGCTTGCAATGGGAGCTGCTTCGTCGGTTCGGTCGGTCAAGATATTCAAATTGACGGCGACTTTGTAGCACGAAGTCAATCCACGTAGCCTGACTAGGGCTAATTAAAATGGCATTCACTGCGAACAGCCGAGTCTATCTGTGCGTGGAATGTGCTGCCGTAATGTAATTGCACTTTAAGTTGTCCATATCGGGGTGCCATTTGATTGTCGCGGAACACTAGTTTGCTGACTTCCTTCCTTGTTGTGGGGGCTTTTTTTGTTTTATTTTTGGTGACTTTGTTTGGGTTCACGCACGCGATGCTTCGATTATCCTAGGCGCAAACAACTTCCTCGAGTGTGACGTGCTGCTTACCATTTTATTACTTCATACGAGCCATCTTAGATTTGCAAAACAAACCCAATCTTTTATAGGGCTCAAACCTTGACTGAATTTTTCAACAATCATCCAAGCAAGCATAACAACCAGCCCTGACAACCTGTCACCGCCCATTCATTGCTGTCCACCCCATACGGTGAATGCGGCCTTGAACACCCTTCTGCGTAAGTCGGGTGTGTAAGCTACTCGCCATCTTACGCGATGTGATAATTTGTACCACGGCGGGGCAGCTTCGAGGTGGGTGCCTTGAGTGAGCCCGAGGTCAGCTTTGTTGATAGTAGTTGGGTAGTCATACGATTCAATTTATGACTGTCGCCATTCCGGCTAAGGTGTGTGAAAAAAAAGGTGAATCATTTCTTCGGAATGAATACGGAGAAAACCCCGCGGTCATATCGCTCATCCTACGGTAGCAGGAGGTTTTTGACACTTTCCGCTTGTTCTCTTTTGGCAACCTTCAACTGAGAAAGCATTTTGCTTTGCGGTTTAACGTCTGATTGGGGTCCGAAGCAGGAGGCAGATAATTACCACTAAACTGACAGCGGACAACTTTTTTGTATGGATCGAGATAGCCCGGGCGCATATGATCCTGGCGGTGGTGGCACGAGCCGTTCCCTCTTTACTGGACACAGTCATTAAAGGCTCTTAGATAATCGAGGTTTTTTTTTCGGCCTGCAATCCATTCGGATCATTGTGGTCAGCGACGACGATGTGGCGTTTGTTTTGTTCGAAAAGCAATTATCGAGATAGGTTTTTGATAAATTGAGGTCGAGCTCGAACTACATGATTAACAACCTGTAATCTATCACATTCAGAAAAGTTGTTCGGGTTGTCGTTGGCAATGGCTTTAGACGCAGGAGGATCTACCTACCCTCTGGGTTTGATTGGATTTTCTCTGAAGGTGTGGCGACTACACGCGTGAGCCCCTTTCGCTTTTGGTTGAGAATGAGGAAATTTTGCTGTAATCGGTCAACTTGTTGACAAATTGATAACTTGTTGGAGTGGGTTTTGGAAGGTAAAGGGTGAATTGAAGTTTAACTGTTCGGTTGAGATAATAAATTAGGGCTCATTGAGCAATGGAGGAAAAGGCGAAGGGGTTTACTGATCTTGCGTAACTCGTTAGACGATTAAGCTTGTAAGACAATCCTTACTTGTTGAATTTTGTTTGAGTAGTAAGCTTCAGCTCTGTAATTTAAGAATGTAATAAAAAAAATGAGACACACAAAAATAGTCGAAAAAATCTGTTAAGGTCTAATTGTCCTAAAACATTCATGGAATAATAATACCAACAACTTTCTGGGAATAAATATTAAACATTATGATTCAACATCATTTCGAAATTGACCCTTCTTTATATCCAAATGCCCGCACCTTCGCCTTGCCACTGCTCATTAGATTTGGCCAGTTTGTTTTGAGAGTTTTAACGATATTTTTTTTCACATCCTGTTCATTTTCCATTTGAGGTTTTGCAAAGTTTTGCCTCCATGATGCCAAGACCGGCCTAAACAGTATCTGGCCCCCGTAGGACTTTAGAAAAGGCAGGGGTTGCTTCTGATGGCATTCATCTTTGTGAATTTTCCAGTTGCTGGTTCCAGATGAAGAAAAGTTGACGCATTTTGCCACATCCACACAGCTCGAATAAATTCTGTAAACATCTGTTCCATATCATGCACATAGTTGGAGCGTCACGAACCATACAAGTTTAAAATCTAAAACGCGTAAAGTTCTGAGGCATGTTATACCTTGTCTAATATATTGTATGCAAAAACCGGTCTTTCCTACACAGAGAAAAGTTTGATAGTCGATTTTAAGTCAAGAATGTCAAGAATGTGGTGAGATGAATATTCTCACACAAACGCTTCATAACGCCCAAATAATATTCAGCATTGTCCGATTGACCTTCCGGAAGGAATTTCTAGTGCACCACACCTTGGCTATCGAAGAAAACAGTCAGCATAACCTTGATTTTCGATCGACTTTGACACGGTTTTTTTTTTTTGTTTCGGCTCATTTTGGAAGCGCCATTCCGATGATTGCTGAGCTATTTCGACGTCGTACTCGTACACCCAAGTCTCGTCACCAGTTATGATGTGATGGATGTCCGTATCACTCATTGTGAGCATTTTCTTAATTTTGCGTTGCTCTTTTTGAAAAAAAATTTAACAATTTTGGAACCAGACGCATGGACACACGTCTGATGCCAAAAACATCCTGTATAATGCTATGAGCGGTTCCATTTGATATGTTGAGCTCATCAGCTATTTCTCTCTCGGTCACACGGCGATTTTGCAGCACAATTTTCTTCACTTTTTCGATGTTGTCTTTGTTTATTGATGTAGCTGGACGACGATCATGAGGCAGACTTTCAACTGATGTACGACCCTCTTTGAACGACTTATACCAATCAAACAACAATTTCTGTAACATTTTCAATGCATCCAAAGCACTTATTCCGTTGGAATAACAAAATTTCAAACTAATTCTTTGCTCAACGTTTGATTCCATAGTGTATGTGTATGATATGTACTACCACCCATTGTGGTACGGAAACTAAAGGGTGTATTCGATAAAAATGGCACACAGAAAATCTTCTGTAACTTTTGAATCGTATTATTTACATCTGCCAAGTTTCATAGTTATACATTCAGTAGTTTCAGTCATGTCGTCGAAACAAGAAATTGTCCGTGAGAAAATTTTGTGCACTCACAATCAATATCCAGGGGCGTCCCACCGGTGGATTGCTAAAAGGCTTGGAATTGCAAATACAACTGTGTCTCGTGTAATAAGAACCTTCAAGGAGCGCCTGAGTGTCCAAAGGAAGGAAGGGAGTGGTCGTAAAAGTGGTCCAATGGACAGTAAAATGGCCAGGAAAGTCGTACAACAATTCAAGAACCGTCCAAACATGTCAATTCGAGATGTCGCTAAAAAGTCTAAAGTGTCAGTCGGTTTTGTACACAATACCATGAAACGTGCTGGGTTACATGTTTACAAAGTGCAAAAAGCCCCAAACCGGAATGAAAAACAAAACATCACTGCGAAAACCCGCGCCCGGAAACTTTACACGAAGCTGCTCACCAAATCCGGTTGCATCGTGATGGATGACGAAACATACGTCAAGGCCGACTTCCGTCAACTTCCTGGGCAAGAATATTTCGTTGCCAAGTCGAAGTTCGATGTTCCGGAGGATGTTCGAAAGAAGAAACGATCGAAATTTGCAAAGAAGTTTCTAATCTGGCAGGCGATTTGCGGATGTGGTGAAATAAGTGCTCCCTTCATCACTTCCGGAACAATAAACGGTGCGATTTACACGGAAGAGTGCCTTAAGAAGCGTCTCTTGCCATTCATTAAGAAGCACAAAGGATCAACTCTGTTTTGGCCTGATCTAGCATCCTGCCACTACGCTCGAAACGTATTGGAGTGGTACCGAGCCAACGGAGTCAATTTTGTGCCAAAGGATATGAACCCACCAAATTCACCGGAACTTCGTCCAATTGAAAAATTCTGGGCAATTATGAAAACGGAACTTCGCAAACATCCCAAAACTATAAAAACAGAGCTAGAATTGAAGAAAATTTGGGTAAAAACAACAAAAACCCTGGGAAAATCGGTTGTACAAAATTTGATGGGTGGAGTGAAAAGGAAGGTGCGGGCATTCGGGATGGGAGACGAAATTGAATAAAACAAATGTTGTAAATCAAAACTCATTAGTAGTTCTTCATTCCCTGAAAATTTCAAGAAAATCCGATAATCAGTTTAATTTTGATGAGTATATATGTGTGTGCCATTTTTATCGAATACACCCTTTAAGTCCGACAGCAATGGGCTCTCTCCTCTGTTAGACTTGATCAAGCTTTAATAACCACTGATTATGCTAATCATGCCGTTGTATGAACGGCCAAAAAGGGGTTGGGTGGATCGATATGCAACATCACTTAAAAGTTTCCACAGGGATATAAAGAATCTCCTTCCAACAACAAGACTGAACAATTGGTCAAAAGAGCAAGCTATCTAACATGAGGATGCCCCAATGGGCGTGGAGAAGAGCCCGCCCTCTATTCACAAACTGTTAGCAATGGGGAGTTGGCATTCCCACTCTCCTCATCCAGAGTGCTTCAATCGGGTGCCCTGATGGTCCCACCCATTCCCATGATATATTTATATAATAGTGTACATATATATTAATGTAAATGAAAAATACTACAAGCATTCGTATCTATAATATATGATCTTCATTTGATTGATCCTGAAATGCAAGAAATGTTGTAAAATGTTAAAGTGTAGAGTTCTGTGGTTCACGCTTAAGCACGTTTTCGTTAGTTTTCAGCGATAGCAGCATTTCACCCATATCTTTATGGGAGGTATCCTGAAATTTTTTATTAAATCTATTGAAATTTTACAGAACTAACATTTATACATTTTAATTTACTGTTGCCATGGTCACTATTTGCTTCTTGATGCTGATTTTATAACAGCAATCCGCCTTTATTTTTGCTGCCTAATAGTTATTGCTACCGAGTTAGGAATGGGAAGATTTAACTGGAAAGGAGTTAAAGATAAATTGGCAAAAAAACAATAAGTAATGGCAAAGGGTAAATGCACCCTTCATTTTGGGGAAATGCTCCTTAAACTTTGCTTCAATGCTCCTTAGATGCGTTTGCCCGGTATAATGCAATCGGAAGTATTAACTTTCTGGTTAGCCCTTGCAGGGTGTTTTGATGGGTCTTCAGTTTCTTCAAGATTGTATAGTTTTGACGGGTTTTAAGTTTCTGAATTTAAGAGTCGTCAAAACGAAATTAAGACTCTTCAAAATGAAATTAAGACTCGTCAAAATGAAATTTAAACCTATCAAAACTACCTCAAAGATTGCGGAGCAAAGCTCTGCTATACAATCTTGAAGAAACTTGAGACCCGTCAAAAAAAAAAACCGGCAACCGCTAACCAGAAGGTAAATACCTCCGATTGCATTATACCGGGCAAACGCATCTAAGGAGCATTTTTCCAAAGTTTAAGGAGCATTTTCCCAAAAAGAAGGGTGCATTTACCCTGCTGCCAATAAGTAATGTTTAAAGCATCTATGAAGTAAAATCAATAATACAATATTGCCAAATATAGTGATATTATAAGTTATGATGAAGTAATGACAAAGATTGAACACTAGCCAAATGGCACACAGCACTGCATTAATCAGATCAGTTCAGAATTGGTAAAAAGTCCATTTGCAAACCGGAAATGAAAAATACATTCAGCAATAAGGGCAAAAGCCTATCATGGATTCCGTAATTTACAAAAGTCTACCACAGCTGTAATTTTCTGCGTTAGATATGTAAAGAACAGGCACAACGTCCACAAGGAAATCAAAGAGATGGTAACGCGTATCAAATCGGCCGTGATTGCAGCCGAACACAAACAGGACGCACTGAGGATGAGAGCAGAGACTGCCGAAAAGTTGCTTCAGGACAGCCAAAAGGCAACGGAAAATGCAACGGTGGATGCACCGAAGACGCCGAAGGAACCCCAGAATCCACGCTCGGAGAAAAAGAAAAGGGACACACCAGGAGATGAGGAGGAGCTGAAAAAGCTCAAAAACGACGAGGAGAAAGGTGAGGCTGTGAATGGCGCACTGTCAACAGCCAGAAAGTGAAAACGTCAGGAAAGAAGAAGAAGAAACAGATGCCTATGCCTCGTCGGGAGTGAAGTAAGGGCGACGCTCTAATTGTTGAAGTAAAAAGTGGAACGACGTACGCTGCTCCTCCGAAAAGTAAGAGCTGATCCGGAGTTGAAGGAACTAGGGGAGAAGGTGGTAAAAACCAGGCGCACCCAGAAAGGTGAGATGCTCTTCGAGCTGAAGAAGGGTCCTGCCAATCAAGATGCTTGTCAAAAAGTCTCTTGGTGAGCAGACGATAGTTAGAGTTCTCTCACAGGAGACTGTGATCGAGTGCAAGGATCTTGATGAGATCATAACAGAAGACGAGTTGAGGAGGGCGCTGAAGGGGTACTGCGATCTGGGCGATGCACCAATGACAATCCGGTGACAGTTGCAGCCAACAAGCTGTTGGAGTCGGGTCGAGTAAAAGTTGGGTGGTCGGTTTCTCACCGAGAGTCGTCCCTTGAGTTCCAAAGGAATTGGAGAGATGCTTTAAGTGCATGGGATTTGGTCATCAGGCGAGGAACTGCAAAGGTCTTGACAGATCTGATTTGTGCAGGCAGTGCGGAGAGAAGGGTCACTTCGCAAGAAACTGCACAAAGCAACCGAGATGCATGCTTTGCAAAAAAAAAAAGAGGATGGAAAAGACCACATGACGGGGGGCTACAGATGCCCTGTACATAAAAAGGCGACAGCAGGTCGGCAGAAATAGAGGTAACCCAAATAAACCTCAATCATTGCGACATAGCACAGCAACTGTTGTGGCCGTCAACAACAGAAACAAAGTGTGACGTCGCAATCATTGCGGAACCGTATCGTGTTCCTCTCGATAACGAAAACTGGGTAGCAGATAGAGCGGTGATGGCTGCGATACAAGTGATGGGCAGATTCCCCATCCAGGAAGTAGTGTCCAGTTCATGCGAAGGGTTCGTGATCGCCAAAATGAACTGGATATTTGTATGCAGCTGCTTTGCACCCCCAAGGTGGACCATTGATCAGTTCCTCCAGATGCTTGATGCATTGACCGAAAAGCTCATCGGAAGAAGACCGGTCGTCATCGGAGGAGACTTCAATGCTTGGACTGTGGAGTGGGGCAGCAGATGTACCAACGCTAGAGGGTGCAGCCTGCTAAAAGCTCTGGCAAAGCTGGATGTTACACTATCGAACGTAGGTTCCACCAGCACTTTTCGCAGGGACGATCGTGAATCCGTCATCGATGTTACCTTCTGTAGTCCGTCACTGTTGACAAATATGAACTGGAGAATGTGTGTGGAGTATACCCATACCGACCATTTGACGATCCGGTATAGCACCGGTCAGCGAAATCCTGTCCAATTACGAAGGACAAATACTTGCGAGCGGAAGTGGAAGACAAAAGTCTTCGACAAGGAACTCTTTGTAGAGCCACTTCGGTTCGACAACGATCTCTCGAACCGAAACGCGGACGAGCTGACGAATACGTTAGTAAGGGCATGCGACGCAACCATGCCGAGGAAACTGGAGCCGAGGAACAAGCGGCACCCAGCTTACTGGTGGAATGAGCAACTCAGCATCCTTTGCGCTAGTTGTCTACGAGCCAGAAGAGGTATCCAGAGAGCAAAAACCGCAGCAGACAAAAGAGGTGCATAGGGTGGTTCTCCGAGCGGCCAGGACCGAATTAAAGCGAGAGATAAGACTGAACTAGACGAACGGCTACAAGGAGCTGTGCCGAGCTGCTGATATTAACCCCTGGGGCGACCGTATTGTCAAGGCGAAGATCAAAGTTCCATCCATGGCTGCAGAGCTGTGTCCAGCAAAACTGAAGGTAATCGTGGATGGACTTTTCCCGACGCACGATCCAACGACGTGGCCACGTACACCGTACGGCAAGGAAGAGAGAAGTAATGTTGAGGACATGCAAGTTTCGAACGAGGAGCTGGTGGCAGTGGCGAAAGGGCTTAAGGTGAAGAAGGCACCCGGATTACGGCGGGATTACCACAAGGTTCCATCCTTGGCCCAACACTTTGGAACGGGATGTACAACGGTTTGCTGACGCTGAAGCTTCCCAAGAGCGTAGTGATCGTTGTCATTGCAGATGACATCTTATTATCAGTGAAAGGCGAAAGGATTGGAAGAAGTGGAAATGCTGGCGACCGAAGCAAACGGCATTATTGAAAAGTGGATGCAGGAGTCGAAGCCCACCACAAAACGGAGGTGCTGATGGTCAGCAACTGCAAAGCGGTACAGCGAGCAGAAATCGTCATCGGAGGGCTCGCCATAGCCTCGAAGCCCGTGCTGAAGTATTTGGGTGTGATGATCGACGACCGGCTAAATTTCAACAGCCCCGTAGATTATGCCTGTGAGATGGCGGCGAAGTATGTTTCCTGATGACAAGCAGAACGAATGTTGCTAACAGTAAATGAGACGTTCGTTCAATGGACGAGAACTGTGTTTACAAAACGAGCGTAAACGAATTTACGAAAAAATATTATCAGTGTGTAGTAACCACGAGGCCATATTAACAAGTTGAGGATAATAAAAAAAAAGGAAGCTACACTGAAAATGAATTTTAGTTTATAAGATAAAATCGATGGTAGGACTAACGAATCTTTTCGTTATTTTCTGCAACGAAACTAATTTGTACTTTTTTATGAAGCTTTTTTCGTAATTATTTGCACATGCGCAACTGTCAAAAGGACGAAGCACGAACATTCGTGCATTGATGAAAACAATACAAAGAGCTACGAATATTTTGTTACAAATTAAAAAGAAACATCTCTCTGGTGGTTCCATGAATGACTGACAGACCTACTATATCGACTCGAAATGTAATTGATAAAAAAAGCGCAACCACGTGGAATTATCCACCTTTTTTTTCAATTGTTTTTGACATGGGATTCGATCCTATATTTTTGGGAAGAGCTGTTACTGGAACCGTGTTAATGCATTAAAAATTAACACATCCTTGTGTGCATTAAAAAAAAGTGACAAAATGTTCCGATTTTTCATGCGATTACCCTACTACCTGATGGTCAGTCCACCGGTCAGTAGTCAATATATACTAGTTGCCTTTATACTGTGAAAAATTGACAGCTCCATCATTTTGTTTACGGCAGCTAAAGGGTGTCCACGATGAAATTGCCACACACAAAATTGATTCGCAAAATTCGAGTTTTCATCCGATTGCCATCAAATTTTCAGGGATTGAGAAATAACTATTAAACTTCATTTTACCATTTTACTCGTATTTTATTTACAGTCCATACGCAAATGCCCACACCTTGGCCTTAACCCCGGCTATAAGATTCTGCACAACCTGTGAATCAACCGTTTTTTGCATGTAAACCCATACTTTCTTCAGTTCCTCGACTGTCTTCACTACCTTAGGTCGTTTAAGAAGGTGCTGCTTCATAATCGCCCAGTACTTCTCGATGGGGTGGAGCTCCGGAGTGTTGAGAGGGTTGAACATTTTCGGCACGAAATTGACCTTATTGTCCGCATACCACTTCAGCACGTACTTGGAGTAGTGGCATGAGGCCAAATCTGGCCAGAAGATGGTTGGGACGTTGTGGGCCTTCAGGAGAGGAAGCAGCCGCTTCTGGAGGCACTCTTTTATGTACACCTGTCCGTTCATCGTGTCCTGGGACACGAAAGGTGCACTCCGCTTCCCACACGTGCAGATGGCTTGCCAAACCAGGAATTTCTTCGCAAATTTGGACATCTTCTGAGTGCGGACATGCTCCGGAACGCTGAACTTATCCTTGGCCGTGAAAAACAGGTTGCCGGGGATCTGTTTGAAGTCGGCCTTCACATATGTTTCGTCGTCCATGATGCAGCATTCAACTTTCGTCAGCATGTTGAGGTACAACTTCCTGGCACGGGTTTTGGCGGACTTGTTCTGCTTCTCGTCGCGATTAGGGGCCTTTTGTACCTTGAACGTTCGAAACCCAGCCTTAGTTTTGGCCTTCTGGACAAAACTTCGGCTTAGGTGCAGCTTCGTAGCCACATCCCGAACGGAGGCGTTCGGATTTCGGTTGAAGGCCCCAACTACGCGGTTGTGATTTTTGGTATTGTACGGAATACTTTTTCCTTCACTTCTGGGCTTCCGATCGGTGGTCAACCGTTCCTCGAACCGCTTAATCACTCGCGACACCGTGGAATTCGCGATTCCCAACGTTTTAGCGATGGAACGATGCGAGAGATCCTTGTTCTCGTGATGAATGCGCAAGATTTTATCACGCACGCAGTTTTGATCACAGGACTTTAAAACTTGCAGGATGTAAATAATGCACTATGAACTAAATCCACCCAAATTTTCATTAAATTCTACCCAACGGTTAAAAAGTTAGAGCAATTTCATAGTGTGGCACACCCTTTATGGTTTATCGTGGACACACTTTATGGTGAGACCAGTTAAACAACTTCGATCTATAGTTTGTTTGTACCACCTGCTCCATCTGGGCCTAAACAAGACGGCCAACGTAGCCCATTTCGTGTCGGCTGGATACACCCAAAATAAAAAAGCAAGATTGTAATGCAATTTCGCATGATTTTGTTTCATTTCTCGCTGTGGATCGTAACTTGGAGAAAAAATGCAACACAGCAATTTGCTTTGAAAAATAAAATGTGTGCATGAGGTTTTGCAGGGGTATAAGTTGATGAGTTTGGAGTTCGAAAATCAGTCGGCTCACAAAAATAATATGTGAGATTTATTGAACCGAGATTCGAACCACAGCCATTCGCGTGATGGCTCTTGATGTTCACTTCTAGGCCACGTTAACAAGTTGAGAGCAAGGGAATAGAAACCTTACAGTTGGTTCGCTAGGCGAGGCACTCAACGTTACATCAGTAATGGAAATGGATATATGCGTTGCGGCCATCCAGGGGTATCAATTTATCCATATTGAAACGTTGGTGATGATTGAACAAAGACCCAACGGTTGCTTGGACTGTTGAGGCTCTAAACATGACGGCGGAATTTGTTTCGATCAATTTGTTTCTGCCAGCCGGTTGCATACATTTGCATGGCTTCGTTTGTACCATAAAACGCTTTGTGGATCAAGATGGGCAAAACTGCCTTCTCTGAACCATGTCGATTTCTCAAGATATGATTGCAAAAACTGCAATCGCATTTTTTGCCACCTTTTCAACTTTTGGGTGTACCATCGCGGAAACATCTACAAGATTCTGACACTTCTGGAGAAGGGAGAGTCCATCGAGCGGATGCCTTGTTCTGGCCGTCCAACGGTTTAAGCGACCGGAGGATTCATCAGAAGCTCAAACGGAAGACGGAAGGCAAGATGGCCACTTCTTTACTTACGTTGGGCCAGGAGGTCGTTGCGACCGGCTAAACGATCAAACAGTATTTGGCCAAATTGGATATCCACTTGCAGAAGCGTCAGTCCAAGCCAGCCGTGTCGGAGAACCAGTCGGAAACTCAGATTCTGCTAGAACTTTGATTTATTTGAAAAATAAATAATACTTGAAAATTCAACAATTAGATGACAAGGCTGAAAAATTGTTAGATATTGAATAAATCCAGTTTAAGTTTCAAAATGTATTTTAAACAGCAGAAATTATTCGTAACAGAGAGTTTTTTTTTGCATACAAGTGTTAATGGCTACCATTCCGAGGGAATCTAGAATAGCCACGCTCACCATTTTTTCAATGGTTTTATCTGAAACTACCATAAAGCGCAAATCAAACTAATATTTCTTGCACAAGACTAACAAGATTTACTGAGGAGCGCGATAAGTTCATATTTATTTGTTCTGTTCTTGAAAAAGATGAGTTACGCTTGAATGAAACTTGTTTGATTTGCTCAAGGCAAACAAGCCTTTCGTAAGATAGCCATAAAATCAGTGTGGAGAAGGCACATCATGAACAAAGAAAATGTGAACGTTCAACTCAAAAGTGCCTATGCATAATTGTTGTTCTTAGTCAAAATTCCAGCTTATAATTAACGGTTTTTACTCATCAGCGTAAGTCGATAAGAACAAAATAAAAACTTTATCTTGAATATACTACCAATGGTTTTGGGAAGAAGAACAGTTAATAATATTGCGCCGGCGGCTGAAATATCAGTTGAGCGATAAAGCGACGTCAGAGGAAGTGCGCTGTGTAGTGGATCACTGAGCGATTCCAGCGCATTACATCCGACTTTAGATTTAACGTTTAGATCATGAAAAAAATCAATTTTCGCACAGATGATAAACTATTTCGTTTGCTTTGAGCATGCCAGTGACTGGAAATCCAATGGAATCCTGCGACGGCCAAAAAAAAAATGTTGTTGGTGGCTGAGATGAAGGAGTATTCAATATATTGGATAAGTTTTTATTGATTTTCCGCATGAACGATCCACTAGTTTTTGATTTCTTCCACCTGTGGGCACCACTGTGAAAGTTTGTTTATTTTTCATATAATGTTCTGTTCTGCTATGTAATGATATAATGACTCGTCAGAAGAATGAGTATGAAGCTATAACTTTCGACAGCGCTATTATTTTGATTTTGGCATAAATAAGTTATTTATTTGTTGTTTTTTTGTGCTTCGCCCCCGCACCCGGAAGAAGAGTTACGTCAGTCCAGTCAGTCAGTCATGCGAAGACACGCGGCCTTCTGGCCGTAGTCTTCCGAAGGTCCTCACTGAGATCGGCTGACCCTGCTACAAGAAGCCATCACGTAGGCTATTCTCTCAGAACAACCTGCGGAGAATAGTCCTGCAGCCATAGGTAATCCTTGCACTGATGGTGGGTTCTTATCACACATCACATCACATCACAAATAAGTTATTGCCGCCCATCCCAGCACCAACAGCATCATGCATGAGTACCATAAAAGAGAAGCAGCGATTGGCTGGTCTTTACGAAATTTATTTCGTGCATTAAACAAAAGGATGTAATGATAACATTTTACCAGATAAAAAGCAATATGAATGTTTTTTACAATATAGGGAAGCGGTACCTACACTGAAAATTTATTTTCGTAAATAAGCTTTTACTCGTTTCGTATACATGGATTTTGTACTTAGAACAAATGTTTCGTATATTGTATGAAACATTCATATTGCTTTTTATCCGGTGAAATGCTATCATTACAACATTTTGTATAATGCACAAAATGGATTTTGTGAAGACAAAGCCAATCCCTGCTTCTCTTTTTATCGTACTCATGCATAACTTCATATTTATAAATTTAATATCTTCATTATAACTTCATATTCATAAATTAAATATCTTCTCAAGAGTCGCCATGGTCTAGTGCAATCAACCACGGATTCAATAAGAGCTCCTTCCATAAATACATTACATTAAAAAAAACACTGGACAACTCTACGTGGTTGCGCTAATTTTTTTTCAATAACATCTCGAATCGATATAGTAGATCTGTCAATCATTCATGCAACCACTAGACCACTTTGTATTGTTTTCGTACAATGCACGAATGTTTTTTCTGTGCCAACAAATGCTTCGTGCTTTTGACAATTTTGTGTGTTGCATTAATTACGAAGGTAGTTTCATAAAACGTACAAATCAGTTACGTTGCAGAAAACAATGAAGAGGTTTGTTAGTTCTACCTTTGGTTTCGTATTATAAACCTAAATTAATTTTCAGTGTATCTTGAGCTCAATAAGCAGACCTCCAGTGGAAATCGGTGAATATGCACTGAATACCGAACACTAAGTACACAAGTTATTCACAATTTATTCGTCCACTTACCGTTAATCGTTTAGCAACGCACAACACATTCGATTCTGATAATTTTCTTCCAATTTAATACGAAAAAGTTGCCACTGCTATGTACCTATTTTAATAATATCACGAAAAACATTAATCCCATCTGTGTACATATGTTAATCGTACTGATATTAATCATGAAAAAATATAAAGAAGTTAACGCTCTCCACTACTACACCCAAAATTAAATTTCTCGCATGAAGTAGATCATTTGACAGCACTTTAATTGTGTTGGATAGCCTGCATATAACCAAGACAAAATGAACGGGTTTGTTTGTTATTCTTCCATGAGAATATTGACAACAAGACTCACCATAACGTTGGGCATAGAATGCTCTATGAATTGAACTAGTGTGCGTGTTGATGTGTATGCTATACAGTATGTGAGCAGTGCCGCCAAATTCAACAGAGATGGAAAAATATTATTAAATGTGGGATTTTATTTCTCGGTAAATATTGAAAAAAATCTACAATTAGAAGCATGTTATTATTTATTTAATCTATGGAAAAATAAAATAGTTTAACTTTGAGCGATTTGTAGCACTCCCACAAAACAGGTGATATTGATGTACTGCCAAACCCATTTCATTCGAATAAGAGTCATAATAAAATAGTTTGGCAACCTCAAGCGATTACGTCGATTGTAAACACGGTTCAGAATAGGTGCAAGCGTATTTAAATTATTGTGAAAATTAATCCCATAGTTTTCTCGTATTTTATCACGTATTCGTAGATTCTCGTGTGGCTAGTGTAATAAGTGAAGTGTGATTTTTATGGTTTGAGCAATTTCGCAACGAAAATGTGTTAGGATAAAGTGCAATTAAAGAGAAAACTTGGAGTCTGGCTCGGTTATATTCCCTAGTACGGTTAGATCAATACGACGAATTTTTAGTGCAAAGGTAAGAAATTGTGTTGAAAATCTGACTGCTCATTATTTTTACGAAATTTAAGTGTCCGAAACGTTTTTGCAGCTTTTAATTATATTCAAAACCTAATTTCATTTGCCAGGATTATATATTTTTGGTTACTGTGTCCGTTTATTGGAGAAATTAAACATCTTTTTACGTTTGAATGACTGCAGAATGTGATGAATATATGTACTATGGTGAACATAGGTTCCGCTTCCCTACGAGACAATTATTCGATGTACAAAATCCAACAAAGAACACAAATAATTATGTTTCCGACCAAGGTGTATGCAGCTAGTCGATACATTTGCATGGCCTTTTTTTTTTTTTTTTTTTAAAACGCTTTTTGAATCAAGATGTCAAAATTTCCCAAAATAGTGATTGCGAAAATAATTGTATGTATGTATGTATGCGAGGCGCATTTTTCGCCCCGTTTTCAACTTTTTGGTGTATATGCTATGTAATGATAGCCATCAAGCTTAATTGAATGTACCTTAATGATCCGAAATTTACTGATTCGGTTTTGTAAACTTTAAAGCTGGCTGAATTATCTATGACAATGGATTCTCATTGGTCCATCGTTCAGCGTAGTCAACACAATTGATTTTAATTGTAATGTTAAGTAGAGAATAAATTTAACATTTATGTATATGATCGTTTTCTCTTCGTCACTCCAACCATTTCTGACCATGAAAATGCACCGAAAATTCCACTCAGCAATACTTACCCGAAGCACCGTCTCTAGTACCAAACAAAGAGGATCTCTATTGAATCCACTTTAACTGTAAACCGAAAACAAAACAACGAAAGACTTTACACAAACTCTTCTTCACTTGGGAAACAACAAGTCACCGGAGGCCGTCCAGCAACACTTTCGATTGCATAAAATCGACCTTCCCACAGAAGTGTCTACCGCAGGCAATCTACCCCACCCCACCATCTCCGTGCATCAATTAGACCACCCTCGACAATGAGCATAGGAAAATTATTCATTCAATGAGAAGCGATCAGGCAATGGTGCCCCCCTCCCCCACCCCTCCCTCGCATGAGCTGAAGCAACGAAACTCACGACTTGGATGGTGACTGTTCTCGTTCTTCTTGGGCAAGAACACTACGTGCACGTATTGACCTTTCGGTAACATCTTCCCATGAGCTACCCGTCTTGCTTGGATAATCAAATAAGCATCATGTTGATTGAATCGAGCTGAAACTATTCCAAATCGACGACCCGTGACTGCTGATGTGCGCCCCGACCGGCGGATTACAATTGGGTCTTACGTTACCAGCGCCTGCAGCCCGATGATGAATGGAACTCGAGGGGCGTTTTTCTCAGACCAGAACAAAAGCCCAGAACAAGTTGTTGAACATTCGAACGAACCAGACACGTGAGACATGATGCGATGGATGATGGGAGGAAGTTGTACATGGTCTGCTCCGTTACCTCGATTGTTATGCAAGATTTACGGCGCTCCACCGTGAATGGAACACACCTTCCAGTTGAATTACTGCTGCTGCTGCTGTTGTTGTTTAGAACTGATGTCACCTTTGTATGACACAAATCGTGAGACCTGTCAAAGTTGGAAAAAAATAATCAAACCTCAAACGCAGGAATGCTTCATTAAAAACTTTACAGTTTCTTCTTTATTTTCCTTTTTTGTCGACTTATATATATACATAAAAATACACAATTATTAAATTCAAGCAGCGCCATCAGGTAGCTTATCGTTCTCTTCCACGCTCGTCGTTCATCGCCTTCGCTTTCTTTTTCAACAAAAATTGTTATCATAAAAAAAGAATCACATTTCAGGTTGTACACACTAAAAATAACTTAGACAAAAACAAATATGGTCGCGGATAATTTCTGCCTTCTTCTTGGTGCGGAAGGAATAGGGACTGACGGGTCGATCAAAACATGCGAACTTTATCGGGAGCGGTTAACTTTCGATTGCGTAATCGTGGTTTTTACTTTTTTGTTTTTTTTGTTTGTTTTTGTTTTAACGATGTTTTTCTTTTTGGTTCAGGTTGCTCGCTCAGGGTGCGACGGCCAGTGGCCTTGAACGGGCGGGATTGGCGCGAGAGGAATCGATAATCGCTTAACAATCAAATTGAGCGCGCACGGGGATGGTTTGGGAAGCGGCGGCGATTTCGAATCCCTCGCTGTGTAGCTATTCAAAACACTATGAAAGACACTTATGAAATAATAGAGTTGTTTGTAAGAGAAATATGAAAACTTCAGAAACTGGTAACTAATTAGGGTGACATTGTTTTGAGTTTTTTTTTTTTGTTGTGTTCGGTTGGTGCAGTTCTTGCTTGGTTTCACGGTTTGTTACTTGTTGTTGTTGGGTAGTGATGATGAGTGGTGGTGGTTAACTTTTACTGGCAGTGTCAGTTCCGTCCAATAAATATACTTAGTGGTGATAGCTGTAATCGTGTCCGTAGCCGCTGAAGCTCGTGTAGCTGGTATCGTAATGGTGCTGCAGCGGTTCCTGGTGGTGATGGTGGTGGTAGTCGTGGTGGTCGTGGTGGCCCTGCGAGTAGACGGGGACGGCAACTGGGACCTTCACCGGCACCGGGACGTGTTTCTCCACGGGGATGTGCTTCTCGACGGTCACCGGGTAGGGGCGATCGATGGGGAACTTTACCGGGACGGGGACGGGCTTCTCGACGGTGTATGGAACCTGGTTGGGATGGGTGGTGGGAGATGTTGGTTAGTTTTGAATTTTTCAATGGAGGCTGTTTTTATCACCTAATAACTAGCCTTTCAAGACAGTGTCGATGAATTGCGTTTGTTTTGAAAACCTCATATAGGTTTCAAGAACGATCAACAAATCAATTTATTATGCATTGACATAGGTATGCTAGTTTGCTTCATGAGTTAAAGAAGTTTGACGTTTGATTTGCACACAAGTGCATCACCGGAAACGTCAAACATGCCAATTAGAATTCGAGTTTCTAACACTGCTTTAGCGAAATCGCCAATGATCATCGAAAGCAAAACAATCATTTTCATTTGAACCAAAACAATTATATTGTGAATCTTTTAGTCTAAATTCGGGAGCAATTTGCGATTGGAACGAACATAACCAAAAAGGGGAATGTTGATTGCAATATTGCAAGTAGAATTTCAAATCGTAATTTACAAACTAACAAATTCAAATACAATCTAGCATACAGACAGAGAACAAAGCTAGCTTCTGATTCATATATAATACTGATGGGAACGCGTTCGTTTTTCATTGAAATTTGCTTATTTTTAATATTCGTTAGTATGTTTGATTACGCCATTAGCCTTACAGTACAGGAAAATAAAAGTATCGCCCTACACTGAACCCGAATCTCCTCCTTTTATCGTATGAATCCTCCGACGGTTGATATCGAAACATTGAAATCGCATTTTTGAATGATAGATGCAGGTGGAGGACAATTTTCAAGAAACCAGATGATTATCCTTCTTATGTTGAACAACTAATTTCGAATTTCAAATTCGAATGCACGCTGTGTGAAAAATCGTCATCCCAAAGTGGAATGCGTATTGCATTGGAAAAGCCCTATAACGCAAATCATTTGAAATGAGGATGACAAACATTCCATTTTACATCATTCGGTAAGAACCTATCAATCGTTATCAGAACTGGTACCATCACGAATAATGGATCGAAACCCGCTCGCTACCTCGCTAACAACCTTGCTGTCTACAATCAAATCATACTTCCAGTCATCGAGTACGACATGCCAATCTGGGAGAGTTGCGCAAAAACACATCACCTGAAGCTTCAGCGTGTTCAAAATAAGTCCCTCAGGATGATCCTGAACACCCCTCCGAGGACAAGAACATCTGAGGTCCACCGCCTGGCTGAGATAAAAATGCTCGATGATCGCTTTAGTGAGTCTATCAATCGGTACAGGGCACGCTGCCTGACATCGGATCACCAGGTCATCCGGAATCTGATTCCCCACCCCTAGGATTTTTCAAATTGTAGTTTTAGCTGTAGATTAGGTAGGTTATCAAATTTTAACAAACAATGCCCCAAGGGCTGAACTGCTAAACTAATTAAAACATAAAGAACATCAAACACTTAAAACACATAAAACCTCTTAAAACAAAGCTGAAGAGCCCACTGGGCTAAAACTCTTTACAATGTGAATTAGTTTATAGGACAAAGATTGGAAATAAAAACAAATTTAGTAGTAGTAGCTACCTACGGAGTCACGGAAAAATATTTCCTTACTCGTTCAATTTTTGTGCTCCTGTTGCAATCTTTGATCAACGGTTAAGGAAGTGCAATGTGAAATAATTTTATGTCGTTGAATTGTTTCAAATTATTCATAAATCGTTAATGATGTACACACTTTTGAAATGAACATCATACGAAACACTGTGACAACCCAATGTACCAGTTCGAGATATTTTGGCTCTGCGTGACCTGAAACTCATTTATGTCTTTTTGACTAACATTAGCCTTAGATTGTAGTTAGTTTAACCTGTATGTTTACCTTAAGTTTTTTTTTCTTTTTTTTTTATCTGTGTTTGTGTGTGTGTGTTTTTTTTTCTCAAAAATGTTCAAGTCAAAAGAAGCTAAAAGTTGTATAGTTTTAAGTTTTTTAGACAATTTAGAATTTATAAATAAAATGTGTTATATAAACCACACTTCGAATTCCAGCCCACCTTCCCATTCTTTCAGTTGTAATTCAAGCATTTCCACTTTTCGCCGTTGTTTTGATTATTTTGTCAGTATCGGACTTTACTTCATGCAAAGTCTATTTTCTGATTTAGATTACGTCTGTCACTTTGTCAACACTCAATATGGCGTAAACCGCACAGTAAATTGTGTTGACCTTTCCCCCACAAAAACACCCCCACAAAAAAAAAAACACAATCATTTCTTTTACCAAAACCCAATACAACACCCCAAAATCAACCAAAACACGAAATAATTTTACCCAACACCCACGCCCAAAACAAAAAAAAAAAAAAAAAAAAAAATAAAGCTCTCACTCTTCCCACCTCCACCCCCCGCATAAGCCCCCCCCCCCCCACAAAAAAAAACACCAACAACACATTTTTTCTTATAGAAAAAAAAATATTTTTTAATATATATATTAAAAAGAAAAAAAAAAAATCAAGTAAATTCCAAGGATTACTGGTTCAGCTGATCACTCGATTTAAAAAATCTAATCAAGTTGAATGAAATAAACCTAAATAGGGTATGTGTCCCTTGACTCAGTCTATTATGCAATGATCCATTACATTTTTTTTTATAACTCATAAAGTATTTGAGCTGGAAGCAATATTTAGCTAGTTATACACTTGCTAAGACACATTTAATAAGACGTTTGGTAGTATGTATCACAAAAAGCTATACAACTTATTTTATAAAGCCGGAAACTTTCGAGGGATATGGATGTAATGTCGGTCTATAAGCATCAAATTGGGTCTATTCATGGATGCAACTTCGTCCCATTCGATCGATTTTTTATTAAATGCAGTCTTCGTACGGGTTTCTCCCCTGATTATCTGATTTAAGGCATAGCCAGCTGTATTCGCTTTAACCAACATAAAATTTTATAAAGCAACTAAACTAAACCTGCTTTGAAGCACTTAAGAAATTATCACTGATAGTTTATTGGCCCTCAGATAATCAAAACATAATAATACACTCTGCACAGGTTTTATTCCTTGGTTTGTGTTTAGATAAGCCATTTGGAAAATATACAATCGAATTTTGTACATTAACGTTGAAAATTCTACCAAAAACATAATTTTTACCAAGTTATCCAGGCAACAGGCCATAATTGGGAACAAAGAAAAGAATATGTCCCTAACATTGGGTCTACGTTTTTCTTATGAAATTGTTGTTATTTTATCTATGCAAACAGTTAGTTTATAACGTGTGACTATTTTCTGTACATCTAGGCTGCATTTTCCGGATTATTTGTTCCATTTAGCCTAATTTAGATCATTCGAAGATCATGGATATAATCAGTTCAGCTTAACCAGTGAAATCATGATGTCTAAAACGTTACGAAAATCGAAAATAACACTGAAGTGAACAACATTAAATTGATTATTATTGTCTGAACTGCTTCTAATTAAATCAATCATCTTGTTGGCAACATAATTTTGTTGATTATTGTTGAATTAATGACATATTAGGTACTTAGGCCGAATAAAGGAGCTAGGCTAACATTACATCCCCTTACCCTATATTAAAATAAAATATAAAAAACCCCCCCCCACCAACCCAAAAAACACATTATAAAAAAATAAAAAAAAATTTTTTTTTAAAATATTTTAAAAAAAAAAAAAAAAAAATCGCCAACCGGGCGGTCGTCGGATCCCCCTATTTCTTACCCACCCCCCAAATGGCATGAAAATTTCTGTCTCCTGAGACCGACACATGCAAGCACCCTTTACCACATAAGAATGAATTGAAAGAGATGGGAAAATAAATTCAATCAAACACATCTTTTGTCGAATTGCGTATTTGTCAGTTTCAGGAGACATAATTTTACACGAAATCTTTCTTTACGTTCCCCGACTTTTTACAAACAGAAATTACGTCTCAAGTTAAATTCACAATTTCTAAGTGTGTATATCAATCTGATTAACGATGAACAGGACAAGATCTTATGGGCAGTTCTATATACCGTTGAAATTACATTACACCAACCATGTTTTGCAAAACGTGTTCTTTTTTCTCAAAAAGTAGAATTTGTTGTACAAGATTGTGATTTCACCACAGAGAACAGACGTTCATCTTCGGTCTGCTACTTGTGTAAAACTAAAAATTGAAATTTCTGTCGTTATGCTCCTGGACATAGGCGGCATGCTGCAGTTGTGCGATAACATGTCATGTAAATGTTTATCAACAAAAAGCCTAGCACATAACCTGTTGAGAAGTGTTTGTTTACTTCTTCTCTGGCGCATGATACCGATTGCCCCCAATTTCGTTGTTTACGCTGCCTTTCGCTTTGAATTAAACGAGGGAAATTTTACGCACTTTTTCAAGAAAAGGTATATATTGTTTTCTGTGATTTCACTGCCAACGGGAAGCATATCATAGATACTCAGAGTTTACTTTTCAACAATCGGAGTTGGCGTAGCAAAGAAGCTGCAAACCTATCACGCCAAGGACTAGTGTTCAAACAAATCCCATGGTTGACGATGTTATATTTTTGTATGAGAATGATTTTTTTTCCATTTTATGTGAAAAAGTGAACCTTTATAACTTTTTGCGCTTTTTACGTCATATTAAACTATGAAAAAAAGTTTTATACACTCACATTAATTACCTGTATTTGTCATTTAGGGATCCAATTTCGGGGTCCAATAATTATGTCACGCAGTAAAGGGGGAGGGGAGGTTTGGGAAAACGTGACAATCCATACAAACCATTTTGAAGGACCATACAAAAAACGTGACAAGGGGGGGGGGGGTGGTTGTCAAAAAGTCTCTTTTTGCCTGACATAATTAATGGACGTTCCCCTAACAGTACTTTTAACTTGTTTGTTACAATCTGTTTTGCTTGGGCCTGCTGTTATCCATTGAACTACATGTCTTAAATATCCAACCACGCTTACAATAAACTCTCCCAAAATTTTGGCTGCTACTTTTTGCTATATTTTGAGTAATTGTTATTTGAAAACACCTCCATATTACAACATTATTGTACATATATTTGTATTCATGTATGATATATCGCAAAATGTGTCTGGAATGAACAAGTTACAGCATTTCGACAATATTGCAATGTTTACATTTTATATTGTAGATCTGTATTCGCCAAAAAATAGTGAAAACGACTTTTTGCGGTATTTTATAAAAGTTGCCCTATATTTTGTTTTCTGTGTAAGATACGTCTTTGACGTCTTGAACTATGTCAAAAAAAACCAACCATCTAGGACGCTTCGTTAAAAAGATAGAATCGAGCGCCACCTATGTGGAGGTAATCAAAACCGCCAAAAGATGCCGCTTTTTCAACTGAACAACTTTCTCAAAGACTGCAAATCTGTAGGAAACATACCCGCTGCACTAGAGGTTTTAGCCACACAACTGGGTTCGCTGCCCCACTGTGCGACGCGAGTATATGAAAAAAATCAGATCAATTTTTCTCTCTCTATATATGTTTACACCACATTCGTTCTTGAAAAGCACACTGCGCACTTGATAGAAATGGACAGAAACATATCTCGCATAAATCTATACACTTTCTCCAGCCTGATGTATGTCCGATTGCTGACTATTTGGCCGGGGAGGTTGGGTTGAATTTGTCCTCAATGCATCACGCCATTCCAGCAGACGTTTACTTTGCGTTGGCTACAATTTTTTTCCATAAATATTTATTCCACTATTTTTGCTTTGTTTGCAAGATTAGGAATTTATTGCTTTATTTTGTTATCGCTGAAAACGTTCATCCCAAAACTACTCGTCAGTATTTTTAATCCATGGATGCCAAAACGCATATACCATCGCTAATTAAATCTACCCAAACATTCTGATTTTCTCTACCAGATGCTGGTGTCGGTAGGCCTGAATCAGTTTTATCCATGAGCAATCAACGTTTAAAGTCATTGTTTACGTTTGGCACTGTTTAAGGTAGAAATATCGAAGAGGGGGATAAAAACAAACATCAAAACTCGCGTGAACATCGCCTACACATACTCGCTAAAGAACAGAAAAAGAACAAAGCCAAGGGGATATTTTTGTTGGATGTTCACTCGAATACGAGTGAAACGTTGTGAGATGGAGAAACAAAGGTTCTTTCGCGATGAGAAAGAAAACGTTTCCTCACTCTGCGCTTTCATGAACTTTGAATTCGCTCGCTCCCTCAACGCATTTGAATCCCCCCCGCCCCCTACTCCTCCCTAACAAAAAAAAAAAACCCCCCCCCGACACACCCCCCCCCCCCAACCCTCCCCAATACTCAAACCACCTCTCACTTCAACAAATCACAGCCTGCAGTACATCAACGGAACTATCAACACTTTCTTTTCAAATCGTCGTTCTAGCAAAATTACTATCCACTCCTAGAGCCTCATAGTGATGAGAAAATGTTTCCTTCTATTAACTTCTTTTTTCTCCAGAAATAGACTATAGATTGTTTTTTAATCATTTGAGCATTATTATTCAAACACATAATTAACAATTAATTAATTTTAAATTGCACCAGCTGAGAAAGTCACCGAACATGAAATGCACTCAAACCTATCGAGCGGCATGTCTAATAGACAGCTCTCCAGGGTTGAATTGAACGTTTAGTGGTCGCTTGTTTCACTGCGCATATCCCAAGTAACATTGCAAAAACCTTTAAGTGCTTTATTAAATATTATAAAGGTTTTATCAAAGCCACTTGAAATCAATTTGGTTTTATTATGGTACCCAGAGGTGCCAATAGGTTTCATATTTAAGTCAGGTTAATGAAGACCTTCACAGCTTTACTTCACTTTTTTTTTAAAAAAAAAAACACCTTTTGAAAAAAAAACACTTTTGCGAGCGCATTAGCAGAACGATTTTAATTGAAAAACTAGGAAAATTTAAATTTACACATCACTTGATCAGTTTTTCTAAAAAAAATAAAAAACTGAAACACTTTTTTAAACTATCACTGGTAAACGCGAGCAAATTCCGTTAAATTCCACTACAGATCGCGTCGAGCACTCGACACTGAAGAAGTCTGTAAGTCGCAGACGAAATAGGCCTATCTGTCAAAAGATAAGCTATCTGTAGTGAAATTGAACGAAATTTGCTCGCGTTTACCAGTGATAGTTTAAAAAAGTGTTTCAGTTTTTTATTTTTCTAGAAAAAGTGATCAAGTGAAGTGTTAATTTTAATTTTCCTAGTTTTTCAACTTCACAGCTTGTTTAAAACGATCTTAAAACCTCGTTTTATCAAATTCCTTTTACTCCTATGGAAGGTTTTATTTCGACTTTATGAACTCATAAAATGCTGTTTCGAAATGCCGTTTTAGGACTCATTCATATTATCTTATTATGGTCAGTTGAAAAGGAATTTTAAAACCATTTTGCCTCCAGTAAATGCATTAAACGGCAAATTGGCATTGATGGAAGCCACCAAACAACCAAATAGTTTTAAGGTAGTCATTTCGAAGATAACTTGGCTTAATGGCAGAATTGTGATTTTTTTCCAATCGCCATATTGAAATATAAGAAATGATTGAAATGTGGAAAAATAAATGCACCAAATTTTAAATGCAGTGCCACTGAACTGTAGATCAGAGATCAATTTCTGCATTTTTTTAGATAACTTTATTGAATTCCATAAATTTTCAAGAAATTCATGATTAATTTATCGAATATATTTGTTTTTATTTTGTGTTTATTGTTGTTAACTTGCATAATTTCCGAGGCACATTAAAAAAAAAAAAAAAAAAAAAAACAAAAACCCTCCCCCCCCCACCAAAGACACACAACCAAACTATTTTCTCCCCACAAATTTTCCTTTCCAAAAATTCTTTTCAATTTTGGATATATAAACCAAAATTCAATTTTTTTTTTATCTGTGTAATTTTCGGCTCTTATCTCGCCAATATTCACCATAAAATTAAATGCGTTTATGATTTGGAGCATGATACGCTGTAAAAAACAACTCAACTTTTTTGGATATTTTGCCATGAAACAAAATCGATCGCAACTCTTGAGCTTTTTTCTCAGATATTATTTACTGCTAAATGGTTCTGAAGAGCAGAGAATCGAACAAAGCAGAACAACAAAAAACAACCTCGATTTCACAGTGAAGTTTGACAGCTGTGGCCATTTGACCGTATGCTGGTTTTCCTGGCAACCAATAGGTTTTATGAAGGTTCTCAAGTGGTCATAGCATCTAACACTAGAACATTTTCAAAATCGTTATGGTCTTATAAAGGTTTTATTAACTTGTTTTCACAACCGTCTATAGAGTGGGCCACTTTGTACAAATTTCGGCTTTAGAGAAGCATAGAGGAGGTGTTGGTAGGCAAAACAGTTTTGAATGTAGTTTTATCACCAAGCCGGAAGGAATGCTATACGGCTGGAATAAGACTTAAATTGTTACTTGCGATAGCAACCATTGTGGTCCATAGCTCAATTTATACCTTTCTTCAATTTTCAGACAGAATACCATATTCTAACGGAACTATCTTCATATCTTCATGTTGTAAACAAATTTTCACTTTCAATACACTCAGTTTTCAGTTTAAAATGACTGCAATATAGAAGTTGCTCATTCAGCTCTTAATCAGACCAGATTGCTTGTAAGGAAAACCAGGGAGGGTCCATTAAATTTTTTGTTCGTATGAACTGATGTACTTTTTTAAAGGATTGTTTCAGGCTTCCAATAACCATCTGGCTTATGAGTGACGGTTTCTGTAACAGCATTAATCAATAGGAAACTAGCAATTTAATATTTGCTCAAAGCTTTAAACCACATTAGTCTCAAGTACACTATAGAGTGTACCGATTATTTCGCTTTACGGTACTAAGAATTTTGTTTTTGTTTCGATTTGCTGCTATATTTTGACATCATATTTGAGAGGAGATTCATTTAGCTAAGGACCAAGCTTGGGACCGATGTGTTGGTACTAGCCCAAAAAAAAAAACCTTCGAAGAAAGACGTGAGCAAAGATTTTTCGTCTCAAAATATCTCAACGGCACCGACTGGAATTGATACCAGACCGACTGGGGTGAGAGGCAATCTCGCTTACCACTACACCAACGGTGCCATCTTTTCAGATGGTCTTTAATGTTCCCAGATCTTCATTAATTGTGTGTACACAGCTTGAAAACGTTGTGTCTTCTGTTAAATATCATGCACATCAATAGAGCGATGATATTGTATGCAATATTTCTAACAAGTTGTTGCTTCGTGTGCATTTAAAAACCAACTTTACGTTCATTCGACGCTGAAAAAGTCTCTAAGTCACAGATGAAACGAAACCTTTCTGTGAAAAGATAAGCTTTTTCTAGTGGAATTGATAGGAATTCGCTCACGTTATAGTTTGATAAAGTTTTTCAATTTTTTACTTTTTAGTTTTCAAAGGTAAACAAGTTAAGTGTTTCTTCCTTGAAGCTTAAATTTTCCTTGTTTTTCAACCTTTGTTGCTTCAATATTTGCATCACAGAAAAAAACCATATGTTTTCTGTGTGGTGTTTAAGCACACGGTAAAAAATATGAATTTCAACAGACGCGTAACATTTCCCCTCGATCAATAGCAAGCCAAAGCGAGCGTAAACAAAGACATTGTTTGCAATCTTTCATACAACAGACCTGATTGAGGCGATATCTGGTTCAAATTGTCATAAAATGTTCCATGAATTCATGCTAAATCAAGCATTTCAGTAACAGTATCAGTGATCGTGTCTTTTTTAAGATAGTTTTTTTTTTCATAACTTTCCATCTTTGAAAAACTACCAAATCTGTACATAAGTAAATAGAACTTTTGAGAGTGGTTGCCTGCTTATTATCAATAAAGCCGGAAAAGTCAAATACCACTGGGTTCCCATATGAAAAAAAAATCACAAGAGGTTGTTTTCAGAGTGATGTATCGAAAAAAAATCTTTCGATCTTTTTGAGTGAAGAACAGCAAACAGAACAGAATGACACGATGTCTAAGCGATATGATTTGTTGTGTCGCTGAAATTGGTCTTAAAATGTTTGAAAACATATCAAATTTGATGAGTGTTGAAGAAATGGTCAACTTTGACTCCGAACGCAATCACATACAAGCAGAAATCTGTTTATTGGCATTGGCGTAGAAAACGCTCAATTACTAACTGATGTTATGTAGAATACTATGTTGAGGGCAAGATAAACTTTTAGTACAGGCGCGTTAAAAGCTTTAAAGCGAAAAAAGGAAGCTTATTCTAACATACAATTTGTCAAGAGGACACCAACAGTGATTATATCGAATACCCAAATTTGAATAAGCCTTAACCAGATAATCTGGTTTCTCAGAGAAAATAGGCAGCTTTTTTATAATTGGAGCATGACCAACAATGCAATATCTTAACTCAAATCAGAATAAACTGTTCAAAATCATATAAGACACATCGAGGCATTTTCCAGACAGCCAAAAATCATATGAAGCGACAATACTCAAACGAGATTGCAAGTTTTTTTTAAAGCATTATAAAGGTGAATTCATAGCCTAAAATCCAAATGAAACTAAAATTGATACCTGTGTTGCCAACTCAAATTCAGAACCAAACGTCCATAAAAGGATTACTCTGAGTTTGCTTCAGGAAACTAGAAGGAATCTGAAATTTTTTGAAAGATATGCCTCAAATAGAACACAATGAGTGCACTCAAAATATATTTACTCCTGATTGTAAGATGTAAGATCACACTTTTTTTTATTTTAAGGAATATATTTTCTGAATAGGATGTGGTGAGAGTCACAGTAACTGAAACACATGACAAAACAACTTGTTTGGCTTGATGAAATTTTTCTTTGTTACTCGTTTTTCACAACAACTCAATGCATTGTGTGAATTTCGTTGTTGTTCAACCGATTTTTGAGAACCAGTTTCAGCTACACACTTAGAAATTATTATTTTTGCATGAGTCGTAATTTCAATTAAGTCTACGTCAAGAAACGATTGAACAAAGGTTTCATGTTAAATCCCGAAAGAGAAATAGGTGCAACTGGACTAAAAGATACTCGATAGAATTGATTTTCACGTCTCTTTTGATTTATTCTTATGTCTTAAAAGCTGCTTGCATGTGTCGGCCTCAAGACACCAAAATCAACGTGCCTTTTTCGTTCATCCATCATTCCGGTCAATCTCGAATATTTCATTCTTCATTGGATTTTAAACTTTAATTGTTTTCTCAATTATTCCAAATATTTGGAAAATGATAAAATAGTTTCACAGATTTTTTGTTTCTGTTAAAATGTTAAATATGAAAAAGACAAAAATATTTCATCCAAAATATGTGTCTACTCGTTCCAAACGAATGGACTTTATTCACCAGGTGCAATATGAGAGATAGTTGAAAACTCACATTTAGAAACCAATGAGCTTCACCAAACAAACGGGACCACTAAAAATACGACCCCCCACCCAAACACGGCATACTTACGTGCTTCTCAACGTAGTAGGGCTGCGGAACCGGGACCTTGACTGGGTATGGGACGGGCCTTTCGACCGGGACGGGATAGGGACGATCGACGGGGACCTTCACCTCGACTGGGTAGGGCTTCTCGACGGTGTACGGAACGGGCTTCTCCACCGGGACTGGGTACGGGGCGGGGACATGGACTGGGTAGGGACGGTCAACCGGAACCTTAACTTCCACTGGAACCTTCTTTTCGACGGTGTACGGCACTGGCACTGGAACCTCAACCTTCACGGGCACTGGGACATGCTTGGTCACTTCGTATGGTTGCGGGACTGGTACCTTCACCGGGTATGGAACGTGCTTCTCGACGGTGTATGGCTGTGGTACCAGAACCTTGACGGGGTATGGACGATCTACTGGAACATGCACTGGGTACGGAACCTTCTTCTCGACTGGGTACGGAGCTGGCACATGGACGGGAACCTTGACGTATTCCTTATAATGCACAGGAACGTGCTTCACAACCTCGTACGGCTGTGGAATAGGGACTTTCACTGGGTATGGCACGTGCTTCTCTACGGTGTACGGCACATGTTTCTCCACAGTGTATGGCACTGGCACTCCCTTCAGAAGGGTAATGGTTTTGGTCACATCGGTATGTCCTCCCAGCAGGAAACTGTGCCCATGACCATATCCATGGACGGGAGCCGAATGGTAAGCTCCCCCAAATGGCCATGTCCACCAATGTATCCAACGTCGAGACCGTTAATTCCGTACCCGTAGCCCAGATTCAGCAAACCACGTTTGTCCAACTTTTTCTCCAATGGCACTGCATTGGCTTCAGATTTCTTTTGATCTGATTCAGCATTCGCTGAAACCAACAAAAGCGCTGACAGGCAAATCTGCAGAAAACGAAGAAACAAAAAACACAACATCAGTTAACACCACTTCCACACGACCAAAGTCCTTATTCTGCCACCAACTATTAGCACAAGACCATTTTCGAACAAAGTCCTTTTTTGGTCACCATCACTCGTCTTCTAGAACCAAACACACCAAAAAAAGCAGCGAAAAAAACATAAAATTCTACTCACAAACAACTTCATTGCGATTCCACTTATAATTGTTCGCATCGATCCCAGACAATGAACTGGATGCTGATTTGTACTAACTTGCCGCTTTTATACTACATAAAACTACAAAATTCACTTTCGTTCCATTCTGGGGTGGCAGGCTGCATCAAGTCCGAAAACCGACGCCGTTCCTCTCTTCTCTCCCGCGCAAATCTCTTTTTCTTCTCCGGCCAGGCCGGTTGCCGTGCCGGGCTGAGAGACCACCACCGTTTCAACCCCTAATTTCCGTCATCTGGTTGCTCTCCAAGAGACAGAGAGAGGGAGAGTGAGTAAGAGCCGCGAGCTCGTGACACGACTCACCCTCCCACTGGGTCGGTGCGATCGGAGCCGGTGTGGTTGGAAAATTCGCGACAAAGTTTTCCTCTCCCCCAAAGACGCAGAGAGATGGAACGGTGGCTGGTGTTTCAGTTTATTATCGATCTCACGGCACAGTGGCGGCGACGGTGGTTGCTGCTGCTGCGCCTACTCCATGACACTTCTTCAGAGCGCACGGCTACTTACCTACATACGGTTGCCGCAATATGAGCTTGTTTCGGGTCGTCAGAGCGGTTCGAAGGGGGTGGTGTTTGTGAGAAAAAAAAAAAAAAAAGATCAACATACTAAGAGGCCCATTGAATGCAGTACGGCGGCATTTTGGCTTGTGATTCACTTTTGTTTGCGGTGTTAAACAGAAAATCGGCGTGTGTTATATTATCAGACAGTGGAGCTATGCTTTGTGTATTATGTTTTCCGTTCGTTTGGTGGCTTGGCGTGCGATATATTCATTTGCCTATTTTGTAACCGTCAGTGCTTTTGTGGTAAACCCTTTTGGAACCTTGATCTCGTTCTGACGACGTGGTGCTCTCGGGGGGTGTTGGACCGGTTGAGATTTTCTGCTGGTGTGATTGAACTTTGTTGTTGTAGGCAATTGGCTGTGCATTTCCTCATTGGCAGTGACTGGGTGGTAGGTCGGATGTAATCGATTTGTTTAGTTACTGTGTGCAGAATTAAAAAGCAAATTAATAACTAGAAAATGAGAAGAATGATTAGTAATTTCCATTTTATTCCAACTACCTATGTTGCTTAACTTGACAGATACGCGTATTTCGTCTACAATGTGCAGACTTCTTCAGTGTCGTGTACTAATACTCGACAAAGTTCATGCAGGAAAATAATGAGAGTGGCAATCAGTCAAAAGCATCAGTAGTTATGTTTGATTAAAATTGTTTCGATTAATTTTTGAATATATAAATTTTTGATTGTTGAAAAGTAAGTCGAACTGATTACCGGATAGCAGTTTGGACAGCTTAAAGCTATAATTTCATTTTCATTGTTATTATTTTTACTTGCTTACCATATTTTTATACTCACAAACTCAGTGTGATCCTACAACTAACCAAATTGGAAGCACTAAATAGTAAATTTTTTTATTTTAGCCATCACAATTAAGTGAGGTTCTCATAAAAATAACATCTGTTATAGCACAGGAGCCAGTTAAGAAATGCAAAACGCTATCGTTATTTGACGGTCCAAATCTAACACTATCTACAAAAATACAGCATAAATTTGAACTAGTTGAATTTAGTTCATTCTATCTACCCTAGCAGCACACTTGTTGCAAATCGGTTGAAGTAACTTCAATGTGACTCAATCAAATCACAATCAAGTTACTGCAACTAATTGTGACGGTTTGGAGTTGCTTGGGTAATTAACCGTTGTGTGTCTAACAGGGAACAATTTTACCTTTTTCGATTTCAAAACAGGATATTTAATTATGTTTTCATGGTAAGATATTTAAACATTGTAACATCTCATATCGTGGTAATAGCCATCACCTATAAGGGAAATAATGAGGGCATAGCCAGGGGGAGGAGCTTCTCTTTTTTTTATTATTTAAAAGGCCGATAGAGAACATTTTCACCCACGAAACTAAAATGACCATTACTATGGATATATCCAAAAAACTTCATATATTTTAGCAGCTTTGGATTGAAAAACTCAACAATTTTCTTATAACTGTCTCATATAACCGATGAAGAGCATCCGTCTCCGCGAAAAACAGATTTCCGGAATCATTTTCCGAGAATGGTATACTTTAAAAGATTTCACTAGAAAATCAACAATAATACATCTAATATAATGCTACACAGGAATCTGAGTACAATCCGGTGACTTGATCCTTTAACGGTTACTCCGGAGCAGGCCACGGATGGCAAGAAAATGATTTGAATTGAACCCTAGCATTATGGGTATCAAAATTATTGGAAGATCCAAAGCTGCTAAAAGATTCTGTCATAAAAAATCACAATATAATAATTCGGCTATTAGACTCATAAAGTTGCTATATGATGATTTAATGAATTATATAAAACATGCCGAAACAATTTTCCAGTAGATCAACAAAAATTCTCAGCATTTCACATACGTAAATGTAAAATAAGATGAAGTATAATTTTTTTTGACGTTACCGTTTCATTTCGACTGCTAGATTTTAAAACTACCATAAACCTGTTAAGAAAATTCGTTGGTTACTCAAAAGAATGACATGGAAGAAAAAAGACCGTTAAAATATAAAACTTACACAATTTTTCATTCACAACTGAATTTTATAATCGATTAAAAGGCACCCTCTTTCCCCATTTTTGATTGACATTTTCATTGAAAATTTAGAGAATACAGTGACAAGACAAAAATCTTCTACCTAAATTTAGGTGGAGATACGTTCATTGAAAAGAAGTATCTACTACCTTTTACTCACGAACCTATAAATAACACACACAAAAACATCGAATTAACTTACAAGGTTGACAATGACAATAATTGAAGACTTAATTAATTTAATATCTGGGCCCATAAAAAAAAAACAACAAATCTATCTCGGAACTATATTAATGAAATAAAAATGATGAGTGCTGTAAATGGAGGTCATTTACTACAGTTCAAAGGAAAAATAGCGAAAAAATTATTTGTTTTGATGAAATCTCGAACTTTTCTTCGAATACCACTCATCATATTTTGGACATTCTGTTGGCCCCATTTTGTTCTACCATCTTTTCATGTCTGTTGCATCCCTAGTCACCTTTCCACTCTTCTTCAACATCTGTTTGACAACTGCCCAATGTTTCTCAAATGAGCGGAATCGAGGGCAGTTGGGTCCTCCCTTAGCTCAGTCAGTAAAGGCGCAGCTACAAAGCAACACCATGCTGGAGGTGGCTGGCTTCGATTCCCGGTCTGGTCTAGGAATTTTTCGTTAAGGAAAAATTTCTCGACTCCCTGAGTATAATCATAATAATGCAAAAATGGTACTCGGCATCGAGAGCTCTTAATTAATAACTGTGGAAGTGCAGTTAGAACACTAAGTTGAGAGCAAGCAATGAGGTAATTGTGAAAGTAATAAGCTTGAAATGCTAAAAAAAGTATAGGGCAGTTGGATTTTCAAAGAAATCCACCCCGTTGTCTCGATACTATTGTAATAATTCTCCGCTGTGGTGGTAGCTTACCAAATCAGGCCAAAACTTTACAGGTCCATTGTGAGCTTTAAAGTACAGAAGAATACGTTATTTCAGGCATTTCTTCTACATTTTGAAATTCATAGTTTTGTTTGCAACGAAAACCTGAGTTTTTTGTCCGCAACTACGAATACCTTACCAGATCATAAGCTTTCTTGGTAATTTACCGACAAAACGCATTTGAACTTGCTGTAGACATCACCTCGACCAGTGGCTTTGAAGAACTTTTGTCCGCAAAGCTGACCATAATCCATCTTCACGTACGTATCGTTGACCACGAGGATGCACTCATCGTACTTCGTAGGAATCTCATTTTACTACTTTCGGGCCCATTTCTCTCCTACGTATATCTCTTTCTGCTTCTGTTCCGTCGCTTCTCTTGTTCCACTTCTCTCTACCACTTCTCTTCTTTCATTTCTCTTCTTGCGCTTCTTTTATTCGGCATCTCTACTTCCACTTCTATTCTTTTGCTTCTCTTCTTATTCCACTTTTTTTTCTTTTGAGTAGCTTTTACCGCTTAATCTTCACCATTTCTCCCTTTCGCTTCTCTTTTTCTCGTCGTTCGCTTCGCTGCCTCTGCTACTTTTCTTCCCGCTTCTCTTTTTCCACTTCTCTTCTTTCGCTGTCTTTTCTTCCCTCTCTTTTTTTCGCTAACATATCGGAACAGTGAAACAATGTTAAAATAGGTGATGTTTAATAGAATTACAAGTCGTTTTAATGAAAAAACAGAACCGATATGAAAAAAAACATATATCTATGAACACTAGAAGAAAGCAAAATACATTACGTCGACGCGTCGGAAAATAGCAAAAGTATCTGTTTCCACTATTTAAAAGACTGAAAGCCAAAGAAATAATCGCATCATTACGAATTTACAGTCGATAATCAGTTTTGTTTTCTCACATTCGTTTTCACTTTATTTTCTTGTTCTTTTCAACTTTCCAATTAATGATTTTGCTTCTTCGTCATCTTGCTTCCTTCCTGTTTCTACATAACATTCTTCAGCCATTCAATTTTTCACATTTATTTAGTTTGTGTTATATATTTTGCTTCGTTTTTTTTTCTGAATTATTCTCCTTTGTTTATTTTAATAATCTTGACTTTTTCCACTGTATTATTTGTTTCATCAGCTTCCGTTTCTTCATCCTCTTCATAAGCTACTTTCCACCACCCTTCATCACCACCCTCTTAAAAATCTACTGTGATTCGCTTTTGTTATTTCATTAATTTCTTCCTTTTGTTGTATTTTCGCTTTCCCTTCTTCGACGTTCTCAATTCCATTGCATCTCCTCCATTCACTTTTGTTTTCGAAGTCTTCTTTCTTCCCACATTATTTGCAAATTTCTTAATTCACTGCTTTCACCATCAGCTTCCGTTCATTTGTGCACACACTTCCATCTTCAAATCCCATTGGTTTGAGGATGGCACGTATTTAGCAGTACCAGTCAAATTTAGTTATAATCAGATAAATCTCACCAAAAATTGTTGCTGATGTTCAGTCTTAATTTGGACGGCTTCCCTGTGATGCTATACGATGCATTTATGTCACTGCAGAAGTAGCACTCCACTATTTGACAAATATTTTCACATCATCCTTTTTGAATACAATTAATACTTCGCGCACAGATGCAATACAATGAAAAAGACAGGTAAAAACACTTGTAAAAATAAATTTAACTTGAAAAATTATAATCACTGTGTAACAAATGAAAAAAAAACTTCACAGCACTCCCTGTGTACACCACGTGTTGAGTTCATCCGAAATTACATGCCGGCAGCTCACGCGCGCATGCGAGCTAGCTTCGTTCTTTGTTTGTGACCTGCAAATGGCCGTTTTCTAAATTACTATGGTTTTCTCGTTTGTGTTCCGCTCCCAGCCTTCCTGGTTGTTGTCAAACGTGTATCGAAAGATTTAAGAACGTTATGGATAGTGTTTGAAGGAAAACCAAGCTTTTTTGCAAGTTTTCTTACTGACAGATCTGGATTTTCACACGGTCGCACACAATTGCTTTCGCACTTGCTCTTCTTTCGACGCCATCTTCGATCTAAAAGCTTGTAGTATCACCAAAAAATGATTTTACGCAATGAACAGACATACGTTTATCAGTCTGCGAAATATTTCACGCGTTGATGAAGTATTTCCAGATATGTTCGTATTCAGGGGTGTCCAGATTTTGTCTCGAACAAGCCTTAAGCACGCGACGTTCGGAAACACCAAGTGTTTGCAGGTCCGCCTCGAGCGTTGTCCACGTCTCATGACCGTAGAGAATCAATAATTATTTTTATTGTTATAGGGAACACATAAGATGTCATAGTTTACAAATCCGACCACTAGGGTCGCTGTAAGAATCAAAAATGTTTGTTCCAATACTAAATCGGCCAGACCTTAGTGCGGGGGTGAATATCGTACCTCAGATGTTGATTGCAGCTCTTCGCAGGGCACTTTTCAGAGCAGTGTCGAACAATACGCATGAAGAGTGATTGACTGGTTCTCAAGTTCCGCAGTTATGTAACAAATTCGTCTAGTGTGTAAGACATCGTGGCTGGCAAACTGTTCTATGCGACTTACCCTTGGTAGTATACTATTCTTAAAAAAACCAAAACCAATTTCGTTCATTTTCACTACTCTGTCTGGAGGTGAAAACTAAAGCGGTTTAACTGAAAACATCTCGATGAAGACATTTGAATTCTTAATAAACCTGGAAGTAAAAATCCTACCATATGAAAAAAAAACACAACGAAAGTTTTCGACCATCGGGAGAATCGCAGCAAGCTGTGCTTGGAAACTGACGTGTTTTGTTTTTGCTGCGTCCTTTTCGTGACAAAAATCAAAAGCTAACTCGTAATTCAACATAAACAAACAGTGAAATCATAAATCATCTTCGCGTGTTTTGTGTAAGATGTAGTGAATATAATCGATTCCCTCCGAAAATGTGTGATGGTCTGTAGTTTTTCCATTTATTTTTGGTTTTTTGAGCTTCGCCCCCGCACCCGGAGAAAGAGTTAATATCAGAGCTTAGTTGTGTTTGTTAGTGCTAAAGGGCGATACGGTCAAAATTTGGTCAATATCAACTTGACGTATTTCTTTCAATTTTGCATTTAAAAAACCTGAACACCCCTCATTTTGAAGGTGTGTGTGTGTAGAATGTTGCTCCTATTTTGATTTTGGAATTCACTCTTCAGTTGTCAAAATGCCGTCCAAGCAAGAAGAGCAGCGTATCAAAATTTTGCTCGCGCATCGCGAAAATCCGAGCTACTCGCACGCAAAGTTGGCAAAATCGCTAAAAGTTGCCAAATCAACCGTTACAAATGTAATTAAAGTGTTTGGGGAAACGTTTGTCGACAGCCAGGAAGTCTGGATCGGGAGGAAATCGAAGCCGGAAGCCGCTGAGACGACAAAGAGAGTTGCCGGTAGTTTCAAGCGAAACCCTAACCTATCTCTCCGAGATGCCGCAAATAAGCTGGGTGTATCGTCTACAACCGTGCATCGAGCCAAAAAACGAGCCGGACTATCGACTTACAAGAAGGTAGTGACTCCAAATCGCGATGATAAACAAAATACGACGGCCAAAGCGCGATCCCGGAGGCTGTACACGACGATGCTGACGAAGTTTGACTGCGTGGTAATGGACGACGAAACCTACGTCAAAGCCGACTACAAGCAGCTTCCGGGACAGGAGTTTTATACGGCAAAAGGAAGGGGAAAGGTAGCAGATATTTTCAAGCACACGAAACTGTCAAAGTTCGCAAAGAAATATCTGGTTTGGCAAGCCATCTGTACCTGTGGCTTGAAAAGCAGCATTTTCATAGCTTCCGGGACTGTCAACCAAGAAATTTACGTGAAAGAGTGTTTGAATAAACGTCTGCTGCCTTTCCTGAAGAAACACGGTTGTTCCGTACTGTTTTGGCCGGATTTGGCATCTTGCCATTACGGTAAAAAGGCCATGGAGTGGTACGCCGCCAACAACGTGCAGGTGGTTCCCAAGGACAAGAACCCTCCCAACACGCCAGAGATCCGCCCAATTGAGAAATACTGGGCTATTGTCAAGCGGAACCTAGAGAAGACCAAAAAAACTGCTAAGAACGAGCAGCAGTTCAAGGCAAACTGGCTTTCTGCGGCGAAGAAGGTGGACAAGGTGGCTGTACAAAATCTGATGGCAGGGGTCAAGCGTAAGGCCCGGCAATTCGGATTTGGAAAAGCGGAAGCCTAACTGAATATTTTTCCTGAATTTTATACTAATTGAACTTGAAAAAGAAATTTAATTTGATTTTTTAAATAAACGATTTCACCGATTTACACGCGTTTTCCCTTGACCAAATTTTGACCGTATCACCCTTTATTGGCATTGTGCCACGTGGACCTCAATGATTCAATAAGACTATTTTTCTGCCTTGTCGCGAGTTAATTGATGATTTTAAGCAGTTTTGAAGTCGACATAGAGCCAAGATTTACCAGACGGACGCGAAGGTAAAGCGAATATTGCAGAAGAGACCAGATCTTGCGGTACGTACTGTGGCTAGAAAAATAAAAATGTCCCCAACTTTCGTGCATACTTCCAAACACTGGCAAAGTATGAAGTCGTTCAAGGTGAAAACTGTACCGAACCGTAATGATAAACAGAATGTGAAGGCTAAAACCCGGGCTCGCAAGTTTTATTGCGAATATTTGATCAAGTTTTCCTGCGTAATAATGGACGATGAAACTTATGTACTGGAAGATTTTAAGCAGCTTCCCGGAATGTCTTATTATACTGCCATGCAACGGAACGGCTTAGAGAAGTATTTCAGGACGAAGAAAAAGGCCAAGTTAAAAATATTTGATTTGGCAGGTAAAATGCAGCTGTGGTCCAGCAAGCCAAAGCTTCTTCACTATCGTAACGGTAAACAAGGAAATATACCGTGAAGAATACCTAAAGAAGCGATTGTTACCATTCATACGCAGCCATGACGCTCACTCGCTATTCTGACCTGATTTGGCATCTTGTCACTACGCCAAAGATGTTTTGGAATGGTATAAAGCAAATGGAGTCCATGTTGTACCGAAAGAGGCGAATACACTCAACTGCCCGGAGTTGCCACCGATCGAGCGGGCTCTCGTGAAGAGAAAATTCTCTCAATGTAAACAACAAGCAACAACAATAGAAAAATTTCGAATATCTTGGACGAAAGCAGCTAAATCGGTTGCAGAAAAGTCTGCACATACCCTTATGGCCGGAGTAAATTCCAAATTTCGTAGTTTCTTCATGCAGCCTAGTTAAGTAACTGTAATTAGTTTTAAGATGACTAATAATGAACATTTAAATGAATTAAAAATGAATCATGGATTGAACTAACAGCAAATTTGTTTTATTCCAAACTAGCTGAACCCGGTGCGAGCGCTGCTGCGCTTGCCACTAAATGAATGAAAATTTAATAGACTGGCACGTTCATGGTTGTGTTTCGGAATGAGTTTTTTTCTTGACAAAGCAGGGGTTCAAACTTCTATCAGAACATGCTTCTTACCCGAGACATACAGGTTTTGTGTTTTAGTAACCTGGATAATTCACATGTTTGGTAGAAAATTGTGTTTCATTTGGATGATAGCCCGCCTTTCTAGAGGGGGAGGGGTCTCAAACCATTATACAATCATTGCCTTCAAAACCCCCCACATGGCAAATTTGGTTCCATTTGCTTGATTAGTTCTCGAGTTATGCAGAATGAAAATTTATTGTCTCATTTGTATGAGAGCTCCCTCCCCTTCCAGAGAGAGAAGGGGTCTCAAACAATTATAAGAACTTTCTCCAGTCCCAAAAACCCCTGCATACAAATTTTCACACTGATCGGTTCAGAACTCTCCGAGTCTATAAGGGTCAGACAGGCGGACAGACAGACAGAAATTCATTTTTTATGTATAGAAATCCTGCCTGCAAAAACCTCCATATGTCAAATGTGGTTTCATTTGCAGGATTAGTTCTCGAGTTATGCAGAAATTTATGTTTCATTTGTATGGGAGTCCCCCTTCCCTTCAAAAGGGGGAGGAGTCCTAAAGGGTGCCTCTTAAAACCTCAACATGCCAAATTCAATTTCATTTGCTTCATTGGCTCTCGAGTTATGTAAAAACAAATTGTTTCATTAGGAGTTTCCCTTTTTCCAGAGAGTGGAGGGGGCTCAAACCACCATAGAAATATTTCATTCCTTCAAAAACCTCCACCTGCCAAATTTGGTTCCATATGCTTGATTAGTTCTCGAGTTAAGCAGAAATTTGTGTTTCATTTGTATGGGAGCCCCCTCCTCCTACCAGAGAGAGGAGGGGTACCAAACCAGCATAGAACATTTATTGCCTTCAAAATCCCCACATGTCAAATTTGATTCCATTAACTTGATAAGTTCTCGAGTTATTCAGAAATTTGTGTTTCATTTGTATGAGAGCCCACTTCTCAGAAAGGGGAGGGGTCTCAAGTCACCTTAGAAACATTTTTTGCCTTCGAAAACCCCCACCTGCCAAATTTGGTTCCATTTACTTGATTAGATCTCGAATATTGCAGAAAGTTCAGTTTCATTTATATTAGAGCCTCCCCCTCACCTTCTAGATAGGGGACGGGTCTCGAACCACCAAAGAAACATTTCTTGGCTCCAGAAAACCCCACACGCAAAATTTGTTTCCATTTGCTTCATTAGTTCTTGAATTATGTTGAAATTTCAGTTTTATTTGTATGAGAGCCCCCCCCCCACACCTTCTAGATAGGGGACGGGTCTCGAACCACCAAAGAAACATTTCTTGGCTCCAGAAAACCCAACATGCAAAATTTGGTTCCATTTGCTTTATTAGTTCTCGATTTATGGTGAAATTTCAGTTTAATTTGTATGAGAGACCCCCCCCCCCCCCCCCCCCCCCCCCCCCCCCCCAACATTATAGATAGGGGAGAGGTCTCGAACCACCATAGAAATATTTAGAAAACCCCACATGCAAATTTGTTTCCATTTACTTGATTAGTTCTAGAGTTATGCAGAAATTTCTATTTCATTTCTATGGGAGCCTCCCCTTTCAGAGAAGAGAGAGGTCTCAAACTACCATAGAAACATTTTTTGCTTTTAAAAACTCTTACATGCTAAATTTGGTTTCCTTTGCTTGATTAGTTCTCGAGTTATGCAGAAATATGTGTTTCATTTGTTTGGAACCTTTCCCGGTCCCAAAAACTCCTCCAAACCAAGTTTTACGCCGATCGGTTCAGTAGTCTTAGAGCCTATAAGGTGCAGACAGACAGACAGAAATTCATTTATATATATATAGATTTAATATGTCCAGATTTTGTCGCGAACAAGCCTTAGAACCATAATTCATGGGGGGGGGGGGGGGGGGGGGGGGTTCGCAGGATAACGGTGTACCAACACCGCAGTATGAACCACGAGCTTGCTCAACTCTACGGCGAACCCAACGCCCAGAGTGCTGGGAGGATACGTTGGGCAGGGATAAGATGATGTTCTCCAATCCGGCCGGTACAAGAAGCCGTGAGCGGATCACGTGCAGCAAGGTCAGTTGAGTGTGGGTCCTTAACGAGCTTGGAGAGAAGCAGCCATGAACCGAGTCCGAGTACATTGGCGGATTGTTGTAGACGAGAATTTGACATTGTAATGTTGCTACACCAATCAAATTAATGAACGCATAGAAATGTGAATAAATTGGAATTCCATCTGCATCAGTAAAAAGTCAGTTTACATTGAGATCCGTTTGGGCGAACGGGATAAAGTGCAAATTGCACTAATAGACCAAGAAACTGGTCAGAAACTTTATCAGGATGATAAAGTCAGGATCAGTGCTTGATGGTTATTTTGAAATACATTTACAGGATTAGAATTCAGGAAAGTGTACGAATCTCAACTTACAGAAAAGCTATATGGAACACTTTTTGAGATTTGCAAAACGTCGAAGAATTCTCTAAGAACGATCTGAAAACCTGAGTTTGTGTGAAATCCATTAAAAAAAATAACTTACTTCTCCTGATTAAAACAAAAAACAAAAAAACAGTAAATTAACAAAGTATAGTCCCAGAATGCATATAATAATACAAACAAAGAACAAATCCTCACGTTTATTTCCATGCTGAAAATAAACCATAAGACCCGCCGCAACAAATTTGATCAACCGATAAATCGCATCTGATCCTTATACAAATGCAACTCTGCATAAGCAAGCCAACGCCATCTGAAATGAACAAGCCAAAAGACTGCGCTTTGAGTTCAGATCGTGAACGAGAGTGATCTACCTTGTGTCCGTCGGAGGTCAAATGCTACCGCGCATGTACGCCAGCCTTATCTCCCGTCAAGAATCAGAACACTTTATTCCACGACCGGCCCTACTGGAAGAAATATCTGCGCACCGATGCATGCATGCAATAAATTAAACGATCGGATAATTGCCTTTTGTTTGTTTAACCAACTTATCTTGACGGCGCGTGCTGATGGGGGGTAGGAAAACATTCGAGAGTGATTTCGTTTTACTGGAGCAGAATCGCAATTCACGCCCAGCTGGGTTGGAATAGAGCTAACGGCATGAGAATCAGGTGGCACACACCATTAGTGTCACTTTCAGTTTCGAACGGATGATTAATCTCGATGGCAGTCGGGGCGGTAGTGAAATGTGAGGTGTTCCGTATTTTTTTTATAGTTGCATTAAAGCGAGTTATTGGTATTCACTCCTGGTTCATCGCAAGCCTCTTTCAAACCATAAATCGATGATTCAACTTGGTTTTGCGTACCGCGTGAGTCCTACGGCGATCACGATTTTTTTTATGGAACTTCTCTTCCGATGCGTTTTGCGTTTTCGGTGGAAGATAATTGCTTATGCAGTGGATGTACATGTGAATTGATAATATATGCATTATAACTTGTTTATCAAAATCCGACGACGATGACGACGCTGTGTACGATGGGTAAAGTAGGTCAATCCACAACCAGGCGGAAGGCGTCATAAATCTAACTTAATCGATGCGGTTGCAGTTTGGCATGCGTTCGAGAGACCAGACCAGAGTTAGAGTGATTTAATGGAATAATCCAAATTGCATAACACCCTCCATCATCAACCGGGAAACAATGCCTTCATTAGCCGAATCGATCGATCGTTTGTTCGATTCGATTTAGTGACTCATTGGACTCCGAGTGTCTGCAATTGTTTCTCCTCAGCCACTATCAGAGCAACAATATTTTTGCAACACAATGTGACATTATGGTTGTTCAAAAAGTCAACCCCTCGGGCCGGAATGCATTAATGCAGTGAATACAATTCTGCTTCAATTAAAGAAAGCTGCCCTAATCGGCCCACTCATATCTGCCGGCATTAGCCGCTTTCGGTGGACATAAGTAATAAATGCTGCCCGCTTGCTGGTGCGAGAGGAAGGGAGGTCAGTTCTCTTACATAACATCAGCTGCTGATGGGCAAAAAACCACGGGTAGAGTGTAAGAATCGATCTAGACCGACTACGTTTCATGCTCAAACGGCATATGGGTTACTAGAACTAGGTAACAAGCACAACATCATGATCACCTCATGCAGGGTTGTACGGCAGTGTCGTCGATGTCCGTGTAGTTGTCTGCTGATGGTGCAATTTACTCAGATTGTCGACTTTTTGCTTTCCTTGTTTGTGGCCTCCTCCCGAAAATAGCAAGTCACGACCGTGTAGACGATACGAGTTAATGTCTGCCGGCTTTTGGGAAGGTTCTGGTGAGATTTAAAAGGTCTGTTGCGCACTTAGAGATGACTAATTTGCAATGTGAAATTTAAATAGGCGAATCTAATAAAGTTATGGTTTAGTTTTTTTTTTCAAATCTTCATAACGTTTGCATTGAAAAGAACCTCTTTTGGAAAGCAAAATATAAATATGAGGAATAAGTACACGAAACATTTTTTTCTTAAGTCATACATTTATCAATCATTTCTTGAAAAAGCTTGCACACCCTGGCCAGTGGCTTAATGGCAGTTTTCCGGAATCTTGGCCTTAGAAAAAAAAAGTTGTCAAAGTTCGCTTCGTCCGACTGATAAAGGGATTCTTCCAATTAGTTAACCTCCAGAGCAATTTACGATCTACAGCTCTTTATTATAGGAGAATAATAAATTCCTGTTTGGGATTTGAGGATTAACAACAGCTTTAGGTTTACAATTTACGTTTGCATGGCAATTTAAAGCATAAATCTAGGTTTAAGTAGCGCAATCATAGGCAAAAGTAGCTTAGTTGTAGGTTATTTCTATTGTTGTCATTTAAGTATACTAGAAACTAACACTTACGTTTGATTCCCCTAATGTTCTTTCCGCAGGGTAATAGAAATCTGCGAGCGGCTTAGTTGGAGGCCCGCTGCGACACTCACCGATAGCTGTAAATATTATTTTTAGGGTTTCAAAGTCATTTTATAGTCATTGTTATAACTTTCTCTTACCAGTATCAAAGGATTATAGAATGGAGGTTAGGCCCAACTTCTATACATTTGCTCGGTAGCTGTTAAGGATTTTTTTAGGTGCAAATTCAGTAAGTTTTAGATTAGCCTAAGGAATAAGTTCAAATACCAGATAAGCTAGCACGTAATTTAGATATAAGAGAAATTAATAAGTTCAACACAACTAATTTAATAATTCTCGATATTAATTTTCTTGCACGTATTTTCAATAGGTAAGTCTTCTTCGTATGTTTTGTTTTTATTCTACTCACGAAATGACAGGCGGCAGTGCTGTCACTCTGATTCAGGGTTGGGCAGTGCCGCATATTTCAAAAGGGCGCGTGCTGCTCAGTTGGGTCAGCTAACAACAATATTGGTACATATATCCTTCAGCAAATTTTTCGCCTTTTCGATCAGCTGCTGAGCGGATTTGGCCATAAAATTGTTGATATAAAGGATCGTTTAAGATTGGCCCAGAATGTTCTGCAGAATAAAAACGTTCGAGGGGTTCACGTTCTTCGGTATCAAGGCGATGTTCAAGCGGTTTATCTCTTACGACGGCCTTTTGGCGTAGTACGCCGATCTCCGGTCCGGCCAAAACACAGCATCCTCTTCCAGAAATCGCTTCTGGATGAAAGCGGCCACTTCCGACACGCACTCAGTACTGCCAGTCTCTCCAATCACAAGCAAGTCCCGAGGAAAAGAGCAGTGACTATGACATCCCATTCTCAAAGACGGTCAGCCACAGGAGAACGTTCTTCGGGAACTTTATATGAGAGAGATACTAAAGGGTGTTTCGATCAAAATTTGCTTGACGCATTTCCTTTCATATTGCATTAAAAAATTTTGCACACCCCTCATTTTGAAGATTTGTGCGTGTAGCATTATGCCTCTATTTTGATTTTGAGATTAACACTTCAGTTATCAAAATGTCGTCAAAGGAAGAGAAGCAACGCATCAAAATCTTAGCACGTGCATGGTGAAAATCCAAACTGCTCTAACGCCAAGTTGGTGAAATTGTTGAATGGGGCTAAATCAACTGTTACCAACGTATTAAAAGTGTTTGGTGAACGTTTGTCGACAGCCAGGAAAACTGGATCGGGGGAGAATCGAAAGCCGGAGGCCACAGCGACGACAAAAAGAGTTGCCCGCTGTTTCGAGCGGAACCCCAACCTCTCCGTCCGAGATGTCGCAAAGAAGCTGGGAGTGGTGCCTTCAACCGTGGATAGAGCTAAAAACCGAGTTGGACTGTCGACTTACAAGAAAGTGGTGACTCCAAATCGCGACGATAAACAAAACACGTCGGCCAAATCACGATCACGAAAATTGTACACGACGATGCTGACGAAGTTTGATTGCGTGGTACAGGACGATGAAACTTACGTCAAGGCAGACTTTAAATAGCTTCCGGACAGGAATTTTATACGGCAACCGGACGGAAAAAGGTGGCAGTTATTTTCCAGCACATTAAACTGTCAAAGTTCGCGAAGAAATATCTGGTGTGGCAGGCCATCTGTAGCTGTGGCTTGAAGAGATACGTTTACATTGCGACCGGAACCGTCAACCAGGAAATTTATCTGAGCGAGTGCCTACAAAAACGTCTAATGCCTTTCCTGAAGCGACACAATTGTTCCGTTCTATTCTGGCCGGATTTGGCATCTTGCCATTACGGAAAAAAGGCCATGGAGTGGTATGCTGCCAACAACGTTCAAGTGGTGCTCAAGGACAAGAACCCTACCAACACGCCAGAGCTCCACCCAATCGAACAATATTGAGCCATCGTCAAGCGGAACCTTAGGAAGACTCAAAAAGCTGTTGTGAGCGAGAAACAGTTCAAGGCAAACTGGCGTACTGCGGCGAATAAAGTGGACAAGGATACTGTACAAAAAGAATTTGACTTATTAATAAAGACTTTGATCGACTTACACACATTACTGTTTGACCAAATTTTGATCGGAACACCCTTTATAATTGACCTCCGATGGTCAGTACTTCTTCTCGATGCTCTTTCCTTTGTCCAGCAAAGCGATGATTTTGTCGATCTTGCCGATCATTAGACGTACGCCATGAGGGCTAAAGCCATAAGGCCGAACGGGTCTTTATGCTGAATTTTAAAAAGTGGAATATGGAACTTATTATTGAGCATGATTGACCGCCAACGGATGCTACTCCGTTATTGCCAGAACAGCAGTATTTACACAAAAAACCAACAGATGATGTTTGGGACTAACATACATCCTAAATATGTAAAAACTGGTGACCCATTATAAACCCATTATATCGGCGCTGGCCGTGCCCGAATGCTGGTCAAGTAGGGAAAGGAGAGGAACGTGTTGGTATGATACTCGCTTTGAAGGAAGCCGTGAAATCCTCTGCACTTCCACGAGAAATCACTGGGATCACTATCCGCCAAAAGCATAGGACCGCTCCAACAAGAAACAGAACATCGAACGTTCAATTGCATAGCACCCCTTGCATCGCAACGTTTGCTAAAAAAGGGCCAGCAACTGCGACTATATGCCCTACGAGCATTATTGTTTATCGCGTATCATAGGTTTAGCTTAGCTTCTTTACAGAACTCCACTATTTGTTCGAGCAATTTCGTATTCTTTGAATCAAGTATGTTTTTGAACACTTCCGTCATGTTTCCGTATTGTCCATCAAATTCATATTTACTGCTTAGTAGGTTGTATTAAAAGCAGTGCTGAACCAGGTGTTCTGCACTTTCAACTTCATCACATATCTCACAATCAGCTTTTTAACAATCTTCATTTTGTGTAACCAATAATTTGAAAAGCCGTGACCACTGATTAGCCTATTCAGAAGTCTGACTTGTTTGCCAGTTAAATCAAGTTCAGAAGTCTGACTTGTTTTCCAGTTAAGTAAAGTCATTTGTACCATGGTGAGTAGATAAATTTTTCAATAATATCATGGAATTTTCTTCCTTTAGCTGCAGAGTATTCCTGATACCATTTGTCTGTCTTTTCGGCTTTGCGTTTCTTAAAGTAAAATTGGGCATCCCTCAACCATCGTGGGTTTCTAGTTGTGTAGAACGGTTGAACTAGTCCGTTTTTAGCTAGAATATCTGCTATTTCGTTTCTGGTTATATTTACATGAGTCGAATACGGAACTTATTATTTCATGCAAACTTTGCGACATGAAATTAAGGAATATTCATGGGCGTTTAGGGGGTTTTCATCATGAGCAGTTCTTTCTTGTTTCAAAACTTTACTGGCATGTCATGTGAAAGTTTGAGTTTATTATTTATTGGAATTTTCGGGAAATGACACCAATGAACATTTATGGAAGACTAGCTGAACCAGTTGCGAGCCTTGCTACGCTTGCAACTATATGAATGAAAATACAATATAACTGGTGTTTTATGGGTTATTTGAGAAATGAGAAAATACAATATAACTGGCGTTTTTTTGGGTTATTTTCGAAATGAGTTTTGTTCAAATATTTGCGTTTGCTAATGTGTGTAATTTCTGCTAAATGAAACGTAGGTGTGTATTTTTAATTAAACCCGCAGATCTTTAGTTTATACCATGGTTTTTCGTTCTGTGTAGAAGCATTTCATTGACAAAAAATTTATCTATTAATCCTGTCAGTTTGAACGTTATTTTCTCTTGCATAACCTTAGATAAACTTCTTGTGCATATGAAGCACTGAGAGTAACTCAAGCATCTCCCATTCTTGACTAAAAAGGGGTTAAAACTTCGATCAGAACATGCTGCTTTCTCCATAAAATATAAAATTGAAATTTCTGTTTTATTTGAATGAGAGCCTCCTCTCCCTCCGGAGATGGGAGGAGTCTCGAACCACCATAGAAAGGAGTCTCGAACCACCAAAACCCCACACGCCAAATTTGGATTCGTTTGCTTGATTAGATCTCGAGTTATGCAGAAATTTGTGTTTCATTTGTATAGAACAAAGTATTGCAAAATATAAGATTGAAATGAAAATACGTAAAAACACTAGCAGCTTTCGCTACTTTGCGTATTGCGGTTCTGTGCGGCAAGCGATAGAGATCTATTGACATTAATTCAAAGTTCTCTATAATGCACACGAATTGTTTTCGTAACTGGTTATTGTAGTGACGTCATCTGCGTTTTTGTTATACCTTATGTGTGTGATTTAAAGCACTTGATTTTTGTTGTTATGACATTTCTCTGAAGCACGGAACAACAGAGAATAATGCGGGGAAAAACTTGTGCTATTTCGAATTTATTCAGCAAATCAGCATGCAACCCTAGGGGATTTGAAAACAGGCAGAATTGGTTGTAGTTTATTGGTTCAAGTGTTCACGATAGCAATCGTACATTCGTGTGCTCCGAACATTTTATTCCATCAGATTGTAGAAATGCTCCCAACAATTCAAAGAGGTAAGTAGTAGAAGCATTTTTGAATGAGATTGTCACAGAATAAAATGGAAAAATCACAAAATGAAGTGTTGTTGTTTTTTTTTTCAAGTAACCAGAGCATACTGTGATGATCATATGGCAGCAAATATACCACTTATAGCGGTTGATTTGCCGCTTTTCAACACTATAAAAAAAGAATGAGCGGGAACATAAGCCCAATCCTTATTGCTTCAGCCTTAAGTTTGATGTACATTTCCCCCATCGTCTCAAAGTTACGTGTTACGATATCAACGTCGTCGGCGAAGCCAAATAGTTGGACAGACTTCCTGAAGATCATGCCCCTCGTGTCCATCCCAGAATCACACCCTCGAATGCAATGTTAGAAAGCAAACAAGACAATCCCCCGCCTTTCCGTAACCCTCTCCTAGATTTGAAAGTACCCGGAGTCTCTCTGAGACTCGGACGTGGGTTATCGAACAACTGGATTTTTTTCTTCTTCTGAAAATTGGAATCCTGATTTGATATCGAAAAATAGTGTACAGGAAATTGACAATCATTTTAATACAAAATTAATTTCATTTCATTCCAAGAAAGCATAAATTCAATTCGGTTAAAACCATAGAACATAATATGTTTATTATTTGTGCAAAGATAAAGTCAAATGAATTTTTACTTCGTATCACTTCATATTCGACCGCAAGTATGTGCATGATCACGGATCACCAATTAAAAATTACGATTTTTTATTTGCTATAGCTATTGCTATTAGCTATATATATATGTTCACTATCTTTTAAAACTCCCTCTAGGCATTATAGTGCTTTACTTTCATCACCACTCACCGAAGATATTATCAAGCCGATACAATTAGATATGTAAATAATGCCTTTCCGAAACAATTTCAACGATCTTACTAAACCGAACAAAACACGCCCTCGCTCAAGTACGTCTTCCCGTACTCCCAACCCGTCCAAAGTAACAAGAGCGACAACCGTCGAAAAGAACGGCACGAAGCGTAAATAATTTAGCATCTAATTAACTTCAACCCCGTGCTCTCTAGGAAATATATGCACTTTGTGTTCCATAATCATTATGCTTCATCGTTTCATAAATTTATTCAGATTATCTCGATTCGCCACCGCGACGGAGTCGCTGGAAATACAAAATAAAGTAAAAAAGAGGATGAAGCCAGAAGGCGGCAGCAATGTTTCGCTTCTGTTCCACACCCACTCAACACGGCCAGTGAGAAACATCTGTGAGACCAACCGACCGGCGATGGTGCAGTTGCAGATCTTCATCAGGTGTTTTACGATTTTTCTTTTTTCGTTCCCGCGCGTTACTGTCGGCAGGTACTTAGCTACTTTATGATGAACCTGCTCAGACAAAAAGCTCTCTTGTTGTGGTCGATTGTGTTGCTGTTGGAGGAGACATCTTTTCGGCTGGACACTTCCCAGTTGAGGGATGGTTCGGTTTGCTTCTTTGGGCAGTTAAACCGTCGGACGGCTTGGTTATGTGACTTCACCGTTCGGAAAGTTTGGCGAAAATTTGTTAGAAAAAACTAAATTTTCCCACAGGCGTAACAAATTTGATTTGATGCAATCGATTTGACGCGAAAAATTAGCGGTGACTTCAACCGTTTCAGTGACGAACTTGCAGTTTGGTTTCTGGAAAGGCAACAATAGATGCGAAAAATCCCGGAAAGAAACTTGGGTACAAAATTTGTGTTCAAGCAAACGGAATCAACCATTTCTTCCCATAAGACTTGAATTTAATTTTGAAAAAATATAGCGATGTTTTAATTTCGTTTTCAGATATGATCAGATCGTTTCCAGTAATGTTCAGTTCATAGACTAAAATCCGTCATTTTTTTCCGGGTTCCCATAGGACAGTAATCGAATTTTGCACGCTTCCTCTTATGGTAACGTTCAATTGACCGAATGATGCAACACTATTGTACGTTAGGGGAATCCCATAATAGTGTCATCGATGGAAAGGAAGGTGCGAATTGGTTTCATTGTGGCAATGTGGCTTAGAGGCTGTATACGTATGAGTTTGAAAGACTCGTAAGTTTTACTTTCAATCAGGAAGTGTTCAGTACCAATCTCAAAAGTATGACCAAAAAAATAAGCTGAAACTCATGCAAGTTTATTTCAAAACGAAACAAATTTTCATTGCTTCCTGTATTAATAAGCGATAAGCGATAAGCATTAGCATTAGCATTAGCATTGATGTTTGCACACCTCGTGGTTGGAGCTACGATGGGAAATAATTCGTTGAAGACATTGCATGTCACCATGAAACGGATCCAGTTACGGATACGATTCTTCACGCAATAATCTCCACGAAGACACTCCTCGATCGCTCATCTGGCCACGTCCATGCAACCGTTGGAGATAGGGAGGATTTGGTATCCACCTTAAGAAGACACGGGGAACCCACGTAGCCTTCAGTAGATATCAAAGGAAAAACGAAATGAATAGTCGGAGAGAATAGTTGAACAGAATGCCCTGTTCCGTGTACAGAACAATAGTTAATTTAAAAATGATCGTTGGGAACATCAAGTCTAAGAAGGTTAAGTGATGCTCCATTTCTCTTCAAACGGTTGGGACTTTAGCATTAACTACAATCCTAGCTCCCTAAGGCTTATGGTTACGAGTCCATTACTCGCTCTCTAAAAGGAGAAGAATGTCTGAAAATATAAGAACGGGTGGTGAAAGTGAACTTGTCAGATTTCTTGGATTGCTCCAACAACATTGCGTTACTTTAATACACAACTTTATAGCATGGCATAGCATTTTTCGACCATACACAATCCTGGGTTGGTGGTTGTAGAGATGATGGAAGCGCCAGCAGAGCTGCCATAGGTATGAGTGGCTCTTCAGCCATCGATCTCTTTGCACAACACCTGGCCAGATCCTTATGATCAGCAAGGGATGGGATAGAATTAATGTTTAAATAAAAATAAGGCGAGAACTCCAACCCCCCCCACAAACCAAAATAGATGGAAGAAGGGAGGGGAAAAGTAGTAAAAACCAAAAAAAAAAAATGTTTTTTTTATTTGGAGCCCACAAAAACAATGTTGAGACAAAAAAAAAAAAATTAAAATTTTTTTAATCAAACCACAACTCACAAAAAAAAAAAAAAACAAAAAAAAAAAAAAAAATTGGTTTTCCCAAAAAAAGATATTGTGTTATATAAAACAAAAAAAAAATTTTTAAAAAAATTTTAAAAAAATTGGAAAGAAAATGTTATGTTTTTTGTGGTAATTTTTCCTCATTTTCAACTTGTTCCGTTGTTGTTGTGTTGTTTGTTGTCCTTTTCTTCTGCTTCAATCTAGCTTCCTTAATCTGCATGCGAGTGGCCTTTTTCGCCTTTTTCTCTTCTTCCAGTTTCTCCTTTTGCTTTGTTTGTTCTTCTTGTTTCCTTAATTTGGCCACAGCTTTCATTTCTTTCTCCTTCTGTTTCAACTCAGCTTTTTCCTTCCTTTCTTCGAGTTTCTGGCGCTTGGATATTTCTACCATCTTCTTAGCTGTTTCTTCTTCTCTGTTCATTTAGTCCCAGGATTTGCTTGTAGCCACCGCTGGTGCAACGCGGTGCTTTCGTTTTCCACTTGTAGATGAATTTCCAGGAAAAACTGAGACACATGGTGGATCGGACCATTCTTCTGTTGGATTATTATTTGAATCCAGCGTGTCCAGTGATTCCGAAGCCACCTGTTGATCTGTTGTAATAAAACATATTAGCTTATATCGTTATATTAAAAAAATGAAACCTACTGAATCCTGTGTAGTCCAGAGTCACGACGGATGTTTCGACAATCTCATTGATTTCTTCCGGAGAAATTACTGCAATACATTTACGATAGTCACATGAAAATTTAATACATGTTGAAATTAGTATACTTACTTTCCTCATAAACAATGTATGGTTCTGAAAGGGAAATCCGGTGGTCCCTCCACTTCATCGGATACTCTCTTCCATAAATCGAACAACTGAATTGCCTCAGGATTTCCGGCCCACAACAAATTTCTACGTTGCTCTTGGAAGGCAACGAGCAGCTCTGATGGCAGCCGACGATTCAACTCACGAAAAAATAAGAAGTTAGGCAGGCTTGGTTCAGCTACAGGAACTGGAATGTTTTCTCTTTTGTCTTTAGAGATTGTATACGGATTCGGCAATAAAGTGTAATCAATCGCATCTGCGTTCCAAGGAACCAGACCGCATTTTCTAAAACCGTTTTTAAGAGTAGAATCCTTATTCTCCATATCATTGACAGCTTGCACCAACAAAGGTGCAAAATCTGGCCTTGTGATCATCGCACCTCCATGATTGAACCGCCATTTGACAAGCATAGTGTCCCAAGAGCTTTTCATAGGCTTAAAAAAAGACGCATCAAGCGGCTGAATGAAATGGACGGCGTTTGGTGGAAAGGAACCCAGGATGATCTGCTTCTCTTTGCAAAATTGAACAGTGTCCTAAGCCGCATGTGACCGGTAGCCGTCGACGAACACAATGACTGGAAAAGCGATACTCTTTCTCACAAGCCACGGTTAAAACACGTTTGATATATATTCATAGAACGATCCTGTATTCATCCAGCCTTTTTCTGTGCGACCAACACCCCACTCCTTTGGTACACTACTTACGACCTCTCGAGGTAGACGTTCCTTGTACGGAAAGAGTATGAGCGGAGGGACCAATGTGCCATCGGCCAAGCCAGCCATCATGACGGTGTAAGATTCTCGGTTGGAATCACCTTGAATTAAAAAAAAAATAATCAACAACTTTGCAGGAATAATTACGATTACCTACCTTGAATCACATGCAAATTTTTTGCCAATTTTGCAGCAAATACTCTTTTCTTTTTGGGATTTGGAGCCATCTTGAACGCGCTTTTATCCATATTAAAAACACGACTTGAAATGCTTAGCACCTCCAATTAATCTTGCGATACTAAGAATGCCTCTACCTCAGCAAACCAAGATCGCATTTTCCGAGATGATCCTCTTTGTTGAAATTGGGTTGGCGATTCGCTTGGAAACATCAGGATGCCTCTTCAAAAACTTCGTCCCTCCATCCCTTTGAAGGCATTCCATGTGGAAACACATCCTGCTTTCCCAAACGCTTCGCGAATTGACCAACGCTTATCTTCAAGATCTCTTCGCAAACCGGAAGTCCAGCTGCAGCCATGTCCTTGACCCACGCAGCGATTCTCATTTCCTCATTCTCCGTCAGAACGGTTGGCTTTCCCACCGAGCCCGGGTGCAACTCCTTCCAGCAGTCATACAGCGTACTCCTTGGAATCTCGAACAAGGCTGCAGCAACCCGGGTGGAAGATCCTCTCCGGATGGCATCCAACGGTGCTTCGACTTTCTCTTTAGGGTATTTGCGGTTCTCTTTCATAATAAGCTGGTAATTAGGAGGTAGTTGTCATATTGAATTTCGTTGTCCAAAATACGAATCGTAGTGAAAAAATTAGACTCATATTTCTGGCACTTGATTTTCTTAATTTTTGTGCGAATAAAAATATTATATATTATATTAAAAAACAAACATCAGTGGACCGTTAAATAGTTACCGAATTGAATATAAAGACTACACTAGCAATTGAAACTTAATGAATCAAACAAGAAATTCACCCGCAAACAAATCGTGAATTACTACTGGAACCGTTAAGCAAACGTCAAATTTTAAAGATCGTTAGACGAGCATTTGTATATTAGCCTCCTATGTTTGAATTTAATAGTTTTTTTTTTCAAATTAAAATGATTGGAAACTTAAGAGGGGAGTTTAAAGAAGGTACCTAGCTATCGTGATGTATTTTACACATGTGTTCCATATGTCATATTTACAGTTTTAGTACAAGGTGTCCGAAATACGAAGCTGCCCGAAATTTGAATCAGAACTGTATATTTATATGTATATAGCTCGTTGGGAGTAACGAAGCTAAGAAAGTTATTCCTGTATTAGTTCACGATTATCAAAAAAATGACTCATCTCCCTTTCGGGCACTCTAACGGCAGTTGACCGGTACTTTGGCCAAAGCCGTCGAAAAGAAAGATTTTGGTACATAAAGCGTGCATCATAAAGAAGCGACTCAATGTTCCGATTTTTCATGGGATAACCCAGCCACCTGGTGACCGGTCCACCGGACTAGTTGCCTATATACTGTAAAAATTTGACAGATCCATCAGTTTGTTTACGGCAGCTATGGCGAGAACAGTTAAACAACTTCGATGTATGGTTTGTTCGTACCGCCTGCTCCATCCGGGTCTAAAAAATCGGCCATCATGCCGGCCAAATAAGATCGTGGAAACATCTGCAAGATTCGGGCGCTTTTGGAGAAGGAAGAGTCCATCGAACGGAAGCCTGGTTCTGGCCGTCCGACCCGTCCGACCGGAGGATTCAACAGAAGCTCAAACGGAAGATGGAAGACAATGTGGCCACTTCTTTCCGTGCGTTGGGCCGGGAGGTCGTTGCGACCGGCCAAACGGTCAAAAATGGAAATCCACATGCGGAAATGTCAGTCCAAGCCAGCCGTGTCGGAGAACCAAGCGAAAAACCAGGAACAATGGCTGAAGATTCTTGTCAAAGAGATCTTCCCGGCGAAGTGGAACGTGGTGGTCGTTATGGACGACGAGACGTACCTCACGTTGGACTGCAATTACTGGCAAAGGCTACTTCACCTCTTCGACAAAAAAAATTAACAGCGATGTGAAGTACATAGCGCACACGAAGTTCCCAAAGAAGGTGTTGCTGCGGCTCACAATCAGTGAAAAGGGCATATCACCTCTCCTCTTCTTTTTGTCGGGGCTGGCAGTAAACGGCGAGATCTATAGTACGAAGTAACCGCCTTCATTAAAAAGTACCTCAAGGATGACGACGTGGTATTTTGGCCAAATCTAGCGTTGGCCCACTACTCGAAGTGGGCGCTTGTGGAAATGGAGCGGTTGGGTATTCCGATGGTTCCCAAGCATGCCAACTCTCCTAATGTGCCCCAGCTCCGCCCAATCGAGAAGTTCTGGGCCAATTGGAAGAGGAGAATATATTCAAATAATTTCGTGGCCAAAATGACGGTAATTTGATCAAAAATGCGACTAAGGAACTGAAAAATATGCCTACAAGCTTCTTTTTTTACCTTTGGCCAAGTTTCCGGCTAAATGCCGCAAAGCGGCAAGGCAAGCAGCAGAAGTATTTTTGTAAAATTTTAGTGAATCAAATGCAAGTTGGTTTTTTAAAATATCTTTTTCCGTTCTCTTTTTATCATCCATCCAAAAACAGTCGCTTTTTTAATGCACGCATTACTTCAAATCTCTGGTCTCCTTACTGATCAATTCCTTTTCGGTTTTCGTCACGGAATTGTTCGAATAGATCCACTGCCGGTTTGCCCAAAAATTGGGCACATAATTGGAGTACATTGAAGGATCGGTGTTCGTGGGGACGGCTGGGATCTACCTCCTTCGACCGCTTCGCTTAATGTGCCGAGGCCAGATCCAACCAGAGCCTTAAGTCTAATGTACATTTTGTCCACGAGGCGAAATAGTTGGACAAACTTCCTGAAGATCGTGCCACTCGTGTCTATCCCAGCTCTTCGAATCGCACCCTCCAATAGAATGTTAAATAACAAACACGACAATCCATCACCTTGCCGTAACCGTCTTTGAGATTTGAATGGCCTCGAGAGTGTCCCTGATACTCGGACGACACACATCACTCGATCCATCGTTGCTTTGACCAACCGCATCATTTTTTCAGGAAATCCATATTCGTGCATAATCTGCCATAGCTGGTCTAAAAAAACACCACTTGCGCTGCGAATTTCAACCAAAAACTGCACCGTTTTCCTTACTGCCCCTCTAAATACTCTGCCATGCTTTCTTCTCAGATCTATTGGATTAAATTATAAACCGATTCAAACGCACGTCAATTATGGATCGGTTCCATCACAAAATATTCTTAAGCTTAAAAACCAAAACAGCGAAAAAATCCTCGTTGCAGCTCTCGATAACCGTCCGTAGGCAACGCTTGCTGCTAGTAAAATTCTTGTTTATTTTGCATTCTTTGTCTTATATACTAATTTACAATTTTTAAGTGTATCAGCCCAATTGACTCTTCAGCTTTGTTTAGTGTGTTTTATGTGCTTTATGTGTTTTGTATGTTTTATGTTTTTTAATTAATTTTCAGATCAGCCCTTGGGGCATTGTTCGTTCAATTTGATATCCTACTTAACCTTCAACTACAACTACAATTTGAAAAGCCTAAGGGTGGGGAACCAGATTCCGGATGATCTGGAGATTCGATGTCAGGCAGCGTGCTCTGTATCGATTGATAGACTCACTGAATCGCTCTTCGAGTAACTTTATCTCGGCCAGGCGGTGGACCTCAGTAGTTCTTGTCCTCGGAGGGGTGTTAAGGATCATCCTGAGGGACTTATTTTGAACACGCTGAAGCTTCAGGTGATGTGTTTTTGCGCAACTCTCCCAGATTGGCATGCCGTACTCAATGACTGGAAGTATGATTTGATTGTAGACAGCAAGCTTGTTTTTCGGAGATAATGTAGATCTTCTGTTGATCCATGGGTGCAGTAGCTTCAACAGAACGTTATACTTTATGACAGTTTTGTCAACCTGCTCTCTGAAAATAAGCTTGCTGTCAAGGGAAATGCCAAGGTAGACAGCTGATTTGGTCCATTCCACCGTTGTGTTGTTCAAGTCTTGGAGAATTGGAGTGTGAGAATAGGATGACCTGGGTCTTTGCTGCGTTGATACAGATCTTCCATTCAGTGAAGTATTTCGACAGGACATTCAGGCTTCGTTGCAGTTTCGCGGTAAGCGCTCTTGTTACCCTACCATTGTGTTCGACTGCGGTATCATCGGCAGACAACGACAGAGATCCATTTTCAGGGAGCGGGGGTATGTCCGAGGTGAAGAGGTTGAACAGGAGTGAACCTAGTATACTTCCCTACGGAACGCCGGTGGAGATCTCTTGCGCATCGGAAACTGCACCATGCAGTGAAACACGGAATGTCCTGTCCGACAAATAATTTTTAATTATCTTTTCTAGGAAGATGGGAAGTTTAAATCGTTTTTGGTGAATTGTTGAACGACCACGTCGGAAGCCAAATTGTTCGTCGAGCAAGATGTTGAGCTCGTCGGCAGATGAAAGAAGCCGACGGTAGATTGCTTTTTCAAACAGCTTGGATAATCCTGAGAGAAGGCTAACTCTTGGGATTGGAAGGACTTCCAGCATGAGGGGAAGTAGCTAAGTCGCAGGCATTTGTTGAAAATCAACGCCAGATGAACGTAGAACTGGGGGCTCAATTGCTTGAGCTCCAGGTTTATGATGTTATCGAAACCTGGGGCCTTCATGTTCTTAGATGTTTTGATATAGGTCAACAATTCTTCAGCTGAGATCTCCAACTCTTTCGAGAAGTCGTTGGGACTTAGATGGATGTTGCTGGTAAGCTCGCCAACGGAGGCTTCGTGCGGACTGACGATGTTTTGTCCGAGATTGTGAGAGCTGACGAAGTGTTGACCTATCTCAGCCTTCTCTGCAGGAGTTATTAGGCGATCCTTGGAGCCATTGCTGTTTAGTGGGATCAACGGTGGAATGGGCCTTGGTTTAGTTTTTAAAATTTTAGTCAACTTCCAAAACGGCTTTGCACAGAACAAATGATTCAGTTTATTGAGGAGTATCGCAGCAAGCCGTGCTTTGAAAATGACGTGTTTTGTTTTTGCTGCATCGTTTTTGCGGAAAGAAAATTAAAAAATATTGCTTCATTCGACTAAAACAAATGGTGAAATTATAGTTTTTCCGAGTGCTTTGCGTAGGACGTTGAGAATGGAATCCCTCTCATAGTGTGTTATGGTCGTGCTTCGTGAGATAGATTGTTTTTCCCCATTTTTTTTGTGTTTTTAGTGACCCGCTCCTGCATCCGGACGAGCTTTCCAGCATCAGATAAGGAACATTGGTGACGTCGTTTTGATTATCAAAAATATACCCTAACTATATACACGCCAGGACCAAGAACTTCCATTTTTGATTATGGAAGTGTGAAGACTGTGTGAAAACTTTGCACAATCTGGATGAGGGTGGATCTTGTCGGCAAAATTGTTATTTCTGAGGTCCACCATTCTGGCCTTAATAATTTTTGTCATTCGATTACAATGACTTTTGAGAGTAGGCAGACCAGTTCACTGGTATTGCCTTCGAGCGCCGTTGCGCAATTGTATCATTTCTTTAGTTGGTTTTTCAATGAGTACAGAGTTACTCACCTGATCTATCACTGGGACATGTTGCTCCCAGGCCTGGGAGTTCGCTTGCTCGATGCTCTGAAGCTGCCGTTCGATGTCATCAACCGAATCAAGGTGCATGTCGAAATCGATGGTGTCGTCAAAGTGTTATCGGAACTGTTCCCAACTGGCACATTGATAGTTCCGTCTGGTGATTCGATGCCGGTTGATCGAGGAGCCAATTTCGGCCACCACCTGGTGCACGACCGGCTGGGCGATGTTGTTTCCCATGTTGGTGAGGAAGATGTAGATTGTTGAGTGGGCTCCGGATCTGCTCAACCGGGTGGAAGTATCCGGGCCCAGGATGGTGTAATGGCCCTCTTCCAGGTCCTCCTGTAGAATGATGCCATTTCGGTTGCGCCGGGTGTTCCCCCAGGTTTCGTATTTTGCAACCAAGTCACCGGCGACGATCAACTGCCCCTGTCTCCGAGTTATCTTGCGGATGTCGTTTCGTAGGGCCGTTGTTGTTCCGTTGGTGGTACTGGCTTGCTTGGGACAGTCGGCCGCGATGATGGTGATAGGGCCGATGGTAGATTCGACCTCAACTCCGATGCCTTCGATAAACTGCAGCTGGAAGCTCGGAAGCATGTGGCAGTTGATGTTGTTACGCAGGGCGATCGCGACTCCTCCTCCATCAGAGCCGCAACGATCAAGCTGCACAAACCGGTAGGCTGGAATGGAGACGCTAAATTCAAGCTTGATGTCGTTCCTGTTCAGGAAGTCACCGAGCTCGATAGATTTGTTCCGGAACTTCATCGTCACGGATGTGGCGGTTTTTAGCTGTCCCTCCTTCGAGCGGCAGTAACGTAGTTGACAGTACAGCTCTTGGACAAACTCCACCATTTTCTCCGAGTAGTAGAGCTGCCCATCGACGGGTGGTTGCGTGAAGGTACTGCAACCTGGATTGCACCCTCCTGGAGGAGGAGTCGGCGTGGGGCGGCGGCTGCCGCGAATCGTTGATGAACGGAAGCCGACGGGCGGTTGGCATGGCGGGGATTTCATGCGAGCGGCGGTAGGTTTGGCACTTGGTACCGGAGCGTCGGGAAGTTTTCCTCGTTCATCGGAGGTGGCATACGGCGTTGACCAGGCCGGGATTTGGTGGATGACTGCTTGCGGATTGCTAAAAACTCCGCACATTTAGGTCAGGCTCGATTGCTGCTCTCGTGATTTGCGCCAAAATTTGCGCACTTCAGTGTGACGCTTTCTTCCATCGGGGCACAATCGTTGGTACTGTGTGGTCCGGCACTCTTGCCACATCGCGGTTTCATGTGGCAGTTTCGAGTTCCGTGACCGAACGTATGGCAGTTGCCACACTGCGTCACGTCGTGCTGCCTCGGACGATACTGGTCCCACTCGGCGATAAAGTTGAAAAGGGCCCGTGTTTTCATCAGGTCCGCCATGGTGACGGATCCCTTCTCAATGTGGATCAGATTTTTTTTTTTTTTTGGGGCGTAGAACCACTGCGTCCACTGAGTTGAACTTTTGTGGTATATTAATTGTGGATCAGATAGAGTTGGTCCCGATAATTTTTCTGTTGCTGGCGTCTGATGGGAAACACCTTCTGAGGCTTGCAGCTCGGCAAAAATTGCCTCCGGAGAGAGTTCCGGAAGGCCGCGCAGAATCACCTTCATCGGCTTGCTTCCGGTGCGTCGTGAGTGTAAGACTCATGTTTCTTGACTAGGTGAACGCCAACAGCCTCCGTCGAGCACATAATTTTTGTGCCCGAATCACAACTTTAAAAACGGTTGAATTTGGATTGCTGCAAGCTCAGTCCTGAAAGCAGCGATGTCCTTTGACGTGGTGAAGAGCAGGGGGTCTTTTACCTTCTTTGGCACTTCCTGTACCGGGAGCACGGAAAATTTGTTGCTCGCTAACAGTCGAGCGTTAGGGTCCGCTGGATCGGCGTCAGCCGCTTGGAGCTGCTCGGTTTGGTGTATGGCTTCAGAAGCTGATGCCACTGGCCTGGATGTCACCACGTATTGATTTTTTCGGCCCATTGTCACGGCAACAGGTCGAGCGAAAAAAAAACTTGGAGAACTTTGCAGCGCTTCCTTTTGCCTTGCCACCACCAAAAGATGAGCAAACGCAGGTGATAAATCGCGAGCCAGACACGCAATCGCGGGAAAGCAGGTGAGGGGGAAGCACGGGGGAAAAACTTTTCTTACGAGAGAGCGAAAAACACGACCGTACGTGTCGCATGTTCGAACTGAATTGAATGAGCTTGCTGCGATCTCGCTCGAAATTTATGTTTGAAAAATTGCCAAAAAATGGCAAAGAGGAACAGCGAGAAAGATTGTCATCAATCAATATGTCTTATCTCATTCGAATGGCAACAAAAAAGTTAACGAAAAATTGAGAAGAAAGAGTAGTAATTTCCATTTATATTTAATTAATACAACCATTATTGCTTATCCTTATGTCTGCACATTGTAGACAAAATATGCGTATCTGTCAGGATAAGCAATAAAAGTAGTATGAATTAAATGGAAATTACTAATCTTTCTTCTCTTTTTCTCGTGTACAGGTATGCCACTAAAAAGCTCGCACTCACCAGGATTAAACAAAAAAGTTGTCGGAATATGCCAGGCAGTCAACTAAATCACTATTAAAATTTCACAATGTATCGCATTTTTCGGGGCTATTTTCAATATCGCTTATTATGATACAAACGTATGTTTATTTCATTCATTTATGCACGGAGACAATTTGATGCTTATAGACCGACTTTACATCCATATCCCTCCAAAGTTTCTGACGTAATAAAATGAGTTGTGTAATTTTTCGTGATACTTACTACCAAATGACTTATTAAACTTATCTATGCAAGTCTATAACTAGTTAAATATCGTTTCCAGCTCAAATACTTTATGAACTATAATAAAAAAATTAATCGATCGTTGCATTTAAGGGTAAGTCAAGGGTACACATACCCTAATCTAAAATAAATTTTCAGTGTAGTTTACCAATAACAATCGTTTTACGAATACGCTCTTAATAGTATTTTTTCAAATGTGTTTAAAAAAAGTGAACCGAAAATATTGCAGTTGATGACAAACAGCTCCCTCTAGTTTTTATTATAGCAGCCTTTGTACATGCACACAAATTCAATGTACATCTGCAACCGGTTTTCGTCACAACTCCAAAAGAACAACCCATAGAATGTCACCCACTGCCACCGCCACCATCGACGATGAACAGCATTTCCAAACGTTTGCCCTATTATTTACCTATTATTAATATCGCAATTCACAGCCAACATCCATAACGATCCTCCACATTGCCGCCACCGTTGCTGGTACCCACACATGCCCTCGTCTCGTACGCCAAAAGAATGCAATAAACCCCTGTCTGTAGGTACTTCTTGCCAGAGCGGCAGCAAAGCAGTGGCATCGCAAATCGTTTCGCTATTTCAACAAACAGAAAGAAAAACATAACCTTCCACCTAACCACCTTACCTAAACCTATCACGCTTCTTGGGAAATCTCATTCCACTGCTGCTTCTGACTCGCGGCGGTTGTCGAAACAGCTCAGATCTCCGATGTGATGATGCGCGCGATTGATCGGATTCTCAGAAGAACGCGAGCGCTCCAAATGCAATTAAATGTGAAAAACATGAGTAGGTACTTGCAGATGTAGGTACATGGTTGGCCTTGATCGAACGACGAAACGACAGACTCGCGCCCAACGAATAAACGTTTATTGATTGGATGCAAATGCTAATAGATATTTAATTTCACATATGTCGTGTCGTGGGTTGATCAACGAGTCAGTCACGTGACGAATGAGAATTTCAGGACATCCCCAAATCCACCTCCTGGCCCAAAATGGTTAATTGCTACCACGTTGAAATGTCAGGCAATTGGAATAAGGCTGGCACAAAACTTACTCAAAACGGTCGCAGCACGAAGCACGAGAGGGCGCAGTAGTTCATAAAGTAGTTTTATAAACATATTACAATAATTAGAGTTCTGCGTACTACCCAGTTAATCGGTGCTCCGAATAATGATCGATACGTCCTTTGCAGTTGAACGTGTGCTGTCGGACTTGGCTGAGATTTTCTTATTATTAAACGCACTTGAACTGCGCTCCGGTAGATGTTCGAAGAACTTTAACGACATAGTTGCATGACACCTTCCTTGATTCGGAATAATTAGCGACGAAAATCTACGCGTCTTAGAACTGGTACTGTTTCGTGCATTCGCGCAAGCAAAAGTGGTATTTTATTCGAACCAGAAGTCAGCATTCATCAACATTCCTTGCTAGGCTGCACCGGACTGACTGGGCCAACTGACGACGGCTGGTTGTTGATGGTTGTTGTGGGCGCACAGAAGGTAATCAACGCCATCAGGGAAGGACTCCAATAGCAAATTATACCTACTTCGAGACCCACGGTTGACTTTGACTGCCGGTACATACATAGCTCTAGTTGAGTGATTCACGACTGAGATCGATATTTTGCTGCGAGACTAATAGGGTTCATTAGGTGATTGGTGTTCGGTGTTACGCTGGTGGTTCACGAATAAACTGGCATTTGACGGTTGAAAGTGTTGCTTATGTTGAAAAACCATGGAATGATTTTGCGAAATTTTAAGTAGCATAAGCTAGTAATGTTAGCTTAAAGCAGTTAATATTCCACAATAAACAGCAAAATACATAAATGAATATCGCATCAGATTAAACGTATAAAGGCTGACTAAAAGTAAATTGATACACACAAAAAGACCTGCAATTCGTGATTCAATAAGTTTAAAAAGTCCAATAATGGTTGTTTTACAGTACTTTTATTAAAACTTCAAAGTTACAGCATTAGATGGTTACATTTATCCAGTTCGAAGGAAATCTCGAACCTTCCTCGTGATTGGGCCCATCAGCGTTCGCACAGTGGAAACGGACACGGAATCGCGCATTTCTTCCATTTTGCACGCATTTGCTGGATGTCGCTGTTTTGAAATAGCCCAGTATTTTTCCATTGGTCGAAATTCCGGGCAATTCGTAGAATTCATTAGCTTGGGGACAACATCGATCTTGTTGGCAGCATACCACTCCAGAACCGCCTTGTAGTAGTGGCAGCTGGCCAACACGGGCCAAACGGCAATAAACGCTTTTTTGGGCATTCTTCGATGTAAACTTGGGATATCATCGTCCAGGATGTGACGAATGGTTCCGTTTTCAGGCCACAGCTGCAAATTGCTTGCCAAATCATGGCCTTCTTCGCGAACTTGTCGGCAAACACGAACTTGAATCTTCCCGGCACATCCCCACGTCCAGTCGCGATGTAAAACTTTTGACCGGGAAGCAGCTTAGAATCGAGTTTAACGTAGGTTTCGTCATCGATCAAAGCGCAGCCCTTGTGTTTCGTCAAAACACGGTCGCTTTTGGCCTCGAAATTCTGCTTAATGTGCTGGTTCACATGTTTATTGGCTTTGTACGACTAGGATCCTTCCATGGCAAGGATGTTCCGCCCCGTTGGAGAGTTGGGGATGTACCTTCTGGCAACATCTCGGATCGAAAGACCGAGAAAGATCCCCGGTTCCAGTTTTTGACGTAGGACTACGTCTGTGTTTTCAATACTGGGGTACACGTTCAAATTGCGAAAATTTGGAGCGTCACGAAAAATATATAGGTTTTGAACGTTAATAACTAAGTCATTCCACGATTTATTTCCAAAATGTTTGCACCAATCGATCGGGACGTTTTCTACGCTTCGATTTCAATATTTAAAATTTTAATTTTTAACATGCAACTAATAAAATTAACTCAAATATGAAGTGATGTCTTATAATATCGATTTTTCATAGTAAATTTACCAAATACACAGTACTTTCTGCGCGCAGACTTCATATTTAAGTAAGAAACGTCTCCTAGGGAGCCATGAATGTTATATAAGGGGTACACATTCACATTTTGATTTAGTTTTCCGGCGGTCGTGGAGCTGTGCAGAGTAGGATCTGCAGTTGGATCGTAGTTGGCGGCTGCACTGGCGAGCAGTCGCTGCCCAGAGAGGCTTTGGTGCAGTTGGCTATTGTTGCCGATGCTCCCGTCAATCTCACTGCGAGAAACATGGCTGCTGAAGCCTACGAGTTGGCGGGAAAAAGCCGCCCGTGACAACGAGACAAGAATTATCCCACGTCACCTGCAGATGGCTACCCGCAACGACCAGGAACAGAACCAAGAATACCAAGAAGAAAGCCCAAGTTCAATCGTGAACCATGCTTCTCCCCCGTCAACTTAATCCGTCCTTTTCAGGGCGACCAAATTAGTTTGCCAACTGAAGAGTTCGTTTGGATGAATTTTTTCTCTTGTGCTGTTTGAAATTTCCATTACCGCGCCCCGGCTGAACATGACATTGCTTTAAACGCCGCGTCCCGGAGTAAATGGCAAAGCGCGTTGAACAACTAATGAACCAACAGTTCCATAACTATCTTCTACGCGTTAGAGATAGTGGCTCTCTCAACCATCGTAGAAAATACAACCGGGCCGTATCATAATTAATAGCCACCAAATGCTTTCTAATGAGTGTACAGTAGAATCCAAATCCAATCCTATTTGTTAGCGCTAGTATTGTGACACCCGAACATAAATTGTAGAGCTTGGTCTCAATTTCCCCGCAACAATGTTATATTATGCTTGATCCAAACCATTTGGATTGGATTTGGATTGGATTTGGATTGGATTTGGATTGGATTTGGATTGGATTTGGATTGGATTTGGATTGGATTTGGATTGGATTTGGATTGGATTTGGATTGGATTTGGATTGGATTTGGATTGGATTTGGATTGGATTTGGATTGGATTTGGATTGGATTTGGATTGGATTTGGATTGGATTTGGATTGGATTTGGATTGGATTTGGATTGGATTTGGATTGGATTTGGATTGGATTTGGATATGTGGATTGGATTTGGATTGGATTTGGATTGGATTTGGATTGGATTTGGATTGGATTTGGATTGGATTTGGATTGGATTTGGATTGGATTTGGATTGGATTTGGATTGGATTTGGATTGGATTTGGATTGGATTTGGATTGGATTTGGATTGGATTTGGATTGGATTTGGATTGGATTTGGATTGGATTTGGATTGGATTTGGATTGGATTTGGATTGGATTTGGATTGGATTTGGATTGGATTTGGATTGGATTTGGATTGGATTTGGATTGGATTTGGATTGGATTTGGATTGGATTTGGATTGGATTTGGATTGGATTTGGATTGGATTTGGATTGGATTTGGATTGGATTTGGATTGGATTTGGATTGGATTTGGATTGGATTTGGATTGGATTTGGATTGGATTTGGATTGGATTTGGATTGGATTTGGATTGGATTTGGATTGGATTTGGATTGGATTTGGATTGGATTTGGATTGGATTTGGATTGGATTTGGATTCGTAGCTCTGTGGCATGTTATTAGTACTGCGATCGTCTTGCTTTTCGAACGAACCAGTTGGATGACGCGGTCGGTCCTGCGATTCCGGTTGGATGATGTTTTCCGGTTAACAGGCTCCTCGACGATCCAAATCCAAAAGTTCGTCCCAGTAAATACTACACGGCATAGTCCCCGACGATGAAGCTAGTCTACTTCGGCAGAGAATTCTCCGACAAAAGAATATCTCCGGAAAACTACAACGTTACGTTCTTACTCCGATGTTGACCGATAGTGTGCCGGGGTCAGCCTAGAGATCGACTCAAGCCGGTATTTCGCTAGGAACTAATCGGAATAGTCCCCGGCGGTGAACCCGATGCTACCCGGGTAGGTGCCGAGATATGTCCTGCCATTCCAGTGGAGAGAGACCTCCGGTTCACAGGCGCCCCGACGACCATTTGCTGAAATTGTAGATCCAATACGAAAACGATCTGTTCTGATGAACGTAACACAGTGGAATGAAAAGTTTTATTCGTGGTCAGGAAACAGGTAACAAACAATGCATAGCGACGCGGTGACAGTCTACTAATACAATAGCTGATGCTAGTTCACGAACCATTCGAACTAGCCCCCGATGGTGACCCTAGCCTACTCCGACAGAGAATTTACCCAGCGACGGAAGATCTCCCAAAACCAGTTCGTTGCTGGTTAGTCAGGTTCCGAGGTCGGTCCATTGATTCCGGTGGAGGATGACTTCCGGTTCGTAGGCACGCCAAAACCCCCTCCCCCCCTCCCCCCCCCCCAAAATGTCTTTTTTTTTTTTTTTATTTGTTTTTTTTGTATTTTCCCCTCAAAGTAAGGCGTGTTTCTCAACAACCACTGGATCGATTTGCATGAAACAAACGTCAAATGGATTATTAAGTGGTTCCTTTCAACGTTATCAAATGTTTTTGGAACCAACCTACCGGTTCAGGAAATATCTCCGGAAAGGATTCCGATAAATATGGGTCGTTTTGAATAATTGACTTTAAGCACATTAAACCTATCATGCAGTACCTTAAATCATATTACAAACTAATATGAAAATCAATAGTAGGCATATTGACTGTCCCGTTCTGAATTGGCAACACCCAGGCGAGTTCCGGGTACCTCAAGAGAAGTGGAGTAGTTGGATTTCTGATCCAAATTAAAACCCATCGTGCGACATCTCAAATCACATTAGAATTCAATAAAAAGTTACATGTAGTTTATTTAAAGTATCCAAGACCACATTGAACAAATTCGGACTTGTTCCGAGGTACCGCAGAGAAAGTTTGGCATCATTTTGAAGTCCAAAATGGCCACTGTTGCGCCGCTGCTTAAACACCACTAGTTTTGCAGCATAGGTCATCATGACAGTTCGCGTGCGATGGTGTTTGTATAGAGCGATGAAGTGAGAATCAGTAGAAGTATTAGTAGAGTAGAAAACCAAAACATAAGCATAAGGTAAATAATGGACTGAGTGGTAGAAAAGATAATCGCCATTGTAATCAATTAGTCGTTGGCAAAAAGGTTACGTGAAGTGTAGTTTATTTCTAATTTGGGTTTGAATCGAAGTGAGCAGGATTTGCAATCGGTAGGAAAACGATTCTGATTCCAGAATGTATGTATGTATGTAAATGTGAATTAATGTACAAAAAAAACAAAAATACTTAACATAACGTATACTTTCCCAGTCACGGTCTACGACTAGGGTAGCGGTTCCCAACATCGACCCTTAGTCGATTAGAAAAGTTAGAAGAGGAAGTAGTTGAAGAGGAAACCGCTTCTTGTAAGTATTAAATAAGTTTACTTGAAAGATCTGGTTAATATTAATGCAAATAAATTGAAGTTTTAAGCTTTGCTGAAATGTAAATCAGCTGCTGTAAAAATTTGGAATAGCCACCATTAGTGATGGATAAACATGTTAAATATGCAACACTATGTGTGTTTGCGGAAAATCAATGTTGTGAAGATGACATAAAATGTAACCCGGTACCATTTTGGATTTGAAAAGTCGGTCAAATATTACACAATTTAGCTATTTTCAGCATAAGGACGATGCGTAAAAAATTGACGTTTGACACCGGTTTGAAATCCAAGATCCGGTTTCTTTTTTTTCATTACTGGCCATTTACGGATTTAAACCAAAACCTATAAATCACATGACAATTCAATAACCAGTTCGTTGGTGGCCAAATCAAGTGCCTAGAACCACATTGCTCATATATTTTTCCTTGACTTGATTTAAGGTGTATACTAATAAATTATCGTTATAAATAAATAAACAAATTGCTAATTACAAATTATATGGACATTGGAAAAGTTATTGGAACCCTCCGTTAGGTGGCCAGCAACTGGGAATCATATCGAAAATTGAATTTCGTAAGAAAGGTCCGATATCATCATAGGTGGATAAATTCAGGTTGTTTCTGAGGTCTTGGAGAGTTCTTCAAATCTAAATCTAAAACAAAATTGTTAGTAAAGAATACTTCTACGTCTGGCGATCAAAATGTGTTTCCGATCAAAAAGATATACTCAAATTAAATTGATAAAATAATTTGGCCTCAAACAACACCCAAGACCGCAAAAAACTTAAATTGATACTCTAAATATTTGGTCATTGAAACTCATGACCTGTGGCTAATCTTGAAATTTCCCAAAATCATAACAATAACAATAAAACTTAAGAGCTACTGATGATTTCATATTGTTTACTCTGAAATCGATTTCAGTTTCGAACAGCAGGTACCTGCATGGTAGATTCACCTGTTTTGACTGGCGTCAAACCAACATGTTTACTCTCGTTGGTATTTTCAAATCACAGCCCCTTCACCTCAAATCGGAACTTGCCGAACGAAAACAACAAAAATCTCCAAATCCGTAGCTTTCTCTAGAAGAGTGACACAAGCGCTACTGTACCACTCGACCCATACGTCACTTATGGCGATAACATATCGCAATCTCCCGTACAGACCAGACATAAGTAGCGCATCACGTCGTGAAAACAAGTTCTCATTAATGTTGTGCGGAACAAAAAAACCGGCCAAGCTGAATCGTCATTCAGAACTACCACCATCGTCGGGAAGCGTCAACAAAAACGGTAAGATGATGCCGCTCATTGAAATACCCATACAAAAATCGAACCGGTTAGTCGTCGATCGCTCATTGCTCTCTCGCAGATAAGCGCCTCGATCCAGGGCCGGCCTTCGATGGGCATCATCGAAACAATGAGCGCACCGTGCAGAACCACCTGCTAGTGTAACCCTGCGATCGGAAATCCCCCTCGCCGTCTTTAGAGTCAACAACACGCTGAGCCTTGAAGAACAGTAGTATTCTACGGAAGATGTCTACGAGAATTCACGTGTTTCTGCTCGGTCTCGTATTAAGTGCAGTTGCAAGTCGGTTATTACTGTCTGAAATTTGAAGTTTTCGAGTCTAATTTAAACTCTTCATTGTAGGTTTTGCCTTTCCAGCAGTGAAGCGGATCTCAGAAAAGAGTAGGTATTTTCTCGATCAGCAAAAATGGTCCTCATTACTCAAATACATCCTCCCATCACAGAATGTGACGAATATCGCAAACTAACGGTAAAGACATCAACCCTGATAACACTCTCCATTCGACCGACGGCAATTAAGTACGATGACTACAAGTGCCCGAACACGGTGGATTTGATCGTGGGTGGTGAAGAGGCTCGCCGTGGCGAATTTCCTCATCAGGCTCTGCTCGGATACCCCTCGGAAACTGATTCACGAAAGATCGAATTTAATTGTGGTGGTTCGCTAATAAGCAAACGATACGTGCTAACAGCAGCCCATTGTGGTAATCGTGGCAATCCTACGGTAGTGCGATTGGCGGAGCTTGATTTGGTAGTTGACGATGATGAACAGGTGGACTTTGATGTGGAGCAGTTTATCAAACATCCGAGCTATTCAGCCCGACGGGCCTATCACGATATCGCGCTGGTAAAGCTGGAGCAAGATGTCTACTTTACGAAAATGCTGCGACCGGCTTGCTTGTGGACAGGAAGCAACTTGAATATGTCCACTGCATTGGCAACCGGCTTTGGAAAAACGGATTTCAGTAAGATGGCGTCATTCTATGAGTCAAGCATAAACTAATCGAAATCATTACAGCTGGAAACACTTCGGACGTTTTGATGAAGGTGCAGTTGGACATTTTCGATAACACTGACTGCAGTTTCTACTCGTCGAATCGAAAGCTGCCGCAGGGAATCATCGAAAGTCAGATTTGCGTGGGCAGTCTTCGCGGCTCGCAGGATACCTGCCAGGGTGATTCCGGAGGACCGTTGGAAATTGTAACGGATCAGAAAGGATGTACGTTCCATTTAATCGGCATAACGTCCCTTGGGGCAGCCTGTGGGCTAGGAACACCGTCGATCTACACCAGGGTATCGAGTTATATTGATTGGATCGAAAACGTCGTTTGGCTTTCCGAAGGGGAATAAGAGTTTGGTGTTGCTTTTCCTATCGTGAGCGCTCTATTTATTGATGTGTGGAATAATTCTCGAGAGAATAAAGTCAAAGTTTCTAAGAAAACATATTTTCATTGAGAACTCACTCACAGCCATTGTTAGGAATATAAAATGTGGGTTTAACCTGTGATTAGCATAAAAGTTGAAGAAATCTTTCATAAACATAGGCAGAAACAGTCAATACAGGTTTGATTGTAGCATGTAGGCCACTCAGTGAGAAACTCCACAGAGCCATTGACGTCATCAGATGTGTTTACTGCATTCACGTTCAATCATTCGGAGTTACCTGTAGGTCAACACTACATCATTCTGCGATCTCTCTTCCAATGGTTTGCTGTACCATCTGATGAAAGTTGATCCAGACTGGCTAAAAAACAACATTTTTATGCATTTTCAAACAACTTTTTATTATAGCCTTCAAAATAGATTCTTTTTGAGAAAAACGGGTATTTTTTAGGCAAAGTCGGATCCAATCAAATAACCATCCTGAAAATTTTACCAATTCAAGCAGAGGAATTTCTCAACACAAAAATATTTATTCGAAATTCTCCTTGATTAGAAACCTAGTTTTTTTTTCCAGCTTTTCTTTGCAGTTTTCTACCACCGTGAATTTTTGTTGTTGCGAGGTTTGTTCAGATTATATTGTTGCCGTATTTTTGAACTCAGTTAATTAATTATCGAATTATCGCGCAATACAAAATTTGTTCTACAATACTTCGTTTTTGATTAATTAACTTTTAAAAAAAAGTGATGACCGCAAAAATTGAAAATTTCAGTAGGGACTCTCCTGGCAAATCTGAAAACTGGCAGTCTTAATTTTTAAACCTTATTCATTTATATATGATGCTGATGATGATGATGACGGTCTACGTCATTTCTTGTACAGCTTGTCTCTTTTACGTTTAAGACGCAAAAGATCCAAATTGTACCAGCAGTTCGAGTTCTTTACTAAAACGAATTTATGTTCGACTAGTTTAATTTTTAAGACATCTGTCAAAACAGCTAATTTCTGATGTAGAGAACCGGTATTTGTTTGAAAATCCACACTTCTTTCGACAAGTCTTAAAATAGCTTGTTTTGAATACATTTTTCAACACATCAATTGCACACAATCGCTGTCAACTCTACTATTATCTTCAGCGTTAATTATAATGGTTTCATAATCGGTAACTTTCAAGTCAGAGTTTATAACAACACTAAAAGAATAAAAATTACAGTACACATGGTAAATCAAAGTTTTACGGTGTCTTGAAATACGCGTGTATTCATTAGCCAGTTGTATTAAATTAAATCCACAAATTCGAACGAACCTATTTTTAAAGACGAGCACCTGAATGGCGTAGACCATGTGAGGACAGTGAGGACATAGAAAGCGGAAGCAATGAATATATTAGTATAGAAGAAGAGGATATTGAGCCCGCTCTCACGCTGAGAGAAGTAAGTGATGCGGTCGAACAACTCAAGAACAATAAGGCAGCTGATAAGGATGGTATCTGAACTGAACTCATCAAGATGGTCCCGAAAGAGTTGGCCATTTATCTGCACCAGCTTATAGACAGAATCTGAAAGAAACAACAGCTACGAGAGGAGTGGAAAGAAGTGGTTAAAGATTGTACTCGAAAAAAATACAAAAACTGTGAAAAAATGCATCTTTTGTGTATAACTTTTTATTGCATGGGTAAAAATTGATGGATTTTTAGGTGAATCTTATTTAGAGTTTGTTTACATGTGTTTGCATGTGCAAAATTTCATCACAATCTGTCAAGTGGTTAATCCGATGGCTTCCAACCAAGAAGTGCTTCGACAAAAAATTATGAGACAAAAATGATCACCAAAAAATCATTTGAAGTCGGATATTTTTAATACTCTCAGGGAATAAATAAACGCATATTAGCTATATTTTTGCAAAGTTTGTTTACTCAACCTCATTTCCTAGGCTTAATGCCCGCACCTTGGACTTAACGCTACCGATCGAATCCTGTGCAACACTTGCGCCATTTTTCTTACACACTTTCATTTACTCTTTCTTCAAATCCTTGTCGTTTTTGAAGACCTTCCCTGTTTTCCGGAACATACCTTCATAATCACCCAGCATTTTTCAATTGGGCGAAGTTTTGGCGAGTTTGGCGAATTTGCCTGCTTCGGCACAAAAACAACATCGTTGGCCTCGTACCACTGCATCGCAGGTTTCGCGTGATGGCACGATGCCATATCTGACCAAAACAGAATGTCACCTTCGTGGGACTGGAATAAGGGCAGCAGGTGCTTCTGGAGGCATTCTTGTTTATATATTTGGCCGTTGATGGTGCCAGTCGTTATGTGCGATTGTTGAATTTGCCGCACCCACAGATCGTCTTCCACACCAAGTACTGCTTGACGTGTGACATGGCGCTCCATAGAGACAACGTATTGATTGTTAGACAATTTGGCCCAGGGATCACTTGAAAGTACCCCCTTAAAAATACCGATATTGATTTAAACACGAGCGTCAATGAAAACAGATGACATTATCAAAATCCTTGGACGCCACTAAGCCAAACTTTATGACAATAACGTTTGCATTTTAAAAAAATGGACAAAAATTGCCGATTTTTCATGGGTTTACCTTCACTGGCACTGACAAAACTACTCATGTAGCATCCATCATAGTAACCCATGAGTCAGCAGACAAAATTTGACAGCTCTATCAGTCGAACTCTAACCGTGATGGCAAAAACAGTGAAACAACTCCGTTCAGAAGTGTGCGCGTTCAAAGAACGGACCGCATCGAAAACGGACATCGTGCGGCACTTTGTGGACGCCGTATACGCCCGTTCCGGCATCTACAACATCTTGGCACTATTAGACAACAATCAGAGCATCGAAAGAAAGCCCGGTTTCGGACGGCCGACGACCCTGAACGACAAGAAGCTCCAAAGGATGCTGAAGAGAAAGACCGAGGGAAAAGTGGCTACATCGCTGCGTGCGCTTGGCCTGGAGGACGGTTCAACTGGCCAAACAGTGAAAAGGTACCTGGCGAACATGAACATACATGTCAGGAAGCGGAAGTCGCGTCCTCTGGTTTCGGAGCTGCAGGCAATGACGCAGCGGAAGGGGCTTTATAAGGTAAGATGGTTCCCGACGAATCGCGACGTGGCGGTGGTGATGGACGACGCGACCTACGACTGGCAGGGCACTTCGTATTTTACTTCCCCCACGGAGGATGTGAGCTCCGAGATGAAGTTCATTTCACACACCAAGTTCCCCAAGAAGGTGCTGCTGTGGCTGACAATCAGCGAGAAAAGGGATGTCAAAGCCACTCTTCTTTCGCTCCGGACTGGCCGTGAACGGGGAGATTTATGATACGAAATGCCTGCCGGAAGTTGCGTCGTTCATCAAGAAATACCATAAGGGCGAAGACGCGGTGTTCTGTCCGGATCTGGCGTCGGCCCACTACTCGAAGCGATCGTTCGAGGAGATGGAGCGGCTGAATATCGATGTGGTACCCAAGTCGGCGAACCCACTCAGCGCCCCCCAGCTGCGTCCCATCGAGAATTTCTGGGCCAACCTTAAGCGAAAGATCTACTCCAACAATTTTGTCGCGAAAACTGAGGAGGAATTGATAAATAAAACGAAGAAAGAACTCAAAAACATGCCTACACGCATGTTTTCGTCCACCATGGCGAATGTTTCGGTTAACTGCCGGAAGGCCGCTCGCAAGGGGGTAGAATTTGTTTGCAGGTAAGCTTAAATAATTACCTTCCATGGGAAATTTATCAAAAGCAATTATCTGTCTAGCTTTTTTTATCACCATCCGAAAAAAGTCCATTTTTTTAAAGCAAACGTTAGTTTGGTTTGTACACTTCACTTTCTCCTGTACATCCGCAAATTTATTCGATGAAATGTACTGGCCTATGTGGCTGTTCGGCACATTTTCGGTGCCAAAAAACTTTTCGTCAGAGAACAGGATTATCATTTTTCCTACATCAAAGAGGGCAATCTTTTCGAACGGGTCACTGGTAGTTCCTTTACCCGCTCCGTTATCAACTGGCGATTCACTTCAGCTCCTGAAGAGGCGCGAATCATCATCTTATTTCATGATTCTTCGCATGGATTTTTCAGGAATATTGGCTTCCTTTGCACGTTACCTGATCGAACGTACCGGGTTACGAGCAATCTTTTCACGGGCCGATTTGGTCAAGTTTAGCGTGCCGTAAAAAACACGGACCTCCACTTCCCGGCTTTTGCTGCTTAGAACCATCCTGTAGAGACTTTTTGATGCGATAAACTGTGGACAAATGACGTCTTACTACCATGGGAATCGCTTTCCCACCATAGGCGTAGCCAGGATTTCAAATAGGGGGGGGGGGGGGTTTTTTTTTTTAGAGAGAGAGAGAGAGAGAGAGAGAGAGAGAGAGAGAGAGAGAGAGAGAGAGAGAGAATTACATCGTCTCCAACCAGTGGTTGCACATACTGAACAATTAACATTAACGGACACTTAACGGACAATACAACGCCCGGTGGACCAGTAGAGTAGGGTCATTTTCATGTTCCGACAGATGGAGCGGGAATGGAGCCCCATTTATGTGACATTACGCCTGAATGCTGGTGGATTATCTTCTCTACTCTCACCCAAAGTATTTGACAATACCCGTCCGTTTCTTGCAACAAGATTAAACAATTCTAGGCTTGTTCTGGAATAAAAAAAAAACGATTTTAAAAACTTTCGATTTTTCCCATGTTTTTAAATCAAACCACATTGAATGCCAAACATTTAACGGGTCATGTTGGATTTTTGTATAGAATAACCACCGAATTTGTTTGCAGTTTGTACTGAAAATGTACTTTTCATCCGCGACCCTCTCACCCAAAGCAACACAGAAGAAACACCGTTTTTTACTCACCATGCTCACACCGTTTGAATAGATTATATTTTTTTAATGGTTGTTCAAATAATAAGTGATTAGCTTTTAACAAACATACATTTTGAGTTTTGGTGGTTTATAGCTTATGGTTTGTGTCCCCTTTGCTCACCTTTAGTATAATTATTTTATCTGATATTTTCTAAACAGGAACATCAAACATAACCTTTTAAAACGACGTAAGTAACAAATGTAAGCAAGCTGTGTTTTTTGTGCTGAATTGTTGCTACTTGCATTCTCAACACACGAGTAGTTAGTAAATAATTTAAGAAATTTTATTCATCAATGACGAAAAGAAATTCATATGCGTTCCAACAGCTATTCCTCAATATTTTAAAAATAATTTATATACACATCTGCATCTGCGTTTTGAAATTTGAACCGATTTATCTGATATGATCCAACTGAAACACGTTCTGTCGAAACACGGTATATGTAGCAATCATGTGTATCTGAGTAGTATGAAACCAAAACGGTGTATCATTGAATTACATTAAAATTGTTGTTCAAATTCGAGAAATACAACCATTTTGCATATTTTTCTATTCGTGGTTATTTCAGCTGCATGAAAAAACATTCGTTTTGTTTTGTTTGCTTGTTTTTTTTTAATTACATGCTGGAAAATATTATACTTACTTTTGAAAAACTTTCGAATGTCCATTTATGGTACTTCTGGATAAAATGAATCAAATAACTGCTTTAGACTGCTTATAATTAAAAAAAAAACCGTATGTATTTTACCCGATGATTCGTTTTGTTATGAAGGTTCTTCTGTTTATAAACACGCGCAGAACCATCGCTTATTCTTCCGGTCTTCCTCTAAACTCTCCACCGATTGCTTGTCGATCTGCCAAACTTGGAAGACATCTGCATGGAGTTATCTCAAATTATAATAATCCGTCCAATCTATCACAAAACGTTGCGATTGGTTGAGCGGACTGGAGATAATGAAATCCATTTGTATAAGGCCAAGTCTCTCCCGGTTGGTATTAAACCGATGAGCATGGATATCAATAGAAACATAAAGTTACCAGAAGGCACAAAATGCATCTACGGACTCTTATTTTTACGAAATCCCTCAATTTCAATTTTTAATGGATTAGCATAGATTGTTCATTAGACACTTCAACTTGATTGATACAGTTATTAGTTACAGCAGTGCAATAGATTGTAGAATACAGTAGTAAAAATTGTAAGTTACGAAAAAAGAGTTTGGTTCGAGCATCGGCTGTGAAAGGTTGTGTCGATGCTTTATTACGCACTATTTTCCTATCGAGCATGGCGCGTTTCGTGTTGTTTCGGTTATCTATAATTCGGTGTAACGAGTGATCGAGTGAGCACAGTAAGAGAACAACAAAGCGTCTCTCAAGCGTTCATAAAATTATCCTTGTTTTCCTAACGGAAAACCACCATCACACTTTGTGAGTGGCTCCAATAGCATCCTTATTATTGGTTTAACTCAGATCAAATCGGATTTCCAACATTATAAAAATCACCTTGTTTTTCCGATGAAAAAACACCATTACACTTTGTGTGTGGCCCCAATAGCATCCTTACTGTTGTAATCGGTTCGAATCAGAAATCGGTACTAGTATTTAAATATTTTACTAAACGAAGCGTGAATTCAGCTTATTGTTTACCAAAACGAACCCTGCTGCCACCCAATCTTGTCATCCAAAATCCCAGTGATTTCTCGTGGAAGTGCGGCGGTGGTCTCGGCTTCCAATAAAACGTCCAAATAAACGTTAACGCATTCCTACCCTTTCCTTATTTGACCTGCATTCGGGCGAGGCCAGCGCCGGTATTGCCTTAGTTTGGGATCACCAGTTTTACACATTGAGCATGTTTGCATCATCTGTTGATCTTCTGAGTAATAACAGCTGAACTGGCAGTAACGGAATAACAACTTCGGGCGGTTAATCATGCTCATTATCCTGCTCATGCTCATAAAAACGGATAAATTCTTTGAATAGGATAAGACAACTGCAACTTCTCGCTCTGACTAGCTTGCTGTTCTGCTTCTCACACGCTGAATCAAACTGTAAGATATGATCAACATATATTCTCAATAATACGAAACTACAGTACCCTAAAACGGGGAAAGCGGGGTAACGGGGCGGTTTGACCCATGCCATGAATAGTTCAAATAAATATTTTTCGTTGATACTTTTTCTAACTATCAACTGTGTTTCTTAATCTAGTATTATTTGGCTTCTGAAAGCTATAGCATAGGTTTGAATATTCAGTTTTTTGATTAACCAAGAACTGAACATTTTATTGAGCATAGCTTCTTCAACTTTCAGCTAGCGGGGAAAAAAATCAATCAATGCTTATCTAATAGCTAACATTACAGATTAAGAGATATTTCCCTAGTAGCACATTTGTTTCAACCCAGTAAAGGTGACTGCTCTGTGACTCAATTAAGTCACAATAGAGCTGCTGAAACCAGTTTTGACTGTTGTGTGCTGCTTGGGGTTTTTAGATACTTTAGGCTACATAGGTTGGGTTCTAGGTTAAAGGAAAAATATTGTAATAAAATTGTTACTCGTTACTATTTAAAAACTATTATATAATTACAACTTTTTTCTCATGGATGTCAATTTTTTACGCTTTTTTGCTACAACTTGTTACAAAATCGAGGCAACTTCGCGTAATTTGGCTTTTTTATTTAGGCAAAGGAGCAATCTGACAAACATCCCAAGCAACACAAAATCGTCATATTTGGTTACAGTGACTTGATTGTGACTTAATTGAGTAGTATTGGAGTAACATCAACTGTATTGCAACAAGTTACCTTGCAACCTTCTAGAGATAAAAAATAAATAATAATATATTGAAACAAATAATAAAATTCTAAAAATAAAATCAAAACTTAGCCCCCCCCCCTTCACCCTTCCCCACAAATCCAACCTAACACCAATTCCACCAAACAATTGTGAAAGCAATCAGCTTGAAATGCTAAACAAAGAAGGAAGAAGATGTAAACATTGCCGATATCATTTGAATAACGGTACTAAAACACACTTTTAGATTAGGCACGTGTTTGGTATTGGTTTTACTTGAAAATATGTTATTGTAATATATTTATAATCAGATAGGTCTCACAATAGGCTACGTCCAAAATAACATTGTTTTGTCAGAAGAATTGAAATTTTCGATGTAGGTTTGTAATAATTAAGCTTTAATTATTGCCCTTAGTCTCTTCGGAAAGGCATTACAAGTGGCACGCACCTGATTTTCGGGGATTTCACGTCATATCTTCTGTATGGTAGCTTTGAATGTTTCAATACCCATTGGTTTGAGATCTCGAAAGTGAGTCAGAGGATTTGCATCTGGCGAAGAAGCTGGCCATAATTCCTTAGGAATGAAGTCTGCCAAATTCTTGGTGCACCATGCTTGGGTAATCTTTGCTCCATGGGACGGCGCAGAATCCTGTTGAAACACCCATTTGCGGTTACCGAACATCGTTGAAGTATGCTTCTTCAAATGCTTTTCCAGGACCTCTTTTACGTAGTATGCTGCGTTGATTTTTACACCCTTATCAATGAAAAGTAGTGGTAGACGACCTTCCGCAGAAATCGCTCCACAAACCATGACCGAAGCATGATTTTGGAAGCGTTGAACTGCGAGAATTGAAGTGGGGATATCCTGAATACTCGCTGCATAGACCCTGTCATTTTGAGCGTTGAGACTTTGCTGCAATACGAAATTTTTCTCATCCGAAAACACAATCATGGAATCACCGTGCCGACGAAGAAATTCGCGACAACGAATGACTCTGTTCTTCTTGTTGGCTTCCGAAAGTTCATGAATTTTTCTTTTCTTGTACGGCACCAATCTCAAATCCTCTTTGAGGACTGATCTGATAGTTTTCCTGGAGACGTCCGTATTCTGAGCCAGTTTATATGAAGAACGACAAGGATTTCAGCGAATTCATTCACGCCACCCTTTTTACCCTCCGCCGCGACCCCCCCTTTTTCTTTCTCTTTCTTTTTCCCCGCTCCCCCCCTCCTCCCTCTCCCCCCTCTTTGTTCGCTTTTCTTCCTTCCGGTTTCCGCCCAGTTCGGTTGGGCGCTTTCCCCCCATATCCAACTGCAAAATCCGTTGTCTTTTGAAATCCATATTTTTCTTAGGCACTTCCGGAGAAATTTGCGAAATGGGCGAATCTGCTTTTGTAAACAAACATTTAAATCGACGATTTCTCACGAATTAAAGCTCAATTTCTTAAATTAACACCACAATTGGGTAAAGGAAAACTTCTTCTGGCCAACTGTGGTCTAAATTTTTCAAATTGAGCCTCTATTCGCTCAAAAACGTAGATTCAAATGTTTGTTTACAAAAGCAGATTCGCCCATTTCGCAAAGTTCTCCGGACTTCCTGTCGACGGAATCTAGCGAACACTAGTTTGTTTACATATTAATCAGACCCTCTTTAATATGCTGGCAACCAGATGGCTCTTACGATGGCTAGAAGAATTCCACACAAAATACTGCGTCACTTATTTGGGCCTACCACGTAACCATGGTCGGATTTGAGGAATGATACGCAATGAACATTTAAAGTTATTAATATCCTTATTCCACTTTCTACCGATCACACAGAAATGAAATCAATCCTCGTTCCTACTTCACTTCTTCTTCGCCTTCTTGTTCCGTTACAGACATCAACTCGTACTCCCTTCTTTATTTGAAAATGAATTATCAATAATTGTTTTGAATTGTAGGAGTGAAAAGATGAATAAACCGGGTGAGTCGCTATGACATCGATAATGAGTTATTATATGTTAATAAATCAGCTCACAAGCCAAGAACGTGATATTTTTTCGAACTATGGACAGAATTTGATCGATAGACACTAATGATTCTTATTTAATTTTTCATTTTCTCAATTAAAAGTGATTGGCTTCTTACAATCAGCTTATTGCCGGCTCTTATATTAGGGTTCAACAAGCATTTCCTAAGTTTGGAATTGAGAGTTTGCGATGCCAGTAACTTTTCACATTAGTGTGATTGTGTGATAAGTCCAACCAAACTCTATGCACATGAAAGTATACAATACAAAACAATTTTAAGCCTCTTAAACCACACCTCGATTTGCACTCAGTCACTTTTAGTATAAATATAGGCCTTGATATAAGATACTTCGATATTAGAAGATATTTAGAATTAAAAAAAAAAAATCTTATCGAAATATCTCATTAGCACAGTTTTGTGGCTGCATCGTTAACGACTGAGACTAGGGAGGACCCAAATAAGGGTGCAAATTGATAGTATGTTAATTAATTTAAATATTCTATACATCCAGATACCAAAGCTCGTTTCTATGATCTCTAAAAGTACCAACATAGTAATACAATGCAATGTGCCCCAAACCAACACGGAATGTCAAAACCAAAACCAATTTCCAAAGTTCACTAGATCATCTGGTTCAAGTTCGTAGAAGACCGCTCCGACGAGCAGCAAATCCATCAATTTACCCCGCTTCTAGGTTATGAAAAACCATCGATCATCTCTAAGATGTGCATGAAACCTCAGCAAGTCATTCCATCAATCCCTCTCAATCCAGCGCCGTTGGTAGTGTCGATTGACCCTTTCGCCTCGATCATCGTCGGATTCAAAGTGCTGGACAGGCAATTTCATTCGGGTGAGTGCAATGGCCCTCCATCCATGTTTCATCATTTTTTCGATCAGAACCGCTCCAAAGGTCAGCCCTCGGTGTCTGTTCGGTTGATGTGATCCAATTTCCGTTCACCCCCGCCTCCGACCCTTGATCGCACCGATGTTGATCGTGACCGTTCACTTTTCGTTCGAATCTTGGAGATCATTTCAACGCGACTCCAATTGGCTGTTTACATTTTTACAACCTCGCACGCGCTAATTATGGTAATTGAAAACAAGCCCATCCATTATGTCTCCGTCACTTTTGGGGGGGTTTTTTAATTAATTTATGGATCATTACTAAATACATGTCCTCCGCGCCAGTAGCGCTCAGAGTCAGCGGGGGGGGGCCGCTTCAATTAAAGCAAAACGCTTGTAATTAAAATTACCAATGTTCATTTTTCGGGGATGACCTTTAAGGCATAAGCCATGTCCCGGCGATGGACTTTGGCAGAAAACAATAGACGGAATCAAGGATGAGAATGTGAACTATGCGCTTGAATTTACTGACCACATTCATTTAGAGTGGCTATCTTGATGGTGACCATGGTAACTCCGGAATGAGGTTAGAATTGTTCCGCTCCGAACACCGCAAATGTAAGTTGTCTTTGGGTTCCAAAACTCGCATGAGAGACCGTAAGTAAAAGCAACCGGCGCCACTAGCTCGATGTTACGCAACAGTAGCAAGGTAGAGCAGCTCACGTTCCCCATCGGTCGGCGGTTCCACCCACATCAGAAGCACACACATAACGCATTTTCGCGCATTGATAGCTCTAACGCGTGAGATGCATGTAACGAACATAGGTTTTGCTTTGCCTTCGAGTTCGCACTCCGAATAGATGGAAGAAAACCATATCAATAACTGTGCGACTTTTCTCGGACCCATAAGACTGTATTTGGATCGGTGAGCGTATTTACCTTACCTTAAATTACGTGCCACAAAACACGCGAAAGGACGGATGCTTGTGGGTGCCTATTATGGTTAATAGCGCATATCTAAATGTTCACTGTATGATTTAGTTTTTGAATCGCGCACGAGAACTAATTGTTGCATGTTGTGAGAAGCAGTTCGGCTTAGAACATGTGGAAATACATATGTTTTCCGGCCGTGGAATTCGACCTTGGACCGGATGACAATTGTTCAATTGTACGGAGCTATGCCAAAGCCACCAAGTGCAGACTTCTGGTTTGTAGCTGTTGTTTAGCTTTGTGATACGTCTGTTGTTTTATGTTATTTGCAATAAGGCTCGAACAAATCATGCTTTTTTTATTTTTTCCACTCAAAGGGGGATAAAAACTAAATGAAAAAAGCTCAAAAACTTCATTTTTAACAGAATCCAAACTGTTTATTTCAATGTTTACTTCCCAACTTATCCTTACATTATGTTTAGACTGCCTCTAATCCACGTTTTCAGAAAAAGATTCGTAACGGTATCCACAAAAGTTGAATTTATTTTATGTTATACTCGGATTACTATCAAGGCACTTTCCGAATATGTTTTTGTGTGCTTTCAGTTTTTCTCCTGACCTTTACCCCATTGCCTTATGGACAGTTGGTTTTAATCGAACTTTTCATTTACCTCCTCATGATACCTTAAACAAACAAATTCCAATCAAAGCTAAGTTAGCTGTTGCCATGAAACGTTCCGCTGGGTTTATAAAGAAAATGTTTGGAGACGTTCGTACTGCGGGAATCCGGACCAAGTTGAAAATTATTGCAATGTAACTCAGTATCGCCATGTTCGAGAGCAGGTTATGGTCAGGCCCACCATCCGATCCGACAATCAACATGGGTCGATCTAGATTATCCTCCGTAAATTGAGTAAGAAATACTGCAGCGTGTCTGAATGCTGTTGAGTGCTCGAATATGGCATCATTGGACGATGTACGGATCTCCTGCTTGTCATGTATTAGAGAGATCCGTAGAAGGAACTATCTTGATGGAGTAAGAATTCTCTCCAAATTCTATGCCGCCGTTTATCCCCAACTTGCAAACAAGTTTGGGGGTAGCATCAAGCGAGATTCTTGGGTGTCCGCGCTACGAAAAAAAAACAGCCTGCATTTCAATGAATAGCAACCAAGCTCCATAAGTAATGTGAGTCAATTCTATAATTTGTACTTCAATATTGCCGGGTTGTCTACAAACTACGTAGAATTGCGTCAGATTGTAGAGGAAAAAAGTCCATATTTAGTCTTTTTATCAGAAACGTATATAATTGACATGCAAGCCTTTGATCAATTTAGTATTCCGGGATATAATGTCCTCCTTTATCACCCTCTACGCCCTCTTGGTTTTACAATTTATACTAAACAAACATCTCAATTCCAACGTCAATTGAACCAGGTTTTATACAGCAATTGGTAATTAAGGTTTTTCGTTGCTCGCGGCACGCAGATAACGAAATACACTGTCCTCTGCCCCTCTCCCCCCACCAGAGTCGCAATTATTTTACAAAAATTAGAAATTAGTGTAAAATTTATTAAACTAAAAGAAATAAAAAGGTGCTTGTACTTTGAATTAAAAAAAAATTAAAATAATAATAATAAGACGAAGAATAAGAAAAGAAAAGAAATTAATTAAAATTAAAAAAAAATGGAAAATAAAAATACGCGCATTCCCAGACACACTAAAAATTGACTTGACAACGAGAATTGTAATTTTGTTTTGGTTAGTTTAATATCAAACTCGAACTTAAAAGTAACCGATCACAAAACCATTATAATTAACGTTAAAAATAAAAGTAGTAGTGACTGTGAGTATTTGAAATGAAAATGAGCTTTTTTCTTTTTTTTTCCCTCTCCATTTTTCTATTTCTTTATGAGCATGATTGACCGCCCGAGGTTGCTACTCCGTTGTTGCCAGATCAGCTGTTATTACACAGAGAACCAACAGATGATGCTTGGGACTAACATGCATCTTCAATGTGTAAAAACTGGTGATCCCAAACTAAGGCAATACCGGCGCCGGCCCCGCCCGAATGCAGGTCAAATAAGGAAAGGGTAGGAATATGTTGACGTGATAATCGTGAAAGCCGCGGAGTCCACTGCACTTCCACGAGAAGTCACTGGGATTTTGGATAACAGGATAGGGTGGCAGCAGGGTTCGTTTTGGTTAACGATAAGCTGTCTAGTGAATATTTAAACATTAGTACCGATATCCGATTTGGACCGATTTAAACCAACAGTAAGGATGCTATTGGGGCCACTCACAAGGTGTGATCGTGGTTTTTCATTGGGAAAACAAATTGATTTTAATAATCCTGAATAGCCGATTTTGACTGGTTTAAACCAACAGTAAGGATGCTGTTGGGGCCACTCACAGAGTGTGATAGAGGTTTTTATAAGGAAAACAAGGTTATTCATCTCTCAGCCAACTTGGACCGATCTACACCAACAGTACGGATGCCGCTGGAGTCACTCACAAAATGGGACAGCGGTTTATTTATTCCAAGATAGGGTGGCCCGACGGGCATGGCAAACGAATAATTTGGATCACGATTAATTATGTACCTCACCGACCCATCTTACCCGGCGAACCACGAGTTCTTATACTAACTCGATCACTCGCGCAACGAACAATGGGCAACCGAAACAATAACAAAACACTACGCCTGATAACAAAATATTGCGGAACAAAGTATCGACACAACCGATTCAACCGATTCAACCGATGGTCGACGCAAACCTATTAAAAATAAAGTTTATTAATATAGATACAATGGATAACAATTACCTGTCTTGCTACACGTCCTTGAGAGCACTTACCACCCTCAGGTTTTTGGATTTTTCGTTTAACGTTTTCTTCTTCAAACCTCGTATCAATAAGTGAACCATCCGAATCATCACACTATTTTTGCGAATAGTTTTGCACAAATTTTGCACTTCGCATTATCAATGGTAATATTTCATATTTCAGTATTTCTCAAATAATCTACATTACGAATTGAAAATTACACGGAGTCCGATTTACAGCACCAAGTTCGAGTATACATCCCAACTTAAGACAACACGAATACATACAGATAGACCCCACTCATCGTCCCTTTCTTTGCCCACCTTTTTCTTGTTGTGTGTGTGTGTGTGTGTGTGTGTGTGTGTGTGTGTGTGTGTGTGTGTGTGTGTGTGTGTGTGTGTGTGTGTGTGTGTGTGTGTGTGTGTGTGTGTGTGTGTGTGTGTGTGTGTGTGTGTGTGTGTGTGTGTGTGTGTGTGTGTGTGTGTGTGTGGGGGGGGGTTTTTTCAATCCAACCACCCACCGCCGGCAATGGTATTATGGAAGAAATCTGTTTACAACAATCATTCAAGTGACCATTGGAAGCAGCTTTAATCCGGGAGCTAGAAAGTGATACCACTACTGCAGATCCAGCAACCCATTTCAGAATGTCTGGAGAGTCACGCCCATTCCGAGGTTACTTTCACATACAATAAGCCCCGCATGTAAACATTGCTGATATCATTTGGATAAGGGCACTGCAACACACTTCCAGATTTGGAAATTTAAAATTTCCAAACCAGGCACGTATTTAGTTTTTTTGAAAATAAGATTTTTGTTATAAAGTTAGATACATCTCACCCATGTCCGCCTCCTCAATCACACTATCTTGTTCATTCGTAAAAATAAAACCTTTCGACGTTGATTCGTGATTAATTTCATGCACTCGCGATTGAATATGCGCATTAACGTTACTAAACCGCCCGCTAGATATGCAACCTGCATAACAAAACTCTGTACACCCCGTGATGAATGCACCTAAAATTATGTGCAAGCTTTTCACCCGCCCATGCGCGTTGTTTTCGTTTGCTGCTTCTGGCCAGCAAATGGCCGTTCTCTACATTGCACTAGTCTTCTTTTTTTCACTGCACACTCTGCCAATAATGCAAATCCCCGTTATGTGGCGACTTTATATCGAGCTTCCAAACTGCTAATAATCATCGATTCACTCGCGACAAAGCGCAAAAGCCCACTAAACTAATAAATTATGCCCGAGTGTCACAATATTACCACTAATAACCAAAACTAAGCTGATTTAACTCATCTTCCGGGTGCGGGGGCGAAACACAAAAACAAACAAAAAACGGGGAAATACTACCGACACTCACACATTTCTAGGGGGAATCGATTATATTCACTGCGGCTTACACAATTTTCGCCTCAATTGTCGTAAAAAATGGATCTACTCCATCATTTAGATCTTCGGAAACTGAACCACAATTAAAACGTTAATTGTATATGCTAAACTTATGAACCTGATCCAAAAAGTAGAAAGCAGGAGGAAGAATGGTTAATTCGGCAAAAATCGCAGAAAAAAAATTTATGTAAATGAAGCCAACCCACCTTTTTTGAACCGTTGTAGTGGCTATATTTGTGGAATCCATGGCAGTCAATATCACTGTTTTACCAAAATTAAATCACTTTGTGGGTGGTTCATTTCAGTAAGATACAAAAATACGTCAAAACATCGAGTTTGAGAACAGATTCAAACAAACAGCAAGAATGCCGCTGGGGTTACTCACATATGTGGGTGGTCGACTTCAATGTTATTCAAAGTACGTTAAAACATCGAGTCTGTAAACTGCCTAAAACCAACAGCAAGAATGCCGCTGGGGTTACTCACAAGTGTGAGTGGTTCATTTCAGCAGGGTTAAAAAAATACTTTAACAGAACGAGTCTGAGAACCGATTCAAACCAACAATAGTGATGCTGTTGGGGTCACTCACAAGTGTGTGTGGTTCACTCCAGCAGGATTCAAAAATACGTTAAAACATCGAGATTTGGAACCAATTTAAACCAACAGTAAGAATGCCGCTGGGGCCACTTACAAATGTGGATGGTTTATTTCAATGGAATACAAACATACGTTGTAGCATCGATTTAAACCAAAATTCAAATGACGTTTCACCCACCACAACATCGCCGTCTCCGGCAGCGCGATTTGCGCTGAGTTTCATATTATCTCTCGTTCTCACACTGAAACCCACAGAGTTTATTATACTCATAAATGATCACACACACGAACTGATTTTCGTACTTGTACTCTAAGCTACATGATATGGTATGATGAATCTGGCATCGGCCCTAGTAACTAACTAATGTCATTTCTGGTTACTGCCAGTGTGGAACTGGGCTCGTCCCACATCCACCCTAACAGCTGTCAAAACGTTCTTCTATTCAATCGCGTCGGATCCGACCCAACATCGCTGAGGCCTGGTCCCAATTCCCTTCGAGGTCCAACCCGGATTTACCAATGGACACAAACATGAAGTGTCAAAGTGATTGATGATAAAAAATGTTACACGATTGCACCAATACCGTCACACCGACTCGACCCTGGATCCGCCCCCCTCGGCAATTGCAAGAGTGATTATGTGAAATTGAAATGTTGGAAAAAGTATTCGAAACAAGCTATTTTAAGACTTGTCGAATGAAGTGTGGATTTTTTACCGGTTCTCTAGATCAGAAATCAGCTGTTTTGACAGACGTCTTAAAAATATGTACCAATAAACTAGTCGAACATAAATTTGTTTTAGTAAAGAACTCGAACAGCTGGTACAATTTGGATCTTTTGCGTCTTAAACGTAAAAGAGACAAGCTGTACAAGAAATGGCGTAGAACTTATAGGCATATCTTTTTAAATAGGTACAAAGATGCGCGTAACAAATATTCTCAATCCGTTAAATATACTCGTTGTGAATATAATCAGAACAAAATTGATTTGCACCAAATCAACAGCAAAGAGTTATGAAATTTTTTGAAATTTGTGTAAAAACCTAGTATTTGCAAAGCGCGATCCATAACCTTCAATGGCACAACAGTCAGAGCACAACATAGCATCTAGATTTAATAAATATTTCGTCGATAGTATTTTGTCAATCAATCAATCTATTGAATGGACTGAGCTGATCTAATTCATACAGCGCTGTGTGCCATTTGGATAGTGTTTGATTTTACATTTCAATCTTTGTCATTACTCCATCGTAACTTACAATATCATTATATTTGGCAATATTGTTTTATTGATTTTACTTCATAGATGATTTAAACATTACTTTTTGTTTTGTATTGCCCATTTATCTTTAACTCCCTTCAACTTAAATCTTCCCATTTCTAACTCGGTAGCAATAACAATTAGGTCAGCAAAAAAGCGGATTGCTGTTATAAAATCAGCATCAAGTAGCAAATAGTGACCATGGCAACAGTAAGTTGAAATGTATAAATGTTAGTTTTGTAAAATTTCAATAGATTTAATAAACTTTTTTCAGGATACCTCAAATCAAGATTTTGGTGAAATGCTGAAAATCGCTGAAAACGAACGAAAACGTGCTTTGGCGCAAACCACAGAACATTTTACAACATTTCTTGCATTTCAGGATCAACCGAATGAAGATCATTTATTATAGATACGAATGCTTGTTTTATTTTTTTCATTTTCATAAATATATACACCATTATATCAATATTTCATGGGAATGGGAGGGACCATAAGGGCACCCGATTGAAGCACTCTGGATGGGGAGAGTGGGAATGCCAACTCCCCATTGCTAACAGTTTTTGAACTAGAGGGCGGGCTCTTCTCCCCGCCCATTGGGGCATCCTCATGTTAGATAGCTTGCTCTTTTTACCAATTGTTCAGTCTTGTTGTTGGAAGGAGATTCTTTATATCCCTGTGGAAACTTATAAGTGATGTTGCATATCGATCCACCCAACCCCTTTTTGGCCCTTCATACAACGGCATGATTAGGATAATCAGTGGTTATTAAAGCTTGATCAAGTCTAACAGAGGGGAGAGCCCATTGCTGTCGGACTTAGTTTCCGTGCTACAATGGGTGGTAGTACATATCATACATCATACATATCATATAATTGGTTTGTCGTATTTTCATTTTTACTTACATCAAATGTGTTAGTTAAAAACTGCAGGTGGATCTTGTGAAAAACGGGGACAAATCGTCAAATATGAGAAATCAGGCAGGACGCTTCAAAAAGATCTCAAAATCAGGACATGTCTTGCTAAATCAGGACGGATGGTATCCCTAATTCTATAATAGAAATATAAAAAATGTAATTCGTCGTCGCGGTGTGTTAGACGAATCACTTTTTTGTTTTTTTTTTTGTTTATTTTTTAATTAACCATAAATATTTATTCCATAGGTGGGAAGAAGACATTTCTTTTTTTTAGTTATCCGTCCAGTTTCCCGCCCAGTTTAAGCTCGGTTACTTCTCCTCCTCTCTGGATTCCAGTTTGTTCCCAAAATAGTCTATGCATTTGGTCACTGGTGGGATGATCACGAACATGTGAGGGAAGTTGGGAAATTTGTTGGGAAATTAACTTTAGGCATGGAAGATCTGCGGGCACAGGATTTGCTTGGTTTAGAAGGGATTGATAGTAAGGAAGGAGAGCCACTTGCTTGCACGAGTCGAGTTATTCATTAAGGCCGGTAGCTGCAGCCTCTGTCCCTATCTTCCCACTTTCTAATACGGGCTGGATGAACCCTTCTTCTTCTTCTTCTTCTTCTTCTTTTACATTTCAAGACCGCCCTTCTTTCTTTGTTTGAATTTGTATGAAAAATATATTGAACACGGCGTAGTACCAATTAACAGCACAAACCATTCGAAAAAATACGAAACATAAAATTGTCGAGAATGTTTTTGACATGACGATAATTAAACAGTTCAAAGTGAACTGTTGTGTGACAAAATCCATCGGTTGTTGAATGACTATGTTCCTCATAAAAGTGTAAGTGATCAGCTCAGATTCACTTATCCGCACCGACAAAAATAAACCCAACTTTGGTCACTTTTTGAAAGGTTCAATTAAAATAATTCCCTCTACCCTAATGCACCGTGAATATAACGATACATTGTATAAAACAATTCCTATTCATGAATCTCTCTGACGTACTTCGCTCAGAGCATACCAATGAAAACCATGTTCCAAACCATGTAACGTAACCTTCATCGGTCTTGGTCTGTATCAACGTCTGTAGTTACGCAAAATATCCTCTAATTACCCGTTTAATGAGTTTCCACCGCGTCTTTACCGCTTGTCCAAAGAGACAACTTACGCATGACGGATTGCACCGACGGCAGCGTGGTTCTAGGGCTTCCACTGTAGATTCTAACCGATCGTCGTCAATCACCTGCTACTCAAATTCGCCGATGTTGTGCCTTCGCTACTACTACATGCGTTTCCGTTCGGCAAAGGAATGCAAGTGCATCCGCATAACTATAAGCTGCAATCTCGTCTCGGTGTTCGTCACATAAACTCGCAGCACGTTATTGCAGCAAACGAGGCAGGTGACTTTCAATTTCAATGCTAAAATGACCCAGATTTGGATTTCAGCAATCGCACCGCGTCCTCAGTTTAGAACATAATTAACGTCATCCAAAGTTTCCAACCTGTTCATAAATCATCTCTTGTTTGGGCAAAAGTACTACTCTGCTCGACACCTTAATTAACTATTTTGCAACGAAGATACGCATCGAGTTTAACGTTATTGCCATAAACAGTACACCATGTTTTGCTCTCAATTACCCGATGAACAAACCACTCTTGAACTTCGAAGCTCTCCATGGAAGTGGCCCAACCATCTTGCCAAGAAGCCTCACTCCGGAGCTGCAATTCAATTCATCATGGCACATTGTAAACAAATAAAATCTAAAAGAAGTCAACTTGCAAGATACCGATCACGACGACGACGACGA
>JAHHFK020003141.1:0-72539 GCA_024533555.2 Aedes koreicus | reverse complement strand
GAAAGTCAAAACCCCATCTCAGTGGTCCCGAATTCTGAGTCACAAAGACACCAAAACAAGAGCCAACGTATTCCGCTCTTATTTATGAATTCGAAAACAACTAAGAACAGAAATCAAACCTATGGAATACTTCCTTGGTGCTGTAATTGGTGCGGTGGTGGAGCACAAAATAAAAACCGCACAATCACAAATAAACAAAAATGTGGTATGATTTGATGATTTGATATTTTCCACCCTGTTTAATTTAGCGGTTGAGTTGAAATGTAGTTTTTGGATCGGTTTATGGTGATAATCAGAACCATCCAAGAGATCACCCTGTGGCCTCCTCTAATGGCCATTAATATCACCCATATCTTGTCAAAAGTTTTTACGATATCTGTAATTAGTCACTTGGAAACAGCTTGAAAATGTGGTTTTGATGGCTCGGAACGTCACATTTTTCTCTAGACGTTCTAATTAGACAATCCAACTTGTCAGGCAGTCTCGATACAACTCACATTGTATCTAATACTTTCGTAATCGTTTCTTGGGAGCCATCAAGCGTCTCCATATGCTCTGATATTTCGATGAAACAGTCCGAATTAAATCAAACAATTTCTGGCCACTAACCTAATTCTTTTCCACATTTCAACAAATGACATCTTCCGGAATCGAGGGTTCAAATCCAAGGCGAAGACTTCAGTGATTGAATTCAGCAAATAAAGTGATTGGCTGCGGAGAGTTTCGTTTCTCTCAGTTATTTTTCGCCATCGACTTGGCTCGTGGAAAACCGAACTGGATCCCTCTCAATTTGTCACCGATGCCATCAATCGATGACAATTCAGTAAAAAGTGATCAATTTCACAATCATAAATTCTGGCCGATTCAGAGCCATGGCTAAAAAAAAATTGATTTGATAGGTTGCTTTGTCCGAAACGAAGAAAAGCAATCCCACTTGGGGCGAGAAGCGAAGTAGGCGGGTGAAATTTAATTTTGTATAAATATTCTTTCGTTTCAAGATGCTCCCTGTTGGTTCCGTTTGTGTAGGTTTTTTCTAAAGCATGGTTTATCGTTATTGGACTGCGGGGGTGGTAGGATTGAAGAAAATAAAGGTCAAGCTGTGTGTGCTCAAGTCAATCGGAAGAAGCATCGGAAGACTGTTTGTGAAAAGGATCGGTGACCATCTTCTTCATCGCACAACCTACCGTCTTCGTCGTCGTTCGACGTCGGGTGTAGGTAAGTCCTGGTGTAAACTGGATCAAATTTCCTGATAGGACACAGCTCGATCTAACAAGGTTTTAACTCGACTTTATTGGTGTTTGTATACACACACAACACAGCACAGAATACGGTGATCCTAACCGGCTGCAAAATGGGCGGAAATCGAATTAAGCCCTAATTGGGAGATTTGTTACGCAGAACGACGGTTGGAACGGTGCGAGTGTTCATGACAAATTGAAGCGTTGTTTTGGGCTGAAAGAAATGCGAAAATGAGTCGAGGAAAAGTCATTAGCAAAGTTTTCCACGGGCGCAAATTCATATTTGTCGTGCCTTGTTGTACGGTTTTCCATTTGAATGCCAGTCACTCATTTTAATTTCGTAAAAAGTTAGCGCCGCACGGGAAAGCATAGTTTGCATTTGAAGAGAAATGAAAATCTAACGAAAAGATTGACAGACTGACAGAGGGAAAACTTTCAGACAGAGAAGTTGTTCTGGAAACGTTACCAAGGCATACGCATGTGGCTTTTATTTGTGCAAATAGAAGGCTGTGAGTTTGTGTTTGCTTCGATGACATTACATTTATGGAAGAGCCGTCACGGGTTTTCTGTTTTCTCGCGGTTGTAAATTTTGAAGTTAAAGTTAATTTTCTGCTCTATTAATGACATGAAAAGGCTGAACAGGAATTTTCGCATACAATATACGAGATTACGGTGTAAGCAGTCAGCGGCCTGTTGTGTTTTTAAGTTTTGGTGAAACAGTGTCTGAATATAGTGAGGATGAAAGTTTCTTATAGAAAATAAGAGAGAAAATCACACGTAAGCTTTTTTTTTTGTCCATGGACGGTAAACGAGAGTTCTGTCATAGTTTTCTCGTGACTTTCGGGTCGTCCGCGATGGCGAATGTTTTTGTTTTTCATCATTGATACACACAATCAACCAGACATCCGCATACACAGGTACGAATCCGAAGTTGCGTGAATTCAATACTAAAAAAAACTTCCATGTTGCATCCAGGGATTGCTTAGATGCTGGCATGTGATGCTAAAGTTTACTTACATGGTGTTCAGCAAGTTCGGATACAATTTTTCACAAGGGGTGGATCGCTCACCACACTTTTCTCCTGTGATTTGTTTTTGAGTGTGTCTACCGTAATGTGCCGAAGGTGCAGATGTGCTGACAGCCCAAATTGTTGTTTTCTGCTGAGCCTGGCAACCAGGCAATGCATATTGACAAGGTTGCTGGTTTATTTCTATAAGCTCAACTGTCAAAAGTGTTCCTCAGTGTGCCACACATGTGGTATGGATTAAAAATCGAAGTGCCGCAATGATGAAACATACTCGTTTACAGTGTAAAACATCGTGGCTGCCACACTGTTCTAAGCGACGTACCCTTGATTTTTCATGATCGTGTAGGTAAGCACCTTGTACATAGTCTATACAAGTATTAGTGTCACCACTGTCTATCAGTTATTTTTTGTATATTGTGCGCCATATCGGGACACCGGCCTTGAGTACCCTGTGAGATCCGGTCGGCCATGTTCGAGAAGGACGCAACAAACCATCAAGACAATGAGGGAGCGGATCCAGCGCAAAAAGAACCGCTCAATACGAAAACTGGCTGCTGATCTCGATGGGAACCGTCCGCATCATTCTCAGCAAGTACCTTAGATGGAAGGCTCATAAAAACGATGTTTCATGGTGTCTCGGATACTACCACCAAAAAGAGCTTGGATGAAGCCAAGTCTCTCGGCACGCTGGTTACGACTAAGTCTAAGACTAAGTCTAAGTCTTTATTTTTTTCGGACGAGAAACTGTTTGTGCGGGAGCAGCCTCACTTTGCTCAAAATGATCGACTGTTTGCGACAACGAAGGCAAGCATTCCTACATCTCAAATCAACATTCCTCGGTTCCAAAGTACAGCGTCAGTGATGGTTAAGGGGCAGTTTGCAAGCGAGATAAGCTTCCCTTAGTATTCATCGAGAAAAATGTAAAAATCAACGCGGTATACTACAAAACGGAGGTTTTGGAGAAGATTGTTGCCCCAAGACTATGGCAACTCTACGGAGATGACCACTATGTGCTCCAGTAGAACGGTGCGCCAGCCCGCACAGCGAATGTGGTTCAAGTCTGGTGTCGGAACAATTTGACAGGTTTCTTGGACAAGAATATGTGGCCTCCCCAGATTTACATACATTCGACTTTTTTGTTCCTACAAAATATCAAAGCTGAATGATTACAAAATCAGAAACTTAGACCAGTTCAAAAAAGTCATCCTCAAATTCTGGGACAAGAGTCCTTATGAAGTTGCACGTCCGGTGCACTTGTGACGCGTTCGAAAAACAATCGAAGCTGGTGAAGAAATTCAAAGGAGGGTATGCTGTTCTCGTTCTCTATCAACTACTTACAATTAAATGTACCCAGAATAAAATATACGGTATTCTAATTTTTTGGACATGTTTCGAAAGTGTATCTGAATTTTCAAAGCTTTTTAATTTCCAAAGAAATCAGAGACGATAAGATAATGTCCAGAAACTAAAACCTCGTTCTGTAGGTCAAACCTTGTTTTCGAGTAGTAAATTTTTATATGACTGTGTACGCCATTCGTAAAGAAAAGACTTGTGAACAACCTAAATTACCTTCTAAGAAACAGAACTTAATAAGTTAACTGTAGTCATGACAACCGATTGTCCTTTTCATAACTGTTCAACTGTAAAAATCTAAACTGTTTATGTAGCTATAAATTTTCCAAAGTAAATGATTGTCAGTTGTATTCGTGATAAGGCAATACCGGCACCAGCCTCGCCTGAATGCAGGTCAGGAGGTTTTAAGGAAATGGTAGGAATGTTATTATTATTAATCTTTATTAATGAGACTTTCAGCCGTAGGCTGGTTCGTCTCTTGGGTAGGAATGTTTTAACGTGATACTCACTTTATTGGAAATCGAGGAATCCTCTGCAATTCCACGAAAAATCTCTGGGATTATGGTTCAAGGGTCGGGTTGCTGAGTTCATGTTTATCTCCGTTAATTCTCCGTTTAGTTGGTTTTAAGGAAATGCACTACAATAAATTTAAATATTAGTACCAATTTGAACCATGAAAATAAATTATTTTTTTTACAAACAGTAAGGATGGGGTTACACGCAAAGTGTGATGGTGGTTTACTTCATTGGAAAAACGAACAAGTTATGAACTACGCCTAACAGACCGATAATCTATCGATTCAAACCAGAAATAAGGATGCTGTTGAGGCCACTAGCAAATTGTGATAGTGATTTACTGGGGAAACAAACAGAAATAAAAGAGAGAACAAAATGGAACCAATTTAAATCAGCAGTATGGATGCTTAAAGGGCCACTCACTTGAAAAAAAAAACTACTAGCTGGGGAAACCAACTTTTTCTAAATGTTGCTCATTGACCGCTTTGAATTGATTCAAACCAACACAAATATGCATTTCGGGCCAATCACGAGTGTGATAGCGGGTCACATTATTATTTTTCTAAAATAAGGTTCAGTGGCCGATTGTAACACCTTTCTGAGCATAACATAATGGATTTACACCCAAGTTTGCAACGTAACTAACCTAAGAAACTTTTTGTGATGATTTCAAACCAAGAAAATTAAAATGTATTCCGCGATTAAATCCGTCTGTCTGTCTGTCTGTCTGTCTGTCTGTCTGTCTGTCTGTCTGTCTGTCTGTCTGTCTGTCTGTCTGTCTGTCTGTCTGTCTGTCTGTCTGTCTGTCTGTCTGTCTGTCTGTCTGTCTGTCTGTCTGTCTGTCTGTCTGTCTGTCTGTCTGTCTGTCTGTCTGTCTGTCTGTCTGTCTGTCTGTCTGTCTGTCTGTCTGTCTGTCTGTCTGTCTGTCTGTCTGTCTGTCTGTCTGTCTGTCTGTCTGTCTGTCTGTCTGTCTGTCTGTCTGTCTGTCTGTCTGTCTGTCTGTCTGTCTGTCTGTCTGTCTGTCTGTCTGTCTGTCTGTCTGTCTGTCTGTCTGTCTGTCTGTCTGTCTGTCTGTCTGTCTGTCTGTCTGTCTGTCTGTCTGTCTGTCTGTCTGTCTGTCTGTCTGTCTGTCTGTCTGTCTGTCTGTCTGTCTGTCTGTCTGTCTGTCTGTCTGTCTGTCTGTCTGTCTGTCTGTCTGTCTGTCTGTCTGTCTGTCTGTCTGTCTGTCTGTCTGTCTGTCTGTCTGTCTGTCTGTCTGTCTGTCTGTCTGTCTGTCTGTCTGTCTGTCTGTCTGTCTGTCTGTCTGTCTGTCTGTCTGTCTGTCTGTCTGTCTGTCTGTCTGTCTGTCTGTCTGTCTGTCTGTCTGTCTGTCTGTCTGTCTGTCTGTCTGTCTGTCTGTCTGTCTGAATTGGCGTGAAATTTTGTATGGAGGGGTTTTTGGAGCCGGGAATGGTTCTTATGATAGCAAGAGACCCGTCCCTTCTCTGGAGGGGGTGGGGGGCTCTCATACAAATGAAACACAAATGTCTGCATAACTCGAGAACTAATGAGCAAATCAGCAAAAGAAACCAAATTTAGCATGTGGGAGTTTTCGGAGGCAAGAAATGTTTCTATGGTGGTTCGAGACTCCTCCGCTCTGAGAAAGTGGAGAAGGGGGGCACCCATACAAATGAAACAGAAATTTCTGCATAACTCGAGAACTAATCAAGCAAATGGAACCAAATTTGGCATCTAGGGGTTTTTGGAGGCAAACAATGTTTTTATGGGGGTTCAAGACCCCTCCCATCTCTGAAGGGGGAAGGGGCTCTCATACAAATGGAATAGAAATTTTAACCAAACATGAGAATTATTCAGGCAACTAAAACACAAAATGTGTATTTCTGGGTTCTGATAAAAGTTTGAACCCTTTTTTAGTCAAGAATTGGGTATACTTGAGTTACTCACAGTGCTACATTATGCATAACACGATAATCTAAGGTAATACAAGAGAAACTTACGTTCAAACTGACAGGATACGGCGTAGTTTGAAGACAAATGTTTTGTCTATGAAATGCTTCTACACAGAAAAAAAACCATGGCAGAAACTAACGATCCGAAGGTTAAATTAAAACTAGACACATAGGTTTTATTTTGCAGAAATTACACATATAACCAAACGAAAATATTTTAACAAAACTCATTCCTAAAAAATAAAACATTAAAGCGCCAGTTCTATTTCATTTTTATTCATTTTGTAGCAAGCGTAGCAAAGCTCGCACCGAGTTAGTTCTAAATTTATGTTTTAAATTATCCATAGTCAATGGTTGTCAATAAGGATCAAAATTGTTACTGTAGCCTTTCAGTCATGCAATGTTTCGAAATGTACTAAACCATTTTATTTAAATCTTCAAAATTAGGATATATGTAGGATATAGCATTCAAAAACATTCATTGAATCTAAGTAAGGACAGCAAACATTTTGTGATAATTTGAGATGTTCTAAGTCGTCCAAATTGTCCCACATTTGCAACTGTAGCTCTTTTGGCTACTCAAAGGTAAGATATGAATACATTAGTGTTCATTGAAATTTATGGAAGGTCAGCATTTTGAGATAATCCTCGATGTTCAGAATTTAGGATCTACTGTTACAACTGTAGCTTTTTTCGACTATAGAATTTATTAAATGTATTCAATCATGTTTATTGAATGTTCTGGAAGGTCAACTGACATAATGACACGTTTTTATCGTACTTCAAAAAAAGGTTTTCTTGATTTTTTTTGTATTTTTTTGTTGAAACTTGTAACATCCACATCTTGCTTTTCTTAAAAGATTAGAAGACTTTGGTGAGGATGCTTCCGATCTTGTTGTTTTCGTGGATGTTCGCAAGAACAGAAGATATGGAGAAAATTCAAATTAATTTCGAACTTCCAGCAGAGAGACTTTCAATGACATCTTGTCAAATATTTTTTAGAATTTCTTTAAAAAAAAAAACCCGCTATTATCAAAGAAGGCTGGATACCTAAAGGTGAACAAACATGAATGCTGAAGTATTATTAGAAGCATCCAGTGCGAACATCTTTACTAAGTTCACGATGTTACATTACTATGATTGTGCGGCAACAACATTCGTACTCCTCTAAACCGTCCCGGAAATTATACCCCACATAGGTTTGCTTTGTAGCTGCCTCGGTTGCTGCACCCGTAGGAAGTTCTGATAAGATGCAATGTCTTATTGAAAGCGGGGGGTAACCCATACCTCTGACGCCAAAGTCACGAGTTCGAATCTCACCCCCGGATAGGTTACGAAAATACCCATAAAGGTATTTGAGTGACTACGACGGGAGATGAACCAGCTCAGAAGGCTGAAAATCTCGATAATCAAGGAATTTAAAAAAAATGTTGAAAGCGATTTTTTTTATCACTTTTTAATATTTTTTCGCAACTGTTGGTTAAGCTGTTGTTATTTTTCTTGAATGTGCTAAAGATTCCCTGGCTTTCAACTGTAACGCATTCCACCCTTTCCTTATTTTACTTGCATCCGGGCGAGGCCAACGCCGGTATTGCCTTACTTTAGGATCACCAGTTTTTAAGACATTGAAGATGTTTGTTAGTCCCAAGCTTCAACTGTTGGTTCTCTGTGTAATTACAACTGCTCTAGAAATAACGGCGTGATTGCCCCAGGCTATCAATCATGCTCATGCACATGATCATGCTTCGATGATATAAAGTTTATGGAACTGTTTTTTATCCATCCATTATTTTATCGACAATGTCAAATTGATTGCCAGCCATGAACTCTTTCCGTCTAGGGCTGTGTTCGAATTGAAGAATTAAAATTTATTTTGATTTAAACTTGACAGATGGGAAACTTTCATATAACTCATTTTTGATAGACGAGCTATTAGTTTAGACAAACGCCTTCTCTTATTTTCGAATTGTCAATTGTAAATGAAAATTAATCAATTGGAACATAGCTTTAGAGGATACTTGGTTGTTGGGAACTGTCAAATCCTAATGGAAGCATAATTCAACAATAAATCGAGTTGCCATAATAAGTTAATAAAAACCTGTAATTTTCATCAGCTTAAATTTTCAAATAATTCATTTGAGAGGCTCAATAGCGGTGGCAGGCCAGTCAACCACCACACCACCACAGGCTCATCCATCAATTGTTGCGCTGACATTAAATCATCAATATCAGATCAATGTTTGAACGATTTTCACTCAACTTCAGAACCCATTAGACCTTATAAACAATCCATGCGTCGTCCATCGTCATCGCAACGGCAAGCAGCGGTGAGCTTACTGCGATGACTGGCCAATCTTGTTCTCCACACATGACAATGACACTCCCATCATCGCTCTTCATCTTCATCGCAGTCCAAAACAGAATGAAACCACCCAGCGAAGCGTTCTAAATCGATTGATTTTCCCATACTCATTGTCGTCACCGATCCCAATCGAGATCCAGGTCCGGCTGCCGGTCATTTTGAATGACTTTCGCATGACCGTCCTACCCGTCAATAGGCAGGTACATATATGAGAGCGAGCACAAAACGTGTGTCCACTTTCGCTCTACGTTGACATATGGCTCTTGACTAAATGGACATTAGGACATTGCCTACGCACGCAAACCTGCTCGAAATGGGTCTCATTTTGAAAATGGCAAAATAGTCCTCCAGTGAATCAATAATGTGCTTCTGTGTACTTTTGGTTTCCTACCGTTCGACCTTCTCAATTAGATTATGGCTTCCAACCGCCATCAACCACCGCCTCCCGAGCCACAGTGATAACGGCTAGGTTTCTGCTACACAATGCTGGTCTATCTGCATGTGATTAGATTGTCATAAATAGACCTAGAATGAGTTTGATGTTCATTTTGTGTATGTCATATTGTTTTCCCACGTAGTAGCCATGGGTTCCTTTATCCGTTGGGCCCACACAATATGTCACATCTGTGCACGTGGTGTGAAGAAATAACACCTCGGGCAAGTCGAATCTCTGCACCTGCCTTGTAGCAACAAGAGAAAGTTGTCCACACATCAATTAGTTCCAACAACACTCTGAACCCCAGCAGCAACATAAAAGGGATCACAAACGGCGACGACGACGACGATGCTATGATGTGAAAAAGCAATCTGGCACCCGGTCGTTGTTCGGGAAATTGTTCCTTTTTTTTGCTGCATTAAAGCTGGCCATGCCATGGCTCGTGACTGGTCTAGAGCCAGTGGAGGAAAGACACAATCTTACTCACATAACAGACACGCACGTAACGTCACGTGGTCTGCTTGGTGGGACATGGTCGTCGCCTACTAGGTAGTTTGGTATCGGAACAAGGATATTTATTTTATCACCGAGAGACGCATCACCCATTGTCATCAATGACAGCGACAACGACGTCTACAACAGAATGAAGTTTTTTTTTTCCCGATTGACATTCAAACGGTGACAGTAGAGGCCGGATCCTGGAAACTACACGTCCGAATATTGCTTTCTCGGGCCAAAGTGATGAATTTGAATGCCATTGTTTACACGGGTGTGATTTGGGGATACGTAACGAGCGTTGTTCGGATGCCGACAAATAAGCTCCATCACGCTTTTGTGGGAAGATTTATTAGCGTGACTTTTATTGTTTGACAGGGGCGGGAAAGATCCCCTTTATTTGGCTTCCGATGCGTTGTAGGCGTGCACAAATCCGTCAGAATTCCAGTGAAGTTTGCCTGCGGATGAAACGCCTATGATTTCGCTGATGGCAGGGACTGGAAAGGATTGCTTGGAGTATATCTGCTTGAATGATCTCGTTGATTCATATTGGAGTAATTTGCTTGGTTAGGGGTTGCTTTATGATACAGCTTTAGGGAGGCAAACATTTCACCGACGTTATATCTTCGCTGTATCTGTTTGAACACATTTATCACATCACGTATTACGATGGCTTGAATAAGGTGATAATGTCTGCAGTTATTTTTAAAGTTTGACGTTTCGAGCATCAAGTGAAATCTGAATTTTGCAGTTTTCATGGTTCAACAAAAAAAAATCATTTCTTTGTGTAGTAGGGGTGCTACACTTTGTGTTTTTCGTTATTCATTGTTCTCATTGCTGTTTTGGCATTTAACATATGCTTAATTCATTGGTGTTAGAAATGAGATGGTAAAAAAAGCATGAAGTTCAAGATAATGCATAATAAACTTAGGAATGAGTTGTGCATATCAGATTAACACATCTAAGATTTGCATGTCAGATCAACAACATCTTCGTAAGGAGGCTCAATGAACGAGATTTTAAGACGAGTATTTGAGCACTGTTTGTAACATAAGAATTATTCATTTAATAAAGTGGACACCTATTTTTCAACGAGAACTGTTTATTTTCGAACTAATTCATTAGATTCGATCATATTATTGAAGTATAATTTACATCAAGTAGGTATTGCTTATTCCTCAAGAATTCTCGAATCTTACACCTGATGTCTCCCATGGGGTTTTGCACAACTCTTACCGTAATTTTTTGCATAGGCGCATTTTCATGAAATTGCACTGGAACTAGCTTGCCCAATATCATTCAATGGGCCGTAATTCAGGGCAGTTTGGTGTGTTTTGTACGTTTTTTTTAATATCTATTTTGAGGAGTTTTAAATTAGCAGCAGCATTGTAAGCAGATAGTAGATCTAGCCAAACAAATGAGGGAACAGTATCCTTATGGTAGATACGTAGAAGTCGTTTTTAATACACGCTTTTCTAACCGTTGATTGTGCTCATTGTGATATACGAAAAACTCTTCATGCCTCAAGAGCATCGTCTTCTATACCAACACCTTGGCCACGTTCTGACCAAATTTAGGGTTGGGAGATCCGGGTTTTCTGCATCTTCCTGGCAGTTCATCCAATGACAAGTGTTCCCCAAACTTGGAATTGATGGATTTTACACTCGCGTGATGAATTCCAAAGCGCTTCGCCAATTGTCGCATAGTTACACCCTTTTCACGTAGCCATGTGTCTAAGACATTAATTTTCACGCCTTTTTCAATGTGCGACGTTTTGAAAATAAAGTATTTAAACCGTGCAAACAAGTAAACAAACGAAAGATGACCGGGTTGTTTAGGAGACTCCATTCGAATAAACCGCTGATATCGGAATTTGCCGTATACGTCAACCTGTCTGAAACCGTTTGGGTCCTGTTCTACATAGAATCGTGAAACATGGCTAAGGTTGGGGAAATTTTTCTGTCAACGGTCTGGGTCCGATTCATCAGGCTAATTGAATCATGGACCGGTTTATGTACCTTAACATCCTTAGGGATTGTTGGGTTACCGGACATTAACCAACAACGATTGAGGAGATAAATTTGCGTTACCAGTAGTGGGTTGAAAATACTGGGCGCCTCCATAAGTAGACTATATTGGCTTCGTTCGGGGTTTTGTTTGTGGTTCCTGTTGACCATTTTCACACATACGCACATCATATCCTTACATCCGCACAGAACATATATTTAACATAGTTCAACCGTTTAATCACAATGTTTACAGAACACGTATTTACATATTAGCATTAGCATTGACGTTTGCAAACCTCGTGGAGGGAGATACGATGAGGGATAATTCGTTGAAGTTCCTGATACGTTTCTGCATGCAATAATCTCCACAAAGACACTCCTCGATCGCTCACGTGGCCACGTCCATGCAACCGTTCGAGATAGGAGGGATTTGGACACGGGGAATCCTCGTAGCCTTCAGTAGATATCATAGGAAAAGGGAAATGAATTGTCGGAGAGAATAGTTGAACAGAATAACCTGTTTAGTGTATAGAACATTTTTTTTTAAATGGTCGTTGGGAGCATCTAGTCTAAGAAGATTAAGTGATGCTCCATTTCTCTTCAAACGGTTGGAGCTCGAGCATTAACTTTAGTCCTAGCCTCATATGGCTTAAGGTTTATGGTTATAGTATCATTACTCACTCTCTGAAAAGAGACAAATGACTGAGAATGTGTTTTTCCTCTAACGATATGGACATGGTCAGAAATTCTTGTCCTAGCGTTTAATGCTAAACATATTTTCTTTACTTTACTTTATTTACTTTACTTCATTACAATACATCATTGAGCGATTACAGTCTCCGAAAACTTACAAAACCTGACCAAAACAAACAATCAAGCTATTTCTTGAGTTGTAAAAAATGAATTTGATCAACAGGATGACAAAATGGACAAAGCTCATCCGAATTGTAGATCATAGCCGCTGAAATGCTCCGAAGGACGTAGCTAGCATCTTTTCTAAAATAACGAAAAGCACCTATTGACAAATACCATTGGTTCTAGATGGACGCCACAATGTTCGGTCTGCTCGGGTGTAGACCTGAGCGCCGATCTATTTTGAATCGGTGGCGGCGTGATGCCACGGTTGTCCTTGGCGGCGGCGGTGGCGGCCTGGATCGGCGGGGCATAAATTATCCCCTCAACATTTCCTTATGCTTATCCCTTTTAACTGTTTGGCTTTCTCGTGCACTGTAAAGATATAGGATCACTCCATATTTTGCACTGTAAAGATCCTGTCGTGCACTGTAAAGATATAGGATCACTCTTATATTTTGATAGAAGACCCGGATATCCAAAGTGTTATATGACTCAGGTCGATGAATTGACGTATGTATGCATGTGAACAAAGATATGAGACTTAACATTATAGACTTTGTTCATCACAAGTCGACGGGGAATTCGGCTTATGTCTTTATTACTAAATTTAACCAAAACAATTTTTTCAGCGTTCAGAGTTCAATTACCAAAAGACGCTCTGCACATTTCGTAATTGTCGTGTACGAAAATAGTTTAATTTAAATCTTCACGAAGATGGCTAGTCAAGTTTTAAGTGCTGGAAGAAATCGAATACGATTTCACGGGGAATCTATTTATAATAAATTAACGAATGATGATATTTTCAATTAATAATAATTTACTGAAGACATATTACAACAGAAGAGTTGATTGTAAAGTTCTGATTAGACATTTTATTAATTTTGTACCTTGTACTGTACCGTAGAATAGAACACTATTGTAATATAAAAAGCGCAATGGATGGAGCTAACGAAACATCTTTTAATTGCAATAAAATTGCAATCATTCAATAATTATAAATTTATAAATATCTAAAAATTTAAAACTAAAAAAATCGAATATATAAAAAAATCAAAATTTAATATTTTATCTAAAAATCTAAATATCTAAAAATCTAAAAATCTAAAAATCTAAAAATCTAAAAATCTAAAAATCTAAAAATCTAAAAATCTAAAAATCTAAAAATCTAAAAATCTAAAAATCTAAAAATCTAAAAATCTAAAAATCTAAAAATCTAAAAATCTAAAAATCTAAAAATCTAAAAATCTAAAAATCTAAAAATCTAAAAATCTAAAAATCTAAAAATCTAAAAATCTAAAAATCTAAAAATCTAAAAATCTAAAAATCTAAAAATCTAAAAATCTAAAAATCTAAAAATCTAAAAATCTAAAAATCTAAAAATCTAAAAATCTAAAAATCTAAAAATCTAAAAATCTAAAAATCTAAAAATCTAAAAATCTAAAAATCTAAAAATCTAAAAATCTAAAAATCTAAAAATCTAAAAATCTAAAAATCTAAAAATCTAAAAATCTAAAAATCTAAAAATCTAAAAATCTAAAAATCTAAAAATCTAAAAATCTAAAAATCTAAAAATCTAAAAATCTAAAAATCTAAAAATCTAAAAATCTAAAAATCTAAAAATCTAAAAATCTAAAAAAAATCTAAAAATCTAAAAATCTAAAAATCTAAAAATCTAAAAATCTAAAAATCTAAAAATCTAAAAATCTAAAAATCTAAAAATCTAAAAATCTAAAAATCTAAAAATCTAAAAATCTAAAAATCTAAAAATCTAAAAATCTAAAAATCTAAAAATCTAAAAATCTAAAAATCTAAAAATCTAAAAATCTAAAAATCTAAAAATCTAAAAATCTAAAAATCTAAAAATCTAAAAATCTAAAAATCTAAAAATCTAAAAATCTAAAAATCTAAAAATCTAAAAATCTAAAAATCTAAAAATCTAAAAATCTAAAAATCTAAAAATCTAAAAATCTAAAAATCTAAAAATCTAAAAATCTAAAAATCTAAAAATCTAAAAATCTAAAAATCTAAAAATCTAAAAATCTAAAAATCTAAAAATCTAAAAATCTAAAAATCTAAAAATCTAAAAATCTAAAAATCTAAAAATCTAAAAATCTAAAAATCTAAAAATCTAAAAATCTAAAAATCTAAAAATCTAAAAATCTAAAAATCTAAAAATCTAAAAATCTAAAAATCTAAAAATCTAAAAATCTAAAAAATCTAAAAATCTAAAAATCTAAAAAATCTAAAAATCTAAAAATCTAAAAATCTAAAAATCTAAAAATCTAAAAATCTAAAAATCTAAAAATCTAAAAATCTAAAAATCTAAAAATCTAAAAATCTAAAAATCTAAAAATCTAAAAATCTAAAAATCTAAAAATCTAAAAATCTAAAAATCTAAAAATCTAAAAATCTAAAAATCTAAAAATCTAAAAATCTAAAAATCTAAAAATCTAAAAATCTAAAAATCTAAAAATCTAAAAATCTAAAAATCTAAAAATCTAAAAATCTAAAAATCTAAAAATCTAAAAATCTAAAAATCTAAAAATCTAAAAATCTAAAAATCTAAAAATCTAAAAATCTAAAAATCTAAAAATCTAAAAATCTAAAAATCTAAAAATCTAAAAATCTAAAAATCTAAAAATCTAAAAATCTAAAAATCTAAAAATCTAAAAATCTAAAAATCTAAAAATCTAAAAATCTAAAAATCTAAAAATCTAAAAATCTAAAAATCTAAAAATCTAAAAATCTAAAAATCTAAAAATCTAAAAATCTAAAAATCTAAAAATCTAAAAATCTAAAAATCTAAAAATCTAAAAATCTAAAAATCTAAAAATCTAAAAATCTAAAAATCTAAAAATCTAAAAATCTAAAAATCTAAAAATCTAAAAAATCTAAAAATCTAAAAATCTAAAAATCTAAAAATCTAAAAATCTAAAAATCTAAAAATCTAAAAATCTAAAAATCTAAAAATCTAAAAATCTAAAAATCTAAAAATCTAAAAATCTAAAAATCTAAAAATCTAAAAATCTAAAAATCTAAAAATCTAAAAATCTAAAAATCTAAAAATCTAAAAATCTAAAAATCTAAAAATCTAAAAATCTAAAAATCTAAAAATCTAAAAATCTAAAAATCTAAAAATCTAAAAATCTAAAAATCTAAAAATCTAAAAATCTAAAAATCTAAAAATCTAAAAATCTAAAAATCTAAAAATCTAAACATAAAATAATATAAAAATATAAAATCTAAAAATCTTAAAATCTGAAAACTCGAAAAATCGAATAATCGAAAAATCGAAAAATTCAAGAATCTGAAGTTCTAAAAAATATTATATAGGGCAGGGAACGGCTTCAGCTCCCCGGGACCCTATTCCAAGCACGGGGTAAACGATAACCTCCAACGCTCATTTTTTGCACCATGGTGCATCATCATGTGAAGCATCATACTGCAAAAAATGAGCGTTGTAAGTTAACGTTTAGCCCTTGCTAGGAATAGGGTCCCGGGGAGCTTAAGCCGTTCCCTACCCTATAAAAATTTAAAAATCAAAATATCTTCATACCTGGAAAAAATCTAAGAATTTGAAAAATAAAATGAATGTAAAAGTTTAGAGATCTCAAAAAAAAAAAAAATTTCTGAGACTAAAAGAAACATTGAAACTCGGCCACAACATTCTTCTATTTACACTCTGTGAATCTGAATCCCTCTGACGATACTAGAAGAAAACCCGCGAAAGCCGTCATTTCCTCCTATATGGAAATCAAAAAATAAAAACAAATATCTAAAAATGTTGGGATTAAAAAAAATAAGAATCTAAAAGTATCAAAACCTATCCAAATTGTACAATGTTTCCCAACGATGGTTTTATTCGGCAAATGTTTTGCCAATAAGGTCTTTCGTTGATATTAGTGTCGATATATATTAAATTAAATAAACACCCCTTATGTATACAGTTTTGACTATTCAGTGCAAAAATGTGGTATGTCCAATCACTGTTAATTTACACTGATCGTTATAGACGGTTTTTGAACTTTTTCACGCCTGACAAAATGCTATCAAGTTGGGAAAATAAACTCTATTTGTTTTAGATCCCGTTCAGACTACAAGCTATATCACTTGATATAGCGAATCTTGATATGAGACGTCAGAAGATGCATTATTTCCAGTGAAAACTAGTTGTACGAACATTGATATCAAGCTACTTTATATCAAGTGATATGGCTCGTAGTCTGGACGGCACATTACATTTCCTATAATTTTTTAAAACAACATTAAATACCATTCAGCAAATTTACCGATTCGTTACACATGAAGAAAATATGAAAGTTTGAAGGTAACCTTTGCCCTACCTTATTTAATACATTACTTAAGCATAGATAGATAGTTTTGTTTTTTTCGCCAGTATTCACTACAATTTTAGTTTAATTCTCAATTAATGGTAGTCTCCTTGGAATGTTTTTTCGCTGGATTTTAATCCCAGTACATGTTAAATGTGATCGCCCCTTTAAAATTACATGAGAACAAAATCCTTGGACAAGATTTTCGAGGGGGTAGGCTACCTTAACCATTTTTAATTTCAGGACAATCGGAGTTTTGAATAAGAAAAAAGTATACATAGGCATGCAACCTGACGTTACCATGTTCACCTAAGAAATTCTAAGAAACATTCATCAATTTCATTATTAATAAAACTTACTTGCCGAATGTAAATGATTGCAGGATCGTTCTCAATATCTCGATCCCTGTCTTCCTGCAAATTAGGACCAGCCTTTTGTTTTGCTTCGATTAGACATGCATAGCAAAACAATTTGTCAGAAAGCAGATTATGAGTAAAACCATTTTTGACATATTTTAGAGCACCAAATTTTTTCCACACATCGCTGGTTCTATTACCATTATTTGTGGTATCAATATGAACACTCGCGATGGAAATTTTTTCGACATTTAAGGTGGACATTTTATTATAATTAAATTCAAACTCACTCGCGAAATTGCTGAAAGTCGTAACACGAAAATCTAGCCTGCAGTTGCTAGAACGAAACAACAAAGCTGATCACTGTCTCACACGCACCCCTCTGGATGGCACATCGCATCGAGACGTCATCATTTGTAATAAAAGCAGATTTCTAATAGGCTAATGAACATAACTGAGGAGATGCATACACGGGGAAACATTTCATCGGCGCTCCTCAAATCAGGGTTGCCACATGCACAGATTTATCTAGATTGACGCAGATTTTTTTCAATTTTTTCATACAGATATCTGTATGTAAAGATTACAGATTTTTGAGATAAACCAAGATTTTAAGATTTTTGAGAATTGATTGCCCACTTAAAAACCTCAAAAAGTTGGATCTTGAAATGTACACATTATAATTGTACATTTCAAGATCCAACTTTTTACCAATTCAACTTTCATTGTGTTGTTTAAGGCCCATGAAGCAAAAGAAAACAATTGATACCGACACCAACAACCAATAGGAAACTAGCGATTTAAAGTTGGCACCTGACACCTTGCACAACGCAATACATTCTTCCGCTTTCCTGTACAAGAATCTTTGTTTTTGCTTTGATTCGCGTTGTTAATTTAACAGAATATATGAGAGGTTCTTTGATGTGAGCTAAATTTTAAGGGGCACACTAAAGTTACAGCTGACAGTCTAAAAGTCAGTTTGTGCGGGTGCCTCAAAATAATTTCTTCATAGCTTTTTTGAGATAATCTATTATTTTTTTTTATAGAATTTCTCAAAGATTATATGAACAGTTCTCAAACATTCCTTGAGATAATTCTTCTGGCGTTTCTATAGGTATTCTTCAGGAGTTTGTAGGCATTCCTCTAGGAATTTTTTTCAGGAGTTTCTTCTGGCATCTCATCGGCAGTATTTCAAAACATTCTTGTGGTGATTTTTTTGGAGGAATCCCCGAACTTGAACAGTTTTGTGATTCTAAAGAAATCTCTGGAGGACACCTGAAAGAACTACACAAAACCTACAAGATAATTCTTGGAGAAAATCTTGATTTGTTTGGAGTAAACTAAAAGAATGTTTTGCATGAATGCCATAATCTCATTTATTTAATTCTGAATTTCAAAAAATCCAAAAAATTCAAATTATAAAAAAGAAGTGCATAAGCAGACACCTGAAAAGTTTCTATTCTACTTTTACAGCACAAAGTTTAAAGCTAAGATTCTTGCCAAGATTTTCTGCAGTAAAACACAGATAAACAAGATTTTTCTGGCAAAATTTAAAGATGGGAACGAAAAATAATGTGGCAACCCTGCCTCAAATTGTGGCGGCGGCGGCGCTATAAAATCGTCAACGGCGGCGCACAGATCTACTCGGGTGGAATACCATGGTCGCAATTGGTTTGGCTTCCAATGCAGCTTCTCGAATGGAAGTCTGAAAAACCGAAACAAACGTTAACACACACCACAAAACACCAGGTTCGCTGGAACTGCTCTTGGCATAATCACTTCCGGTGAAAATTTGTTTGGTGATGAACTCTTATGAACGTGGATAAAAACTAGCAGAATTAATGGAAATAATCTCCGCCGTAGCCTTTTTTCCAGTGTACCTATTAAATGCACTATAATACGAAAAATCATCCGCAGGTTCGATTTACTTCTTTGCAAATATTCCGGAAGTTATCTAGCAAGCACAGTTTCACACGTTCGATACACTAATTCTTTAAATATGGATCCACACCTAGGACAAGCCGAAGGAACACATCAAACCCACTTCCGCCGGTTGGGGACCACCAAAAGTATAAGACAAACCACTAGAACACAACCTGAGAAACGAATTGCAGTAATCACACAATTAGGGTAGGACTCGCTGTGTAATACGATTATATAGTAGTGCACTCGGATGATCTTATTTCTCGTTATTATAATTTTATTTCACATACCGTCAGGTCACCATTCACCGTGGATTTAAGGCAATATGGCGAGACTTAAGGGTCTTTCTTTTCACCAAATTCAACCACAGTCATGAGTGTATCGCTAAATACATTCATTTTTTATAATGATTCAAGTAAGATCATAAACTACTGTTATCTGAACTTAGGAAATTGTTGTGAATCATTTTATAAGGTACATTAGGGTCTCCTTTCACCGTGGTAGGGCACCATTCACCGTGGGGGTAGGGACCCATTTACCGTGCATCTAGTATTTTCATTCAATTTCGGCAAAATAGCATCTTAATCATCAAACAACGTGTGTACTCATGGTTTTATTCAGTTCAAACATCAAATGTGCAATCTTTGAACGATTTCCTTATCAAATCAAATCAAATTCATGTCGATATAAAAAAACGTAAATTCTCAGTTATAAAACGGTTTTGAAACTTAGTTTCGCTTCTTCTTTGCCTTTGAAGCCTTCGTCAGAGAATCAGCAATTTTTCTTTTCTTATCCTTTTCCTGCCTCTTCACCATTGCCTCAGTTTGCTTGACGGCGCGTTTCTGCTCACGTTCCTTCCGCTTTAGCTCCTTCGCTTCCTGAACTGCTTTCTTCTCTAGTTCTTTTGCTTCCATAAACTCAACGAATGCTTTGCTTGTGGCGACCGATGGAGGATGAATGATTTTTCGTTTTTCTTTTGCTGGACCAGGGATTTCAGAAGTTGGAACGGAGAAGGATTTATGAAACGCATCATCTTCTGAATCTGGTAACGGATCTCCATGTTCGATTAGCGGCAAGCCTGATGTACTACCTTCGTTCTCGATTGTGGAATCAGCAACTGTTTAAGAAGATCAGTAGAATTATATTAAAGAAAATCAATTTTTAATTTAACACAACAATCGTTTACCATTTACAGCAGAGCTAACAGCATCTCTGCATTCAATTGTGGCAGGGTCCTTAGGATGAGGAGCAGGTACTGTAGTAGCTGGACAATCTTTCTTCATTGCTTGCCATAAATAGAAAAGGTTGGTATCTGCAACGTTTCCCTTCCAAATCAAATCTTTCTCCGCCTTCTGAAACTCAGCGAACTGCCTAACCGACAAGCGCCCTTCAAGTGCTTCCAACAACTTGATCTCCTCAGGTTCCAGAGGTTCAGATCCAGCGATTTCCGCATTTGAAGCCGCAGATTCATGGCCAGCACTAGATGGCAGAGACTTATAGTCTACCGCATCTGAGTTCCATGGATAAATCCCACTCTTCCTGAACCCATTTCTGATCGCTGTTTCCTTACCAGTGAATGCATCCAAAACCCGCTTCACAAATGGGCAGATCTCCGCTTTAAGGATTGTCTGGACACCACGATTACTACGTTCATCAAGGATTGTTTCTTCCCAAAACTTTTTGAGTGGCCCAAAAAAGCTCACGTCAAGCGGCTGAGTGATTTGCGTGGAATTCGGATACAAAGCAATCAGTGCAATTTGATTGCGGATGCAAAAATCAATGCTCATCAGCGTTACGTGGCTCTTATGGCCATCAACGAAGAGCAGAACAGGGAACAGAATTCCCTCCTTTTTCAGCCAAGGCAAGAAAATATTCTTCAGATACTCATAAAAAGCATCTCCTGTCATCCAGCCGCTTTCAGTAATACCGACGCCATAATCAGGAGGAGCACTCCGAGCAATTTCTCCTGGAAGGCGACGTTTGTATGGGAATAAAATCAAAGGTGGGAGGAGCTTTCCAGCGGCACTTCCTGCGAAAAGCGCTGTGTAGTTCTCCTTATCACTGTTGCCGAAAACTGATTGAACATGTTTGATATCCTTAGGAGCCAAGTATTTTTTTGTTTCTCACAACCAATTGGAAAGCAGATTCGTCCAAAATAAAAATTTGATGTGGAAACTGCAGCAGGTGGACATGTCCCTCATCTTTGAGCGTCTTCAGCAAGTCTTGGAACCAATTTCTTACCTGATTCTCCGTCACTCTGGCTCTGTGTTTTCCGAAAACGTTGGATTTCCTGGGAGACACCTGAGGGTGTCTTGTGACGAACAGCTTCATCCACTTTTTGCCAGGGATTCCATTTTTGAATGGAGTTTTCAGTTTCCTGAGCCTGATGAACTGTCCCACGCTGATCCGGAGCCGTTTGAGTGTGATTGGGAACCCTGAACGTGCAGAGAGCTCAATCCATTCCACTATCTTCCGTTCATTTTCCGCTGAAAGGACCGACGTCCTTCCTGGTTTTGATCCGAAAGCATATTTACCACGGATTTTATCACGCAGAGTTTGCTCCGGGACGCGGAATTCCCGACCGGCGGATCTTACAGACGATCCACGCCGGACGGCATCGAGTGCTTTTTCCAGGTCGTCGCCGGAATAGCGTTGCTTTTGAGTTTTCTTCTGATTCATCCTGTTGAATTCCGTGAAAACATGTTTCATATAACTCATAATTTCAATCCCCGATGAATGGAGACTGCAAATTTGCAGGGGCTCCATTCACCGTGCATTCTTTTTTTCGATTCAAAATTTTATTTTACCACATTTACGGCTACGATCCATGTGTGAAACTAAAATACAAACATTATTCTTCAATTGTACGGAGATGTAGAGCATAAAATCACGACATTATGTTTGTTAACCACTGTAATTCGCCGAGCGCAGTTTTTGCTTTTCACTTAAGACTGACGATGCCCACCGGATTGCGAAGAATGTAAACAAATTTAAACGTCAATGCAGTGTTGGAAGCCGATTTATTTTGCAAATATCACTTGCTAATGAGTCTTTTATACATGCTTAGTTGTTCTGATGCAAAATATTGAGCATTTAAACTCTTCGGTAAACAATAAAAATAATATTTTGAAAAACCCACGGTGAATGGCGACCTGACGGTACCTAGTCAATCGAATGTTGGAAAGCTGGATTACACAAAAACGACGCCGCAAAAGAAAAACACGTCACTTTCGAAGCACGGGTTGCTTCGATCCTCATCAAATTTTAACCTGAACCTACTAGGCGCAAAATCTGAAGTTATGCTTTGGTGCATCATTAGGAATATAGAGTAATAAAATTTCATATACCCACCATCAGTTCCATAAAGCTCTTATTATATATCATGATTTTACACGTCACGTAGTAAAAAAATGATACATTTCTTAGCCACTTTCTACTCTACTTGAGGTTCCTATTTGTGTATCCTTCTGGTTTCTTTCTGATCTTTGGCTGCTACATATTTGGCACCTACAGCGCACTCGCTTAAAATCAAGCCAACGAATTTCATTATATGTTTCCTAAACTACCCCAAACTAGACATCAAAGTAAAATAACAAATTATTCATCATAATTGAATCCATTACACCCGGCTAATGACACATAGTTTATCATCCCGTGCGGAGGAGTCACCAATCTCCATTTAGTTCAACCACTTACCGCCTGCACGGTTTGATCCTCCTTTCGGCACGCACTCAGGTGGTATGAATATTTAATTCTCTATTCTGTTTTCGTTTCGGCTATAATGCACCCGTGGGGTTAAATGACTCCACCCGGGTTTCGTTACATTCCATCGACTAATTCTAAGATTCGATGAGCCAGGACGTAAGGGCTCCCTTATTTCACCACGAGGGCATTTTAGCCCATCCTACCCAACCGTGTGTTGTTTTACGAAACGGAAGACAACTCATTTTGCCTTGTGTTAGGTAACCTGTTGAGGCAAAGGTGCTTCCAGGAGGCACCTGTAAGCGGATTTTCATGAAAACTGTCACAACAACGAACAATAACAGCAAGTCACTTTCCGGCAGGGTTTATGGTTTGTGTATTTCCAGAACCGGTAAAAGCTACCCAAGGATGGGAACAATTTGTGCTATATTTAATCCGCATTACTATTCCTCAGCTCACGTGTGTATTGGTCGACCTCACGAGCATTGCCAGCATTCTCCGGGGGTTTGCCATCATTAAAGATACTATGCATTTCTCATTTTCTTCGACGTCAAGCCGCCGTTGGTTACGACACATAGAAAGCTACCACGCATGGCCTTCCTCGATTTATTGTTTTGATTGATTTCTGATTAGCGTAGCAGCAAATTCTTCAATTCATTCGTTGTAGACTGAATCCATGAAATTTTGATAATTTGTAACGAAACGACTTGGAATTATTATTTAATTATTATATAGTTTTATCGTATTGGAACAATCAGTTTCATTCCATTTGAGTTTTGTATTTTCCCATACGGTTGCTAAGATTGTGTGTTCTATGCATGTGCTATTTAGGAACTTGTTGTACTTCTCGCATGCTATGCTGCTGACTCACATTGTGTCCCGAAAGCCAAGGAAAATGTGCCATGTCGTACACGAAGCAGCTATTTTGCTGTAGCGCTGCTAGCCAGAAGCCAAAGAAGTGTTTTCATTTCGATATGCCTTTCTCTTTGCGAAGCCCCTTGGAGGAACAGCTGAGGGGCATGTTCCGGACATTTTCAGCAACACCGTCTACAATTCGTCCCTTGCTCATATTACAAATGTATGGGCCACTCTTCGAATATATGTCACGTAACATGAGAAAAAGGGTTTATTAGTGTTCTCAGTCAATTTAACAATTCTTGCCGACTATGTCTAAGAGCATATTGAAACACGCTTCAATGGAATTGCAAGTGAAAATGCAAATGAAAATGAGGATAAACTGAGTGCCAAGAGAATTTATCACTAACGACAAGCCATTTTCTCGTGCTACGCGCGATATTCACTAACTGGATTGGTCGACTGGGCCAATCATAATGGCGTCTGTCATTGCCACATTAAAGGAAATTGTATCGGGTGGAACTGGAACATGGAATACTATGAGTAACAATTGGTTTAAACCATCAAGGTACCTCCGATAGAAAGTAAAAAGGGAAGTTGATAAGAATCTGAATCAATTTGAAACTTGGCTAGTTTTAAGCTCTTATTCTTCAATTGAAATGCTGAAATGTGTTAATTGAATTATCCGCATAGTTATACCGAGAAAATCACTTGACGAAATCGAGAATCGAACCCATCACCTATAACTTGATATTACCCCGCCCATACGGACAAAGCTACCTGTGTCCCCAATGTTTTCACGATTGCTCAGATTACATTACGTCACCACAATTGTACGTACACCAAATTGGAAGCGGTAAAATTGAATTCGATTTGCGATAACCCAACATCGGCTGCCACTGGCAATTCAGCCATCTCTTATCGACACTGATTGTGCTCGAGAAATCTGTTTACCTTTTTTATCAACCTCAATCATTTGCGACAACGATAGCACTTGAATCGAGTATATTACAGCTCCAATGAACAAGGTCGATAAGATTCTCTGGCTGGCACTCGGAAGTTCATCATATTTCGACACCATGAGCATGGCTTCCTTCGTTGGCACCACGAATGCTGAAAATCATTACAGAAATCAATCAAGCGGCAAAGTACTTTGGCCTTCGCTAATCCACTTTCTCGCGCCCTTGCTCCCTTATTCGCCATCCAAGTAGTCAGCATTTTAGTACTGATTTCCCCTTTTTCAGCCAACATAGACAAGTGTCAGACAACCGTGTTCATCAAGGCAGTTTCTTTGGTGACGAAAGTTATTAAAATTCCAGCTAAAGACGATGTGGCTCCTACGATCGAGAGGGTGAACATAAAGCTCATGATAATAGTATTTACACAGTGAACAACAGCAGCCGTGCGGGGAAAAGTTACTCCACGAGAGCGCTTCGCTTTTATTTGAGTAATTCAGTAAATGCTATAAATAAATAACATTCATGGGAGCGTGGAAGCTTGCTCAGTAATTACAAAGCGATTAAAAAGTACCTAATGAAAATTCTTCACTAATCCTTTAAAATTCAATAAAACTCCTACACGGCAACGCAACAATGGCCTACACTAACACGCAAAGCAATCCAATAGCTTCTCGAAGAGATTAGCTTGGAGAAATGTTCAATGTGAAGCGATGGAAAAGACAACCGTTTTCATTCGCTTTTTTCCTGGAAACCATCCAAATGAGCTAAATTTCATGTCGAAAATTACAGACATTACGGATAGCCGCTCTTCCGGGAAAAGTCGTTCATATTTGTTTTCTCCCGAGGACCTCCTTCGCCCGGCTTTCCATAAATCATCATTATCGCACTGTCAGCGGAATGTTAGCACCGGCGAAGTTAACCTTTGGCTTCTGAAGTGACAGGGCTCATGACGAGGAAGCATCGGGATTGATGGAACGAATCCTTGCTGCTCGTTGGATCCTTTCACCATTAACTACAGTTATGACGTGTCTTGGCGATGGGAAACATGGGAGAGTGAGCAGCCGGCGTTCCATCTGGTGTGCATCCGACGCCGGATGTCAAAAAGGAAGCCCTGTCTGTTGTACTTTTTTCTGCACTGTGAGAGATTGCATATACTTTTATCTAGCTCGTTGCAGAATGAACAAGTTACTGTTCTTTTGAATGATAATAGGGTGGTCGTTCGTTTTGGATTTTTGTATTTGTGGTGACGTCTTCAGAAACTTATGAATCACTTATTATTCTTTCCCCTGTTCAAACAACAGAGGAAAAGTGAATCTCCAATCAGTGACAAAAATTACAGCAACCAATGAATTTTGAAACACGTAGAACGCGCCATTACGAATGCTGGGAAGCTGGTTGATATTTGAACAATTTAAAGAATGCCCTCCTGAAAGCTTTTTTTTCCGTTCCAAAAGACCTAGTTAGTAAGAATGAGTTCTCTTATTGCACGTGTCTGTTAGGTTAGGATGCATGCACTCGATTCATACCATAAGTCTTGAAGTGCTGGCTGACCATGTGGTTTACAGAACTGTCACTCCGACCCCTCACCAGGGTTGAAGTTATGAACTCCCAGGTAATCGAAAACTTGGAGGAGCTGAATCCTCAAACTTTACACTACTTGTACATAACACAGGATGTCAGTTCTTCGCTGATTATTCCCAATCGTGTTTGTTTCTTTGACTTTGACAATTTGATTTATTTTGATTTAAGGAGTGTATCGAAAATAAGCTATCCACAAACTTTCTTTCAAATTATGTTGAAAACCGATATTTTATTCATACAAAAAATTGATCCTTTATTGTACGAGGTTAAACTTGAGCATAATGAAGACCGGATGAAATTTAAGTTATTCCTTCACGAATTTTCGAACTTTGGATCGAATGCTCTTCATCAAGTTCCGGACAAGTGTTGCATCGCATTTTTTGGACGCTTGAGCCCAAATTTTTTTGAACTCCTGCATGTTCCCAGCTGCCTTACCAGTCTTCTTGAAGACCCTCTTCACGATTGCCCAGTAACGTTCGATGGGTCAAAGCTGAGGGCAATTTGGTGGATTGATATTTTTCTCAACGAAATCTATACCCTTTTCCGCAAGCCAATTGAGAGTGGTTCTGGCATAGTGAGCCGACGCTAAATCCGGCCAAAACAGTGGAGGTGTACTATGTTTCTTATATACAATCTCTTCTGGAGACACTCAGATCGATAGATTTCCGCATTTATAGTTCCGGTAGTGTAAAAAATGGTTGACTTCAAGCCACAGGAACATATTGCTTGCCATACCAGTACCTTTCGACCGAATTTCTCCACTTGAATCGACCTGTCCGCATCGCTCACATCCTCCCCAACGACGGCAGTAAAGTATTGTGGACCTGGAAGGGTTTTTGAGTCCTCCTTTACATAGGTCTCATCGTCCATCAAAACGCATGCATCCGGACGCTGCAAAAGACGCGAATACAATTTCCGGGCCCTTGTTGCTGCTCGCTTCTTCTGTTCTGCACTTTGTTTCGAGATTTTCTGCTTCTTGTAGGTCTTCAGGTGGTTTCGCCTCTTGATACGCTGGATCATTCCGACACTCGTTCCTGCTTTTTTGGCCAAATCACGTATTGACATTGATTTGTTCTTCATGATTAGAGATACCACTTTCTGCTCCAGTTTCGGGTTGGAAGAACCGGGTTTTCTGCCTCTTCCTGGTAGCTCATCCAAAGAATAGTGTTCCCCAAACTTATTAATGATGGTTTTAACACTCGCATGATGAATTCCAAACCGCTTCGCCAATTTTCGCATAGTAATACCCTTCTCACTTAGCCATGTGTCCAGAACCTTAATTTTCACTTCCTTTTCAATACGCGACATTTTGAAAACGCAGAATTTGAACCGCACAAACAAGTAATCAAAAGAAAGCTGACAGTCAAACGCACAGCATGCAGTGTTCAGAGCACAACAAACCATCACAAATACATGCGTACAACGCAAATGTATGTGGATAGCTTATATTCGATACACTCCTTATCCATGAAGCGAAGCTTTATGCAGTCCCAGAACATTATCGTCCTATGATTGCTTTGGCGATATTTGCTGCACAGTTAAGCCAAGTTGATTCCACTAAAACGTTCTTGACTGACGGGTGAATTGATTGAGGAGTCCGCCGGCTTTGGTATGTACAATGTAATTCATAGCGCCAATTGTAAACTTCTAGCTCCACGTTCCGTGTATGTAGCTGAAATAATTGCCTCACTAACGCCGGAGCAGTATTTCATTTTCACGGATCGTTTCAGTTCTATAGAGCCTATTTGCTCCTTGAGGCCGGTAAGTGCTTTATTTTCGCGTTATTTTATCATCACCTTTGTATGGGTCCCTTGTCATTGTTCGATACTGGGCAATGAGATAGTGGACTCGCTTGCAAAGGTGGGCGCTTCGGAAGGCGATATTTATGATTAGAAACTCGCCTTCAACGAATTTTTTCCTATTTTCGGTCAACAGTCACTTGTTAGCTGGCAGCATGGAGTAAAGGAGATTTGGGGCGATGGCAATATTCTATCATCTCACAGGTATCGAAGAAATCTTGGTTTGTGGAATGGTCGAAACTTGATTAATCAGATGTCTCGCCACATGTCCAATCATTATTCTTTGAACGCTCATTTATTCCGTAATGGGCTGAGCGACAGCAATCTCTGTGAATGCGCTGAACAGCGCGGAGTCAGATCTGAGCTTTATTGTTCCCTTCGGGCTCGTGGTAGACAACCCAAAGCACCGGTTCGAGTTATTTTGGCTCTACGTGCTCTACAGTTTATGAAACTCATTTTTGTGTTATTGACTAAGAATAGCTGTAGTTTATTTAATCAATATGTTTGTTTTTTTTTATTTCAGTGCTTGTGTTTGTGTTATTTTTCTTTGAAAAGGTTAAAAAAAATGTTCAATTAGAAGTAGAAAATTGAAAGGTGTTTCAATCAAAATTTGGTCGACTTGAACTCGACGCATTTCCTTTCATTGTGTTTTAAAAAAATTTGCACACCCCTCATTTTGAAGATGTGTGCGTGTAGCATCATGCCTCTATTTTTATTTTGAGATTAGCACTTCAGTTATCAAAATGTCGTCGAAGGAAGAGAAGCAACGCATCAAAATATTGCACGTGCATGGCGAAAATCCAAACAACTCGCACGCCAAGTTGGCGAAATTGTTGAATGTGGCTGAATCAACTGTCACCAACGTATTAAAAGTGTTCGGTGAACGTTTGACAACAGCCAGGAAAGCTGGATCGGGGGGAAATCGAAAGAGGGATGCCAAAGCGACGACAAAAAGAGTTGACCGCTGTTTCGAGCGGAACCCCAACCTCTCCGTCCGAGATGGCGCAAAGAAGCTGGGAGTGGCGCGTTCAACCGTGGATAGAGCTTAAAAACGAGCTGGACTGTCGACTTACAAGAAAGTGGTGACGCCAAATCGCGACGTTAAACAAAACACGTCGGCCAAAGCACGATCGCGAAAGTTTCTGACGAAGTTTGTTTGCGTGGTACAGGACGATGAAACTTACGTCAAAGCAGACTTTAAACAGCTTCCTGGACCGGAATTTTACACGGCAACCGGACGGGGAAAGGTGGCAGATATTTTCAAGCATATTAAACTGTCAAAGTTCGCGAAGAAAATCTGGTGTGGCAGGCCATCGGTACCTGTGGCTTGAAGAGTAACGTTTACATTGCGAGTGGAACCGTCAACCAGGAAATTTATCTGAGTGAGTGCCTACAAAAACGTCTACTGCATTTCCTGAAGCGACACATTTGTTCCATTCTATTTTGGCCGAATTTAGCATCTTGCCATAACGGAAAAAAGGCCATGGAGTGGTGTGCTGCCAACAACGTTCAATTAGTGCCCAAGGACAAGAACCCTCCCAACACGCCAGAACTCCACCCAATCGAACAATGTTGGGCCATCGTCAAGCGGAACCTTAAGAAAACTCAAAAAGCTGTTTTGAGCGAGAAACAGTTCAAGGCAAACTGGCGTTCTGCGGCGAATAAAGTGGACAAGGAGACTGTACAAAATCTTATGGCAGTTAGGTATGAAAAAACTTTCGGACTCGATCACTTGCATGCGAGATCAAATTTCTGCCCAAATAGACGACGCGTTGAAAAATGGGTTGGAACATTTGAGACAAAGTATAAATAAGTCTTTTGATAAATTATTCTGTGAGAAATTTGATGCTATGACAAGTCAGTTAATTATCGGTTGCCAAACGGCCTTTGAAAACTCCATGCCATGAGGGAGTTATTCTATTTTTTATTTGGTTAAATAGTTTTTCATTTATGATCGCCTCAAAAAGTTTTGGGATGCACGAGATAAGGGCTTTACCACGATAATTGCTGACGTCAGATTTTCTAACCAGATTTGAAAAAAGGTACTAGAAATGACTTTTTCCATATTTTTGGAAAGTGTCCGGATTCCAGTGACATATTGAAAATCCAAAATTATGGAGCTGTAAGCTCAGTTGCCAAAATTTTCATAAAAACACGAGGGATTCCATCAGGTCCCAAGCCTTCAGATGCGTCCAAATTTTGTATGCCTCCAAAATGTCATGCACATTGATTTCACTAATGCTAATGTCAGTTGAAAATTCAGGATGGAAATCAAAGTGATCTTTATCGCGATCTGGTTCTGAATATGTTGCGTAGTTTTTTTTTAAAAAAGTCCGCAAATAATTTGCATATCTGTTCTGAATTATGACCTTCACTATCGTCAAGTTACATTTTAAACGGAAAATTGTCACTTTTCAGTTTGGTCTTGACAAAGTTAAGAAATTTTCTTGGACAGGATTTAATTTCTTTCTCATTTTTTAAATTATACTGCTCAAATGCTATACTCATCGCCAAATTAAGTCGATCGCAGATATTTGCATAGTTTTCCATATTTTCTTGACTATTGTTATTTCTATAGATTTTATGTGCTTTCTGTTTACAATTTTTTAACATTGCAACCCACGTTTGAGTGCAAACCACGAAGAATACTGGGCAACGCACAGTCTAATCCAATACAACGGTGTAGTGAAACTAAAAGTTTGTAAAGATGTGGCGGAGAAGAAAAGATTTGTTTTAAGGAAAAAAAGGTTTTATCTCACTTTTTAAATGGCTTAAAAATTCAGTAAACAAAACAATCAAACGTTCGACAAATCAGCCCATATTTTCTTGCATTGTCTGGAAGGCCTGTGGAAGATTGACTAAATAGAATTAAGTAGTGCTCTTAGGTAAATCGATTATTCCATTCAACGAATTATGATGAAATTTACCATTCCCCGAAATATCTTCCTGTGGTACATATTTCTCATCTCTTGTAAGTTTAAAAGCGCTTTCATTTTTTAGAGCATCCTTGTCCTTTCCTGTTCCTTGAACAGCAATAAAAATGCTTGTGCGCTTAAAAAGTTTGAAGTCAAAATATTTCATTCTTTTAAAAATTCAATGTCTGAATATCGCTGAATTAATTTAAAACTCATCTAAGCTCGTAAAATATTTTTCAGTTATACATATTTGTCAGCTCCTACAATTTAAAAAAAAAATTAAAAAGAGACTTGTGAGAAAATTAAAAACCAACAATGACGCCGGCAAAAATCTGCCAAAAACATACGACTAGTGACCACTAGCATCTCATCGATTATCAAATCATAAATAGATAACGGTATGTCCACAGCCTTTTCGACGCAGCAGTAATAATATGGTGGTCTTAAAAAAAATATGTGTGAGCAAATTGTATTTACTTATCGGTCGTTAGACGCACGTACGTTTCCATCGGTCGGTTTTATTTGCGAGTCAATTTCCGCCCATGCTCTACACAACATATCCTGCATTGTTGCCTGCCGGTGGTAATTGCTTGATAGATTTTCGCCACGCTTTTTCATCCTGTCATCGTGTTTTTTTTTGCTGCTGCATGGCCTACTATTGGGGAGGGTTAGGTTCGAATGAAACTGAAATTCTCAGTAAGCGAGTCATTTATTCAATTTTCTCCCAGAATGCACTCCGTTGTTGTTTTGATTTCCGTGTTCGCTTCAACTCGTTTCGTTCCTTTTTAATTCGCTTTAGTGTACACTGCAGTAGATGAGATTGAATGTTTTGAATGAGTCGATTTATGATTGATTGTGATGGGTGATGGAAAACTTCATACAAGGATTCGATTCGAAATTGTTCTGTTTTGAATATGTTTTGTCTTTTCTGGGCATAGAGTACGATTGTGATTGGTATACGATAATTAAAATAGTACTAAAATAGTAAACTCTTGAATAACAAACAATGAAAATAAATATAAAACTACGAAGAATAATAATTTTTTAGAATCAACCGTTGTTTAAAAATTCATAAATTGTTCTGAATAAACATTATTAGATTGAGCCGAGGAAATGCAAAATAACGTATCGGATAATTGACTCACGTGGAGTCCAAGTGTGGAAAATCATCGCTCTTGATTCTCGATTGGTATTCAATGATGCGTGGCGTGAAATAGAGAAAGGTGTGAATGCAACTTTTCCGGATGGTGGAAGCGAGCATCATCTAAAATAGACACTCTCGTGGTGATATTTATAAATGAACAATCAGCGTACGGCATTCTGTTCATTTGTGTTAAAAACATTGAAATGATACTTCGATTGCGAAATCTGAACCGACGCGCGTTTCAATCATGTGTTGGTTTTCACCAGATGGTCAAATATGATTTCACAAATGACTACGAAATGAGTTTTATTTTTTCCTGCAATTATTGTATTTGAACATAGTAATCAATACTTCTATGGCACACTGCACTGACTGAGTAGCTGTTCGATCATTCTTAGGTGAAGGTCACTGGAATACAAAAATGGCTGCCATCATGGCAGAATTGCATCGCCACTTCAAAATTTTGTGCCTTCAATCGAGGTAACTGCAATGTTTTCACATGGCCTACAATAATAGGATTCGTGCAGTACAGCAGCATACAAGTTTTTATGATTTGGCATGTGAAATCTTTGTAGTTTTCTTAAATTTGTGCCTTCGAAAATTTGAAGTGGTGATGTAACTTCATGATGGCGGCCATTTTCGTATTCCTTTGACTTTCTTTTTAAATTATTAAGAAGTATTTTATTTTACGTTAGCTGAACCCGGTGTGAGCGCTGCTACGCTTGCAACTAAATGAATGAAAATTCAATAGAACTGGCGCGTTTATGGTTGTTTTTCGGAAAAAGTTTCGTTTTTTACGCCGTATTTTGTCAGTTTGAACGTAATTTCCTGTTGCATAACCTTAGATGAACTTCTTGTGCATAATGTAGCATTGAGAGTAGCTCAACCATCCTCCTTACTTAAGGGGTAACACACAACTTTCCCCCCAAAAAAAAAAAATTTTAGTAAGGGGGGGAAAAAGCCCCCTTTCCGGCGCCCCCCACATCCCCCCTAAGTTTTTCCAACCCTTTCTTTTTTTTTTTTCTCCCCCCCCACCCCCCCCAAATTAAAATTTTTAAAAAAAAAATGTGTTGAAATATTCGATTTGGTTTTGTTGGAGTAAATCGGTAACGCAGTGTGCTGATGACCTCCTTGGAGACCGACGGCCTCCCTAGCAACCTAAGTTTTCTTAAATAAACAACTGAGAAAATTTTGTCATTCCTGTTCAAGACTCCACTCAAGCTAGTTGTAAAATAAATCCTTTCTACTGTTCAAACTTTGCTGTTCCGGTTATTTCCAACCGTCAAGAGGTTATGGGCGACTCACGCAAGGATTTGGTCCACGGGATCCCGCAGTTCTCGGGCACCAGTTTCGACAATTGGCGTTTTCGAGTGGAGAAGTATCTGAAGTCCGTGAAGCTGTTGGATATCATCAAAAAAGATCCTCCGACGGAAGCGGCCGAGCTCACGAAGTTCCAGGAAGATGACGGTAAGGCGGCGTTCCTGCTGACGTCATTCGTCCATGACGATTTGCTGCATTTGGTGCGGGACAAGGAGACGTCCAAGGAGATGTGGATGAGCCTTGAATCCGCCTACGCCAAGAAGTCCGTCTCGTCGCAGACATATGTCAGGAAGCAACTTGCGAAGCTGCGAATGGTGGAAGGTGCGTCCGTGAAAGATCACCTGAAAACCTTCGAAGAGCTGATCCGGCAACTGAAGCTGGCCGGAGCGAAGCTTGAAGAGAACGATATTGTGTCCCAGCTGTTTGCTACCCTTCCCGAGTCGTTCGATCCGTTGGTTACGGCGCTGGAAAATCTGGGTGAGGAAAACCTGAAGCTGGATGTTGTTCGCGAGCGCCTTCTTGCCGAGGAACTCAAGAAAACCGACCGGGCAGCGAATTTCCAAGAGAAACCTGCAGCATTCCAAGGATCGAAGCAGAAACCTGGTAAGTTCACCGGAAAGTGCAACCGTTGCCAGAAGAAGGGGCACAAGGCCAAGGACTGTCGTGTGAAGTTGAAGACGGAAGGGCGCGCTGAAGCTAACGCTGCTGCTGGAGGTAAGGCGGTGGCTTTCATGACCGGAAGAGGCTCCCAAACAAAGGACGAGGGAGTGGTTTCCTTCAAGCTGGATTCCAGAGCCTCGGACCACCTTGTAAATGTGAAGCACTGTTTCGCCGACCTCACGAAGCTGAAGCAACCTATCGTCATCAACGTGGCGAAGGACGATCAATCCCTGGTGTGCTGGCACCAAGGAACAATCAAAGGCGTCAACAAGGAAGGTAATTATATCAGCCTGCATGATGTCCTCTTCGTACCAGATCTTCGAGCGAACCTGCTATCTGTGAAAAAGATGGCAAAAGCGAACCTGGATGTCACATTCACGAAAAAGGAAGCGATCATGAAGCAAGGTCGTGACCTGATTGCGAGATGTCCCATGCGGGGCGACTTTTACGAGCTCGATCTCCGCGTCGATACGGTGGCGGCCAACATGTGTGGAACTGTGACCGGTAACCTGTGGCATCGTCGACTGGCTCATTTGGGGAGCAAGAGTTTGCAGACACTCGTGAAGCATGACATGGTAACAGGTATTCCCGAGGAACCAGGTAAATTGGATTTTTGCGATGTTTGTGTTCTCGGAAAGCAGTGCCGAGAACCATTCACGGGTACTAGAGTCCGTGCTGCAAGACCTCTAGAACGAGTGCACTCCGATGTGTGCGGTCCAATTATACCAGCGGCTTGGGATGGCTCTCGGTACTTCGTCACCTTTATTGATGATTATACGCACTTCGCAGTAGCATATCCAATCAAGAAGAAGTCCGACGTGTTCCAGAAGTTTCGAGAGTACGAGGCCATGGCGAGTGCCGCTCTGGGGCATTCGATTTCGAAGCTGACTGTCGACCAAGGGCGCGAGTATTGCTCCAATGACCAGCGAGATTGGTACGTTTCCAAGGGGATCCAAATCGAGCCAACCGCAGCGTACACACCACAGCAAAATGGAGTGTCCGAACGGTTGAATCGGACAATCGTCGAAAGGGTGCGTGCGATGCTTATTGAAGGTCAAGTTCCGAAGAATCTGTGGAACGAAGCGGTTCTAGCGGCGGTATACCTGACGAACAGAAGTCCAACCACCGCGGTATCTGGCTGGAAGACTCCTGCGGAAATGTGGACTGGTCACAAGCCGGATGTGAGCAAACTACGTGTGTTCGGCTGTAAAGCATTTGCTTGGGTGTCCACGGCCCAGAGGAGGAAACTGGATCCGAAAAGCAAGCCTGCTGTGATGATCGGCTACGCGCCGAACGCCTACCGCCTGTGGGACAAAGAGAAGAAGCAATTATTCCTGGCCAGAGATGTCAAGTTCGATGAGAGCAGTTTTCCGTTTGCCACCCAGATCCGTGACGAAACTCCTTTGGTTGTTGCTCCGTACGAGTTCGAGGATCAAGACGAGGAACACGTGCAACCCCCTGAACAGTCCGTTCAACCCAATGAGCCACTGGTGGCTCAACATGACGACATCCTGACTGACGTTGAAGAAGACGAGGTTGAAAACGACGGTGTTGACGAAACTGGAGCGCTCCCTTCGCAACTAGACCGTGGTTCAAACCTCGAAATGGAAACCCCGAGGCGCAGCGAACGGGAGCGCAGACTCCCCGGTAAGTTGAAAGAATTTCTGGTTGGAAAAATTTTCTCTGCCGCGCAATCCCATTCTGCAGATGCATCCCAAAACGTTTCTGATGTTCCATTCGACGGTTCCGTGGGACGAGATGAGGCCGAGCGTTCGATCTTCGATGTCCCGGAGGCGTACAAGGAGATCGCCGGACGAGCCGACGAAGCCCTTTGGCAGCAAGCGGTCCGTGAGGAACTGCAGTCGCTAGCGGACAACCATGTTTGGCGATTGGTGCGATGTCCTGCTGGTGTGGTTCCGCTCAAGTCGAAATGGGTCTTCCGAATCAAGCCGGACGAGCATGGCGAACCGGTCCGTTACAAGGCGCGCTTGGTGGCGAAGGGATTTCAGCAGAAGCCCGGAGTAGACTACAACGAAACATATTCCCCCGTAGCGAAGTTGGCCACGATACGAACCGTTCTTGCTGTAGCAACCCACCGAAGGATGCACGTTCACCAACTCGATGTGAAGACCGCATTCCTCTACGGGGAGCTTGAAGAAGACGTCTACATGGCCATACCCGAAGGAGTTGCAGCACCTCCGAACCTTGTTTGCAAGCTGGAGCGATCGTTGTATGGACTCAAGCAAAGCCCTCGCTGTTGGAATAACAAGCTGAACGACCTTCTACTGGATTTCGGCTTCACCCGTTCCCGGCACGATTATTGTTTGTATACCAGGATCGACCATCGAGGGGGGGTATACATCATCATCTATGTGGACGATTTGCTCATTGCTGGCGATCGGCTGGACCTGGTGAAGGAGATCAAGCGTGCTCTTTCCAAGAAGCTCCAGATGACGGATTGCGGCGTGGTTAATCATTTCCTCGGAATGAAGATCCGATACGACCGCGCCACCGGATGCAAGTACCTGGCGCAAGAAGCTGCTGTGGACCGTGTGCTGACGAAGTTCGGCATGCAAGACTGCAACACTGTGAAGACCCCAATGGAGAAAGGCTGTTTCCTGCCACCACGAGCTGCGAATCCTGTGTCGCATCCGTACCGTCAATTGCTGGGCAGCCTGATGTATACGATGCTGTGTGTCCGACCGGACATATGTTACGCTGTTGGATACCTGGGGCGCTTCCAAGTTCAACCTGGTGAGGCCCACTGGCAAGCCCTGAAGAGAGTGGTCCGTTACGTGAAGGGGACGAAGAACCTTAAGCTCCAGTACAAGCAAAACGACGACGCCGAGGCACTGGTCGGGTACGCAGACGCCGACTGGGCATCGGATGCTGAGGATAGGAAATCCGTTAGCGGCTACGTCTTCAAGGTCTTTGGGAACACCGTGTCCTGGGCCAGCCGCAAGCAACAAACCGTTGCACTGTCATCGTGTGAAGCAGAGTATGCAGCTTTAAGTGCCGCGGCCTCCGAAGGACTGTGGCTGCACGGAATCCTTGAGGACCTGAAGGAAGTTCAACTCGGCACGGCATTCAAGGTTTTCGAAGACAACCATGGGTGCATTGCGATGGCGACAAACACCGAAACCAAACGTGTCAAGCACGTGGATGTGAAGCACCATTTCCTACGCGACCACATGGCACAAGGACGACTTCAAATCGAAGCAATTGCTACTGCACACCAGATAGCTGACACGTTCACCAAGGCCCTGGAACCTGGACGTTTCCGTGAACTGAGGACCCTCCTAGGACTTACCGATTCAGGGGGGGTGTTGGAGTAAATCGGTAACGCAGTGTGCTGATGACCTCCTTGGAGACCGACGGCCTCCCTAGCAACCTAAGTTTTCTTAAATAAACAACTGAGAAAATTTTGTCATTCCTGTTCAAGACTCCACTCAAGCTAGTTGTAAAATAAATCCTTTCTACTGTTCAAACTTTGCTGTTCCGGTTATTTCCAACCGTCAAGATTTTTTCCCCCCCCCGCGCAAAAAAACAAAAAAAAACAACCCCCACCAAAAAAAATACAAAAAAAACTTTTAATTTTAAAAAACCCAAAAATTTTCAAAATTTTTAAACAAACGCTAAAATTTCCCCCGTATAAAAAAACTACCAAAAATTACCCCTAAACAATTTTAAACTATAGAAAAAAACAAAAAAAAAAAGTGATTTTTTAAATTTTTCCTTCCCAGCCCAAATTTACTAAAGGCCCAGAACATCCCCACCCCAAAATTCAAAATAAAACAAGGGAGGTCTTATATGCAGCAGTGAACGATATAAAACGGGTACACCTTCGCAAATTTTCTCATTCGTGTTGCAGTACTGGAGTTGTGCGGAGCATCGAGCCAGTATGGATTGGCAGCTCACGCTGGGCGATGGCATGTTCCCTGGAGGGTGCACTAACTGGTGGCAAGCAACATAGAAAGTGCACTGGCGACCTACCAATTGGTCAGGTAGCTAATTGCACTGCAGTCTGTTGTTAACAAGCCGTTGGCTAGGCAACCGTTGCTAGGCAGCCATACATTATGCTGTGGTATGCTAGGCAGTCGGTTGCTTGGGCAAATAATGTCTTTGTAGCCAGCCGGTGGGTGCAACCACGAGGAGCGAAAGAAGGTGCTTATGTGTGTGTGATATTTGGTAGACATCTTTTGGTAAGGCGCAGAGAGGGTTTTAATTCAAATGCGGACCATTTCAAATCCGTCCTTTTCCGGACGACCAATTTATTTTTGAGAGAGTTTGTTTGATTTGAATGTTTGGAAGAACCAAACAAGTACCGGTAAGAAACCGATTGGCTGACAAGCGGTGGCTAAAACAATATTAGTTTTCTCTTTTTTGCATACCTTGAGCATTTTGTACAATTTACGAAAAATTGAAACATCGGACGCTAAGAATTCGATTGTTTCTTGATTGATTTATTTTTGAGACTGCTCTAATCAAGAAATTTATACGATTGCCATTCTATTTACTCAGGTTTATAAAGTTTTACAAATGAAAGATTAATATATTTCGCATACATATTCATCAATCGGTGTATGAAAATTTTAAAGAATGTTGCGTTCTGGCATGTTTCAAGAAATTCCCTATTACGGACAATGTTTTGATTCTCGAACATGCACATTTCAATGAGTAAATAGTTATTCTGTTGTGTTAACGATTCGCGTTGGATAGAGTTTTACTTCTAGGAAGAAATAAGTTTTGAGAAACTGTGAAAGGGTGAATCAGTGCAATGCCTATTCGTTTTGATGCCAACCGTTTGCGCAAATTTCGGAAGCGCGTTAAGATCGAACATTCGAAAAAACTTCCGAATTGACCATGTACCGATGCCGAGCGAATTCGAGGATATCGGGCGAAACTGGAAGCAACTAGAGGTAATGCGTTGCTAACTACTGGTCGGAAAGCTAGAGAAGGGCCTTAAACTCGAGGTGGGAAATTAAATCAAGTGGTCAACCAACTTGACAAAGTGCAAATACTTTTCAAATGCTTTCTAAAGAATGTACAATAGATTTTTGCTAACATACTTACTATCTAATGCTGGTCTAACGATCTTTGAGGACAAACATCAACACTATTTTGATCAGACTAGGCCTTACCGCAAGGGTAGAGGTCAAATCAACATTTAAAAATAACTGAAACAGTGTGAACTCTTAAAGCTTTATCATATATCGATAGATTTTCAAGATTACGCGATAAGGCTAATGGTCTCCAGCTGGTCGATCATATCAACACAATCACTACAGGCAGCACAATTGTTGCCCTTTCATCATACTAACATTCAAACCAAACGTCCCTTTCCACGGCTGCCAAATAATTTCTAAGAAGCGAATCATAGCATGTTCTAACATACTTTCTCACTTATTTATGCTAACCCAACGTCCCATTAGCACAGTACACTACGAAACTAATCAAACGGGTTAACGTAGTCTACGTCAACCGGTCGTGTGTTAAACACAACCCCACTGATTTTTTTTGAAAAACAGTAATTACAGTTTACGAAATATGTTTCGTGGTTAGCCTACTACGTTTCTCATCAACCAGTTGTTCTGCTTTGGAAAAGATCCGTTCACAAGGTACAACGTTGCAGGAATGCATAACCTTTTGATTATTATCTGATGCGGATGCCGCTTCGGGTTCAGCTTGCTGATTTTCATACGAAGTATCAATATTCTTCCGCATTTTGTACACGAGACCTTGGTGCGTCGCGTTGTAAATCTTCACATCTCCTAAACATTGCTCCTTAAACCGCGGATCAAGAAAGATGGCTTGAGCGATCAGTTCATTCGATTATCTTTCCCCGAACCGCTTGATGAGACTATCTTCCAGTTCATCTACCAACTATTCGATATTTGGAGGAAGAGAATCGTTTGCATGCAGTTTGATCCGTTCCCTTATAATGTGGGCAAGTACTGAGCTTTAGGTAAGGAAACAGATTTTCCTGATGAAATTTCAATCGAAACCTTATTGAAAAGGCCGAGAAGCGGGTCGAATCCAATAAGGCCAAAGTAGAACTTACAGTATCTTTGTTGAATAGCAATCGTTCTAACATTATTATTTTATTTAAATAGAAATACATCGTATTTACGATATGACTTCATCTACAACATTTCGCCAATATACTCGGTCTATGGCTGCCTCTCTCCAACCTCGTTGACGACCCACAATCGTTCTAACACATCGTTCTAACATATCGAACGTGGAGTTCTATGTCGTCAGAACATCCTGGGGTGGCATTACGTAGTGCCAAACGAACGACTTTTTGTACGAACGCTTGTGCGAAAAAGTTCTTCGTTTCGAGATCCGCAATACGGCTCCTGTTTAAGCTAAGGATTTTTTTCCAAATTTAATCATACGCAGAGAATCATTGAAAACCAATGCGAGAGCGTGAAAGAAAAACTCCACTCTCGCACTTTTCATGGCAGTTTCGAACGGTCCTCAAGTTTAGGAGAAAATTTAATCAGATGATGGGCATTTCCACCTCGTTCCCGCTCTCGCTCACTCAGTACAACTAGTTTTAGCAGTCGATCAGTAGCTCGGGAGTCACATATCAATAGACGCTCTCGCTCAGTTAAATAGCTCTGCACGGCGGGGCAATTTAACTCAATTTTGAATTGTTTTTGACTCACTTTCGTCATAAGTGGAGTCACTCATATATGAGTAAATGTGACTGGGATTGACAAGTCTACATATCTAAGACACCGACTTAAATCAGATCGATGTTTTAGATATTTCGACTTGTCAATCCCTACCAAAATGTCATGTAAATTTGTGTCCCCTGAGACCAACACATGCAAGCGTCCTTTAGCACATAAGAATGAGTTGAAAAAAAAAAAAAAAAAAAAAAAAAAAAACAAATTTTCCCGATTTGTGTATTTTTGATTTTTTAAAAAAAAAAATTTTTATATTTTTTCTTTTTTTTTCCCCTCACTTTTAAAAAAAAAAAATAATTTCTTGTGAAAAAAAATTTAAAATTGTGAAGTCAAATATACTCATATATATGAATCCCACTTCTCACAAAAGTGAGCCAAAAACGATTCAAATTTGAGTCTAATTGTCCCGTCGTGTAGCTCCCCTATCACACGGTAGGGGAGAACAGTACAAAATGCACTGGTGAGGTAGAATGACCCACTCAATAAATGTGCTAAATTCTTCAAAACTATAGCTTTAATGGAATGATACTTTATCAATATTTACATAAAACAACATAACTCATAATTTTGTAGTACAATAAGGCACTAAGTACACCAAAACATGATCAAAATTGAATAAATCTTCATGACTGTACTTCACATGTAAATAATAGTGTTCTTAAAATAAGCTTTTACCATGCGTTAACATCCATGGTTAGTAATAAATTCACTTCATATGTATTGCTGACAACAAAAACTTCAAGATAGTATCAAAACTTCACTATAATTCTACATATTTTCAGAATATTTAGACAAAACAATGCAAGACTAAAACTGGGGCAGAACGCACCGTGGTGTTATATACGTCTACACGCTTAGAAAAAAGTACCCAGTGGAGCGGTTGAGTGTAGGAAACCAACTTTGGGTATAACCATGTTAATCTACCGCTGAGTATAAATAATTTACTTCTGGGTAGAATTTAACCCAAACGTATGTAATTTGAACCCAATGGTAGGTAATCATAATAATAGCCAAAGTTGGCTTCCTACACTTAAATGCTCTGTTGGGTACTTTTTTCTAAGCGTGTATATAATGAGGAGTTGGCAACATATCGCAACGTTTTGCTATCTTTATTCCATACCCATTGGTTGGTTGAGCTAAAAAGATGTGGTGATGTGTTGCAACCTTCTCACTTTACAACTCTGAGTAACTTATTATAGCCGTGTTCTTACCTTCTACAAGCGGTGCATGCTATACTAATATTGTGGTGCATCATATACCAGTGCTGTGGTGCGTCTTACCCCAATTTTGGGGTGCATATTGAGCAATAAAATAGGCGTTTTACCCAGGTGTCGTCTTGGTATCAAATTGGAAAAGGTTTAAAAAATCACAAAAAATCATCGTTTTGAATTTAAATTACATTTGATCTACAATGAAAACATAGTTATGCACCATACCCAATAACTTGTTCCTAAATTTCAGCTTCCATTCACTAGTAATTCACGATGTTGCTTAAACGGTGCGTTTTGTACCATCATCCCCTACACACCCCCCTTCTGTAATTTTTATTAATTGCCGCCGCCCTCCCCCCCCCCCCCCCACTCACATATAACAAAAAAAAAAAACCCCCTTCCCCCCCCCCCCCCCACATTAGTTTTTTTGTGGGGTGAGCGGGTGAGCTACCGCTCTATTAAAAGGAGCGTTAGGTCACTCGTTCATCTTGGTGGACTAGTTCCTTAACTCAGATCATGAGCGCATTGCCCACCTCTTATTTAGTATATTAATTGCTTGGATAATTATCTTGTTTGGTTTAAATTTGTGTTTTATTTGTATGAGACCCCTCTCCCCTTTTCAGAGAAGGAAACTACCAATGAAAACATCGACTCATCATAAGACCCGTTACTCAAATACCTGTATTGCCGCTGGATGTGTTGTTACCTATGTTGTTGTTTGGTTGAAATTTGTTTTTCGTTTGTTTGAGACCCCTGCCTTCAAGAAGAAGGAGGGGTCTCAAACCACCATAGAAACATGTCTTGCCTTTAAAAACCTTCACCTGTCAAATTTGGTTCCATTTACTTGATTAATTCTCGAGTTATGCAGAAAATTTGGGTTTCCTTCAGAAGGGGTAGGGATCTTAAACCCCCCTTGAAAAAAATCCTGCCTTCAAAAATTTCCACTTACTAACTTTGGTTCCATTTGCTTGATTAGTTCTCGAGCCTCAAACAATCATAAGAACCTTTCCCAGCCCTAAAAACTCCTGCATAAAATTTTCACGCATTCACGGTTAAGTAGTTTTCGAGTCTTTAAGGATCAGACAGACAGAAAGTCATTTTCATGGAAATAGAAATCCTGCCTCCAAAAACCCCCACATGCCATGAAGTTTCATTTGCTTGAATAGTTCTCGAGTTATGCAGAAATTTTTGTTTCCTTTGTATGACAGCCCACGCCTCTCCCTGTAAGAGGAGGAGTGAGCTTGAACTACCATAGAAACATTTCTTGCCTTCAAAAACCTCCACCTGCCAAATTTGGTTCTAAAGGGTGTCCACGATGAAATTGCCACACTATGAAATTGCTCTAACTTTTTAACCGTTGGGTAGAATTTAATGAAAATTTGAGTGGATTTAGTTCATAGTGCATTATTTACATCCTGCAAGTTTTAAAGTCCTGTGATCAAAACTCGCGGAAATGAGTCGAAAGAACAGCTCGTGCGTGATAAAATCTTGCGCATTCATCACGAGAACAAGGATCTCTCGCATCGTTCCATCGCTAAAACGTTGGGAATCGCGAATTCCACGGTGTCGCGAGTGATTAAGCGGTTCGAGGAACGGTTGACCACCGATCGGAAGCCCAGAAGTGAAGGAAAAAGTATTCCGTACAACACCAAAAATCACAACCGCGTAGTTGGGGCCTTCAGCCGAAATCCGAACGCCTCCGTTCGGGATGTGGCTAAGAAGCTGCACCTAAGCCGAAGCCGAAGCTGGGCTTCGAACGTTCAAGGTACAAAAGGCCCCTAATCGCGACGAGAAGCAGAACAAGTCCGCCAAAACCCGTGCCAGGAAGTTGTACCTCAACATGCTGACGAAAGTTGAATGCTGCATCATGGACGACGAAACATATCTGAAGGCCGACTTCAAACAGATCCCCGGCAACCTGTTTTTCACGGCCAAGGATAAGTTCAGCGTTCCGGAGCATGTCCGCACTCAGAAGATGTCCAAATTTGCGAAGAAATTCCTGGTTTGGCAAGCCATCTGCACGTGCGGGAAGCGGAGTTTTCGTGACCAGGATACGATGAACGGACAGGTGTACATAAAAGAGTACCTCCAGAAGCGGCTGCTTCCTCTCCTGAAGGCTCACAACGTCCCCACAATCTTCCAGAAAGCGGAGGGGTCTCAAGCTACCATAGAAACATTTCTTGCCTTCAAAAACCTCTAACTTCCAAATTTGGTTCCATTTGCTTGATTAGTTTTCGAGTAATGCAAGAATTTGTGTTTCATTTGTATGAGAGCCCCCGCCCCTCCCTGTAAGAGGAGGAGTGGTCTTGAACTACCATAGAAACATTTCTTGCCTTCAAAAACCTCCACCTGCCAAATTTGGTTCTATTTGCTTGATTGGCTTTCGAGTTATGCAGAAATTTGTGTTTCATTTGTATGAGAGCCCCCCTCTTCCAGAAAGCGGAGGGGTCTCAAGCTACCATAGAAACATTTCTTGCCTTCAAAAACCTCTAACTTCCAAATTTGGTTCCATTTGCTTGATTAGTTTTCGAGTAATGCAAGAATTTGTGTTTCATTTGTATGAGAGCCCCCGCCCCTCCCTGTAAGAGGAGGAGTGGTCTTGAACTACCATAGAAATATTTCTTGCCTTCAAAAACCTCCACCTGCCAAATTTAGTTCTCCAGTTATGCAAAAATTCATTTGTTTCATTTGTATGGGAGCCCCCCCCTTCCGGAACCTTCCCCAGCTCCAGAAACGCTTGCATACAAATTTGCATACAAATTCACGCCGATCAGTTTTGTGGTTTCCGAGTCTTTTAAGGGTCAGGCGGACAGACAGACAGACAGACAAACAGACAGACAGAAATTCATTTTTATACATACAGAAGATTTGGCAGAGACATGATCTTTTACTAGGTTGTAGCTGAAAAAATGTCTTATGAGAATAGCTATAGATTTTTTCATAAGAAAGGTATAGGAATGGGCTTGCAAGCATGAACATAAAACAGTAATTTTCATGTTAAATTCAACATGTGATGAGTAAGATTCTTATCAAATGTGCGCAAAGCTGTTCAGGTTGCGCTTTGGAATCGTATACGCAAAGGGGAGTGAAGCTTATTACTCTTCTTCTTCTTTCAATTCAATTAAAATGAATCTCATTTACCTCCAGTCAAAATTGATAATGAATCGGCAATGCTCAGCAACGTCTTGATTTCCTATTTCAACCTCCGTAAGCTCATTCGGCAAGGTGTAAATGTTTCAAAAGTAGAAGAGCTCCGAACACTCGCAACCATTCAACTCCATCATCTGTAGTTCCAAACCCCTTAATCGATCCTGTTTGCTGCAGCCGATCCGTAATGTAGAGCAATAACAACAACAGCCGATATGGGGAAAATGCTGCAAAATACGAGTACAAATCCTACCAATTGCATTGAAGTAGTTTTGAAACTGGGGCAGAACGAGCAACGAGCAGAGCGGCGGCGCATCGTGTGCCTCTATTTTGCATTGTTGCATATATTCCATGGCTGCAAATGCAACACAGGCAGGAGGCCATGAAAGATGGTAATGCTCAGCCTGCTGCCTGCCCGGAGCCATGATGCCGCACCTATACAGATGCTGAACAAAGCGGAATCATCTCGGGCTGCATCCGAAAACACGAGCCTGGCCACGGAATGAATGAATGGAGCCGTTGTGGAAGAGGACACAGAGGTATCCGATTTTCGCTCGAAGCTTGTTGAATGTGGGGATTTTCATGATGGGGAAAATCGATTTCTAGTTTAAGAGATATTGTTTTCTAATTGCTGAGGCTTGTTGCTGTCGACCTAGAGCAGGGTATTGTGGGTGGTTCGATTAATGCGAATACTTAAAGTGTTTGAATTGATTTTTTCTTCCTTCCCTTCACATGGCAGCATACAGACTTCCCGTTCGAAGGCAAATTCTCGGAAGGCATAAGAAACCGGATAAACTGCAAGCTTGGAAAATTGTATCCTGTCATATGAATATCGGGCAAGTAGAACAGTGCAACCCGGTATGACCTACATTTCCTGCGTACATCTAGCAACAGTATCCTGCCCTGTCAGACAGGCACTCGTTCGCTCTCTCTTCATTAATATCTCCTATTTTCCCTCTCTCTCTCTCTCTTGTGCTCCACTCACCCCCTCCACATCCACATCCCGACAGATTCCGTTCGCTTCCCACGAATCCTCCGGCGGGACCGCACTACTCTGCTCTCATTCCGCTGACGCTGATTAAAATTGATGGCACTCGAGATGGAACAGAGACGCGGGCACTTTATTCTCGTTAATCACGAAACCGCACTCCTTTCCTTTTCCTTTTTTGGATGGTTTTATTTTGCAACACATTTCTCGAGTAACAATCAGTGGCAGCTGTTACCGCCTGCCGTCCAAACTGTCCGGAACGCCATTTCACACCATCGTCGCACTATTATCACCACCTGCATAATAGACGAAAACCTGCTGCTTTCGATCGCAATTGAATTAAACCAGTCACGTCATCATTAGTCAGTCAGTTTGGCCACGGTAGCCAGTAATTGCTTAATTAATTAACACACAATTCTTCACATGCCCGTTGCTCGCACTTCTGCCATCGAATCGCAGTGGGCCGACGGTTTTTGGGTTGGTCAGTTTTGCTATACAGTTGATGTTTTTGAATCGGGTCGATTTTGGGAAATATTCAGATACTTCCCCTTTCTCTGCTAAAAGTTGGCACAACGGAGTTAATGAATTCAGATTCGCTGTCAACAATGCTGCTTTGCGGAAAACTTTGCACAAAAACAAAACTTGAAAGGCTTTTCCTCCGTCTGGAGTTTGCGAGCGCGGCACGAACTGCTCGGGGGAAACTTTCTGAGTGCCCTTGTTGGGATTTTTCACGATTCGACAAGCGATTAATTTCGGTTCGAACGAATCATTTCACTCGGAGGTCTTTTCGCTGCCTGAATTATTGTAAATGGGTAAGAGGATTGAACTCGAATTCAATTTGTTCCGTGCTAAATCCTTTGAAGGAGGAAAAATGAGAAAAATTCTACGAATTGTTGACAACGGAAGCTGGCGTATTATAATTGGTTGTTGTTGTTGTTTGCTTGTTTTTCTCAATAATTTCAGATGGTGGGGAATGGTTTTGCGTCGAAGATTGATTTCATTTTTGGTTTCATCTGCTTCACATATATCTTTATGCTCGTAATAGGAACTATCACAAGGTTTTAGACCCCACCGAAATCATTCAAGATTAGACTACAGACTACTTATTTAAGCAATTCCCTGTCTTCAGTATAGGGTGAAGGGTATGGACTTTGATCGGGTATTTGATCTTTTAATTTATTTATTCATTTATTAATTTATTTGAAGTCAATCATGAGCAGACCGTTACAGTATCATTACATGTTTTGTCACTTAAGTATATAGTAAAAGAAGATAAGTTACGGTACTTGGCTCATATTCTAGTACATTTATGAACAGTTTATTAGCTTCAATTGGGATTTTGTCGGTGTCAAGTCAATAGTTTCGTAATGCATGTAATATATTGCCATCATCCTATTCAATGGCCAAAATTTAGTATAATTTTTACGACGGTGGCTTGTAATAAATACATTTCGATTTCGTAATTGCCGACTGAGAGTGAAAACATTAAGTTTTGATAAAAGTTCTTCAGAATCAATACGATGCGAAACGATATTATTTACAACTGAGATCATCGCAAATTCTTGACTCTTTTTTAATGTTTGGATGCTGGTGAGTGTGCAATTATTAGATGGCAAAGGAAAAAAAAGGTCCAACCGTATTTTCGAAATGCAAACAGTATGAATTGTTTTTTAACAGATTCTATTAGTTTTTCGTGCGTGACAGAAACAAGGTCACCATACGACGCTACAATACAATACAATACAATATTGACCTCACATATCGATGGTGGACCGCCTTTTTCCCCTACAAAGATTTGAGCTAAAGGGTGTCCACGATGAAATTGCCACACTATGAAATTGCTCTAACTTTTTAACCGTTGGGTAGAATTTAATGAAAATTTGGGTGGATTTAGTTCATAGTGCATTATTTACATCCGGCAAGTTTTAAAGTCCTGTGATCAAAACTTGCGGAAATGGAGTCGAAAGAACAGCTCGTGCGTGATAAAATCTTGCGCATTCATCACGAGAACAAGGATCTCTCGCATCGTTCCATCGCTAAAACGTTGGGAATTGCGAATTCCACGGTGTCGCGAGTGATTAAGTGGTTCGAGGAACGGTTGACCACCGATCGGAAGCCCAGAAGTGAAGGAAAAAGTATTCCGTACAACACCAAAAATCACAACCGCGTAGTTGGGGCCTTCAACCGAAATCCGAACGCCTCCGTTCGGGATGTGGCTAAGAAGCTGCACCCAAGCCGAAGTTTTGTCCAGAAGGCCAAAACTAAGGCTGGGCTTCGAACGTTCAAGGTACAAAAGGCCCCTAATCGCGACGAGAAGCAGAACAAGTCCGCCAAAACCCGTGTCAGGAAGTTGTACCTCAACATGCTGACGAAAGTTGAATGCTGCATCATGGACGACGAAACATATGTGAAGGCCGACTTCAAACAGATCCCCGGCAACTTGTTTTTCACGGCCAAGGATAAGTTCAGCATTCCGGAGCATGTCCGCACTCAGAAGATGTCCAAATTTGCGAAGAAATTCCTGGTTTGGCAAGCCATCTGCACGTGCGGGAAGCGGAGTGCACCTTTCGTGACCCAGGACACGATGAACGGACAGGTGTACATAAAAGAGTGCCTCCAGAAGCGGCTGCTTCCTCTCCTGAAGGCCCACAACGTCTCAACAATCTTCTGGCCGGATTTGGCCTCATGCCACTACTCCAAGGACGTGCTGAAGTGGTATGCGGACAATAAGGTCAATTTCGTACCGAAAATGTTCAACCCTCCCAACACTCCGGAGCTCCGCCCCATCGAGAAGTACTGGGCGATTATGAAGCAGCACCTTCTTAAACGACCTAAGGTAGTGAAGACAGTCGAGGAACTGAAGAAAGTATGGGTTTACATGCAAAAAACGGTTGATTCACAGGTTGTGCAGAATCTTATGGCCGGGGTTAAGGCCAAGGTGCGGGCATTTGCGTATGGACTGTAAATAAAATACGAGTAAAATGGTAAAATGAAGTTTAATAGTTATTTCTCAATCCCTGAAAATTTGATGGCAATCGGATGAAATCTCGAATTTTGCGAATCAATTTTGTGTGTGGCAATTTCATCGTGGACACCCTTTAGATTTTTTTTTACTACCAAAAAAAACCACACGTTGCCCCCCCATAAAACGCACATAATTTTCGTCCACTGCCCAAACCAGCAATAAACATGTGATATTCACGTAAGAGCTACGTGATTTCCGCGTAAATTCACATTCTACGTCAAAATCACATAGATGTTACGCGATTTTCACGTACAATTCACTGGACACGTAGTATTCACCTGATTTTACTGACGATGATTTGGTTACGTGTTCAGGTGGAAGTTACGTGAAATTTCACGTGAAAACTACGTGTCGATTTTTTTTGAGTGTAGATAATTTATTTAAAAACAATTTAAACAGCTATGCAAAAAAAACGAACTGATTTCATCTATAGATGTAAACTTCTTTCAAAACTATTAATTTGCTTTACAGCGATATAATTGTGAAAAGCTATCGATGTCAACCACAAATGTTCGCAAGTATTCACAGCGATCAGGAAATCCTATTACAAATCAAATCACAGAATCCCGTATAAGGACATAATCAAAAGACAAGCCAATATCCGATCCTGTCCGCTACAGAGCCAATGAGGTTCCAATAATAATGGAACCGCCACCTTAGTTTTGGGCTGACCAATGATATTCCCAATCAGGCAAATCGATAAATCATGGGTTTACCTTCACCTGCACTGATAAAACCACTCATGCAGCATCAATCAAAGTAACCCATGAGCCAGCAGACAAAATTTGACAGCTCTATCAGTCGAGGTCTAACCGTGATGGCAAAAACAGTGAAGCAACTCCGTTCAGAAGTGTGCGCGTTCAAAGAACGGCACCCCGCCGCGTCGAAAACGGACTCGTGCGGCACTTTGTGGACGCCGGATACGCCCGTTCCGGCATCTACAACATCTTGGCACTATTAGACAACAATCAGAGCATCGAAAGAAAGCCCGGTTTCGGAGGGCCTGACCCTGAGCGACAAGAAGCTCCAAAGGATGCTGAAGAGGAAGACCGAGGGAAAAGTGGCTACATCGCTGCGTGCGCTTGGCCGGGAGGTCGTTTCAACCGGCCAAACAGTGAAAAAGTACATGACGAACATGAACATACATGTTAGGAAGCGGAAGTCGCGTCCACTGGTTTCGGAGCTGCAGGCAATGACGGCGAATCGCGACGTGGCGTTGGTGATGGACGACGAGACTTATCTCACCCTGGATGGCAACGACTGGCAGGGCACTTCGTATTTTACTTCCCCCACGAAGGAAGTGAGCTCCGAGGTGAAGTTCATTTCACACACCAAGTACGCCAAAAAGGTGTTGCGGTGGCTGATAATCAGCGAGAAGGGGATATCAAAGCCGCTCTTCTTTCGCTCCGGACTGTCCATGGACGGAGAAATTTATAGTACGAAATGCCTGCCGGAAGTTGCGTCGCTCATCAAGAAATACCATAAGGGCGAAGACGCGGTGTTTTGGCCAGATCTGGCGTTGGTCCACTACTCGAAGCGATCGTTGGAGGAGATGGAGCGGCTGAATATCGATCGATCGGTGAACCCGCCCATAGTCCCCCAGCTGCGTCCCATCGAGAATTTCTTTTGGCAAGTAAACTTAAATAATTACCTTCCATGGGAAATATATCAAAAGCAATTATCTGTCTTAGCTTTTATTTTATCACCATCCGAAAAAAAAGTCCATTTTTTGCAAACGTTAGGTCGATTTCGTCTGGAACTTACAGACTTCTTCAGTGTCGAATGCTAGGCGTCGTCTCTGGGTAAACCTGTTTTTTTTTTGAGAACTTTCATGATTTTTTTTTTGAAAAGTCTTTTTTGCCAAGTTTTTTGCCTCTCCCAAATGAAGATTATTCTTCTAAATACCCCAAGTGCTAAATGTGCTATAACCATTGACTTTAGAAGAAATATTGAATCTCAAAAGGTTGCACAGACGGTTTGCTAATTCGGATGTTCAAGGCCTTTCGGATGACAAACGACGTTCCCTGTAACAGGTCTTATCTATTTGCAGATTACACAGAGTTAATATACTATTAGGGCGGTAATTCTGTTAAAATCTTCCGTTTCTGGTTTTCCAAACACATACAAATTCACCTTCAATCCATCCTACCGCTTTGAAAGGTCTAATTTAATTATCCTTTCCCTCCCATCCACTTTATCGTATGCGTTATCTGATTGTCGCCACGCATCCTTTCCACTCTCTGAGATTTATTTCATTGAAAATTATGCCCGGCCTGCTTGGGTAATGAAAAACCTAGGAGTATTTTACAGGTAATAATTAACGGTCATGACATTAGGAACATATCAAACGAATGCTATGAGCTTTCAAAAGCCAGAAATTTCTATGGCATGTAAGAGTGTATTCCATAAAAGTTGAACACATAAAAACGTTTTAACTTAAATGACTCCTGAGTGCGTAATTTTTTCCTACCTGCAACGTTTAGTTCTGATTGATTCATTGCTATGATGCATGATAAGTAAACATGATTCAAGCTGCATCTCACACTTAAATGGAAGTAAACTAGTTGCATTGTGTTGGTAATGATATTGTTTATTGAAAGCTGTCCAATGTGGTTTAATTTTATCAATCCTAATCCGGTTGCTTATGGAAAGCTGTTTGAAAATGAACAGCTCCTCACTCAAATGTCAGATTAGACAATTGCTGATCACGTCCATCTTTTCCGTTACGAGGAAAAGTGAAGGATTATGATGACTTTACATCTACTTAATGAGAGGTCAGCGACTCACCGCGACCGACACATTTTCCATAAGCTAGTGATAAGACACGGCTAAAATGTAATCAGTTAGATGGATACATATATGTAGTGTTTGATGTTTGATAATTTTGGTATAGTATTGAGATGCTACAATTAATTAACACATGGGTCATTCCATCCGAAGTGCCCACGCCATATGTACACCACCTTCACGGATTTCAACCAAATTTTGAGGAATGATTCATTTTCCGATTATATGTAAAACTCTAAATTTTTGTGTCGAGCGGACCACCCCTCGGTTAATGGGGCCTCCCCGTTTTTTTAAGTTTTTGTAAAAATGCGCATTTTGTTTTATTTATATCTCCGTAACTATTTTGGCAAAATACTATCTATTAATTGGTTTTTGAAGGAAACTGTTTGAAAAACTCAAACAATATTATTTTTTTGCCAAACATGCAAATTTTTCATTTAAAAATTAAAATTGCAATTTGCGCTCAATGTATATATTTTAATTTTAAAAATTACCACGCCATCGTGCTTTTCACACATTTTTACATATAAAACACTAAAAATCAATAATGAGCAATAATGAAGCGGAAGCTTAAGAAGAGCGAAAAACGGCTCGAGACGCGACTCAGATGACCAAAATGTGTAAAAATGTGCCAAGGAAGTTGACTCCGGAGATGTGCAGCGTTTGATGGGAGGAATAAAGAAGAATGCGCGAATTTTCATTAGAAAAAAAAAGAAATAATCTGTATTGATATTTTTTTCTTACAGTTCAGTAAATTACCTTTGTTTTGATGTATTATGCTCATTCGTACGTCAATCCGTTACCGAGATACAGATGATTTTATTATTCCGGATTCTAAATGGACATAGCTTTACTATCCTTAGTTTTCGTTCTACATTCCGACTGTCACATCTTGACCTGCCACACCGCCGCCTGGTGAGCGTCGTCCTCCACATTAATTTGATTTTATCGATGACGGAATATTGATGGAATCTACACTTGACAACTGATGATTATAAGAGGTCGGTTGAAACTCAGAAACACTTAGGCTTTGTGCACAAATTACGTAACGCAAAAAAACGGGATTTTGCACCCCCTCCCTCCCCTATGTAACAATAAGTAACACGTGACCAGACTCCCCCCCTTTATTACGTAACGCTCACGGACCTCCTCCCCCCTATTTCTCAATTGTTATAAAAACATTACAAATACTGTTATTGTTATTGCATGTTTATGTTGTATGTTTAATTCTCATTTGATTCAAAATTTTAGTATCTAGACAACAGTTCAATCATTTTATTTGTGTAACATAAAATTGATAAAGATTGCAAACATCAGTCCACTTATTTCATTAAAATAACTTAGCCTCGGCTTTTTTTTTGCACCGATATTTCACCATGGTCAATACCGTGTGAAAAATGGAAATACTAATGTTTGTGCATCAAATTTAACGCCACTTGATGGAAACAGTTCAAATTTATTTCCTATACTTTTTTAGGCTATGGTGAAATTTTTATTACGCTACCTACATTTTTCACAGAAGTACGTATTTTAGAAATTGGTATGTCCAAAAATGACTTTTTCTACATGTGTTATCAAATCTTCAAATTTATTAACCATACGAACGTGAAATTTTGTTCACATGAGGTTAATACATTAGTTATAAGGCTGTAAAAAAATTCGGTCAAAAATGTTTATAATAGACAAAGTTACAGGAGTTTGAACGTGACGTTTTTTGGAAGCAAAATTTTGCTCGGCTTTTTTTTTGCTACTGAGTTTACTACTTTTTATTTTATCTGAATTTCCAAAACATAATGTTTTGAAAAGTAAATAAAATTTAATATTATTTCAATGGTTTTACTATAAATAACAATATATTTATATATATTTTTTGTTACAATTCCACCGCTTAGGTCGAGTCAATGCAACAGTGCATTGCTTCCAAAAATCTTATTTTTTGATTCAACAATAAGTGCTTTTTGTTTCCAATAGAAGCCTCCTTTGCAGCGCTTTTAGAAACAACAATATTTATCGTTGGTTCAAAAATAAAATCGGTATAGTTTGAATGAATAAAAATAATGGGTAAGCCGTGAGTCAACAATAATATTTGTTATAGCTATACAGAACAATACATTCCTCAGCGTGTAGATGTACCATTTATGGAAAATTGCGCCAATTGGTGATGCAAATCGTCATAAGATACAAGATACATTTCGTTTAGTAGATCATATTTAAATAGTACGTCTCCATTTATCGAAGCTTTAGAATTTGGTCTGAAATAAAAAGAAGAAGAGGGTGAAAAAAATACTAGAGCTGAAAAAATGCCTCTCCGACGAAAGGGCGGAGGAGGTTAAGACCCTTTCGGTAAGCTCCCTGACGGAGATGGGCAGTGGAGTAGGCCGAAGAGGGTGGATAAAACTAGAGCTGATAAAAATCCCACTCTGACGAAAGAGCGAAGGAGGTTAAGACCCTTTCGGTAGGCTTCCTGATTGAGATGGGTGGTTGAGTAGGCCAGAGGACACAACAAAAATTAAAAAATAAACCTCAGACGGAAGAGCAGGGACGGATAAGATTTTAAAAGTAATATAACAAAAAAAAATTTTAATGTATTGATTCAACATGAGTACATAAGCTGGTGATTGGTCTACTGTTTTAGGCACATTTCTAGAAATTAATTATATAATTGGAATTATTTGCACTTATTTATGACTAGCTGACAGAACATCCATTTTCGTAGGGATATGATGATGATGATGTTAGTTAATAGTGTAACAACTAAATAAAATGTTTTTGTGGTGATGCTCAGTTGTTAATTTTCTGAACATTACTTTAAAAAAAGGGAGGCTTGGAATAGTTCCAAATAAAACTTGAATCCTTCCAATTGAAACTTGAAACGTTCCATTAGATGCCTGTAACGTTTTATGTGAAGTTCAGAAATCTGTACAATTTTTAAATGCAAATTATAAACATTCCGGCTGAAAGTTTAGAATGCTTCCAAGAGAAACTTTAAACCTCTCTTATTGAAGTCTGGGACGCTTTTACAGAAATAATTTAGTACCTTGTAATACCAGCTTTAAAAGTTTTCAAGTGCAGCTTGCAAAACATCTAAGATAAACTTGCAATGTTTCCTAGTATAGGTTTCAAAGCTTCTAAGTGAAATTTATATAGTGAAGCTTATAGTTAAGTGAAGCTTGAATAATTTTGTAGTGAAGCTCGGAAAGCATTTAAGCGAAGTCTGAAATGCTTCATGTGAAAACTGGACAGCTTCCAAATAAAAGTTTTGAACTTTTCAATTGAAAGTATAGATAGCAGCTTTCAATTAAAATTTGAAATCTCTCTAATTGAAGCTTGGAACGCTTCTTGGTGTAAGCTTAATACCATCTTATTCATGCTTAGATAGATTCCAAGGGAAATTTAGAAACTTTTTAACGCTTCCAAGAGATGCTTTGACTTTTTTTAAAATAAAATTGTAACTCCTTCAAGCAAACCTTGCCAGTCAACAGAAATTTTGAATTTAAGTAAGATTGCAAGGCTTACAATTGATGCACGCAAAAGCTTTTAAGTGAAGCTCGAAATGATAAGTGAATCTTGGAAAGCTTCCAGGTAAATGCTTTATACCTTCTTATTGAAGCTTGGAAAGCATCAAAATGAGCCTTGCAAAACTTCCAAATGAAACTGTTAAACTTTAAATAGAAGCTTTGAATGCTTTCTAGTGGAGATATCAAGTGTGTTTCAAATGAAACGTACGAATTGAAGCTTGAAATGTTTGCATGTCAAGCGTGCAAAGAGTTTTTACGACAAGCTTACGGAGCTTTCAAGTAAAGCTTGAAACGCTTGCTAGAGAACATAGAAACAGTTCAAAGTGAATCCTTAAAAAAATGATAGATTTTTCAATGCATGCTAATTTGGAATTTGATTTTAATTCAACAACGTAAAACATGTTGTTGTTGGTATCGATGAAGTAAAGAATAATTGAAATCATAATTGAAATATTTTAGTTTCTCTCAGTAACGCAAAAGAGGAAGTAAAATAAGAAAAATATTAGATATAAGAGCTGTCACTAGCATAAAGTTAGTCGTTTCATCAGTTGAACTCAATGTAAAGACATTGAATCATACGGCAAAATTTAAGTACCAAACATACTGATTTTGGATTTGCCAATGGCAATTAAATTTGGTACGATAGATGAAGATAGTGGTTATATTAAACCGAAATTTGACTTGACGTTAGTGATAATACTGGACATAACTTTGCAATTGAAGATGACGATAAGGGACAATTTTTTTATATAACGAAAGAAAATAGATTACAATTGAACGTAATATTTAAAGAAGCGGAATTATGCAAAATTACTTTAAAACTGGAGGGTGTATTAGCTTTTCGATATACATCGCACAAGAAAACAGTTTTAGACGTAGCTTGCTGCGATTCCTGGTTTCGTCTTAGAAACGTTTTGCGTTATTTTTTCTGGCTGTCCTTGACATTACTATTAATTAGACCACAAAAAAAGTTAATTCAAATGATTTATCTAGTTCAATTTTTGAAAATTATGACTAAATTAAATGTTGTGGACGAGATGAATTTGTTAGAGTAGAGGAGGGGAAGAATGTGGTAGATGTAATAGTTCAATGATTACCATGGAAAATAAAAATAACAATAATAGTATTTGAATGGTCAAAAATAAATGAAATTTTTTATATATATTTTATTTGAGTGATTCGCCATGAACGTAGTACTAACTTTTAAGAAGGTTATTCACGTAGCAGCGTGTTCAAACGAAATCGTAGTAGGTGCATGTGCATGATCGATTCAGTTATTTGACGGATTTTGCAGAGCAAAGTTGTGCTGGCGCGAGTGCAGAATGTCGCGAAGAATGAATGAAGCCTCCAAGTCCTCGACCAGGTCACGACAGAGTAATAATTTTCCCCCCCCCCCCCCCTTTTTAGATTTCTTTCACCCCCTTCCCCCAAAAGTGTTTCTAGGTATTATCGCCACTCGCATAAGAAACACATGCGATTGACCATCATAGGAACCAAAATTTAAAGTTCCAGTTCCAGTTATGGCAAACGTGATTAAGAATACAAAAACAAAGTTTTGGCTCAGTTTCGATATTTTTCCTTCAAAATACGCATTGAAAGCTTTCATTTGACGTATTGTAAGGGGGGTTTTCCCAGAATTTTTAAACATAGTTCTTAACTAGTATTCACTTTTGATTTTTTTTTCAAATTGGTTATTTTGTTACGTAACGATTTTAAAACCCCCCCTCCCCCATATGTCACAATAAGTAACGGTTGCTCAACCCCCCTCCCTCCCCTTCATGCGTTACGTTATTTGTGCACAAAGCCTTACTTACACTTCAGAACTCAGAAACACCTACCTACACCTTAAAACAGACAAAAACAAAATCAACAAAAACACAATGTGGTAGATTCCAAGTAATTTTTGCTCCACTAAGACTGATGGTGGTATTCTCTTCATATTTGCCCAGATAATTTTTCTTAACTAGAAAATAAGAAGGATGATTAGTAATTTACATTTAATTCCAACTACCTTTATTGCTTATCTTGTCAGATACGCGTATTTCGTCTACAATGTGCAGATCTCTTCAGTGTCGTGTACTAATATTCGAGTATGGAGTTGGAATTAAATGGAACTTAATAATCATTCTTCTTATTTTCTAGTTACAGGTATTCCACTAAACAGCTCACACTCTCCATAGTTCATAATTTATCTTTGTTTTAACAGCACTAGATTTCTTGAGTAAGAAATCACACATCATTAATGTATTCATCATATAAAGCGTTGTTTAAGTATTTCATGTTCTGAACTGACGTTTTTAAAAATATAACCTAAATAGGAGTGTTTAGTCAAACACGTTCCATGCAATGTTTGCCATTTCCGTAAACAGTGTAAACATTTCCTAATCTGAACAAGTAACTATAACCATCACAAGTTATAATAGCCACCCCTGTTTTGTACAAAGCTAAATCTAATTTTTCCAATTCTATGAATGATATCGTTCGGCTAATTCAACCCCCCCCCCCCCCCCACACACACACACACACTTTCGTCGGACCTCCTTGGGATTAACAGCGACTAAAGCATGGCAACCAACCTATTTGTTACACTCGGTATAATGTTTCACCCTAAATGATGAAAACTCCGACGACAAGTCTTTCGGAGGAACAATAAATTATAAAACAAGAAATGCGCGGTAAAGAAGCACCCAAAATCCTCCATGTTCGTTTGGTTGGCAGCCAAATGAATCGAAATGGAACTGAAACCACATACGTACGTGAAAAGGCAACCACGTTTCCCAGCCATGTCCGGGCCACGTTAATCCAGATTTAGCGAATTCTGTTTGCACTCTTAGACATGAGGAAAAATGTTTTTCATAAATCCTCATACGAAACACAGCAGGCTTCGCATGGTTGCTTTTCTCAGAAATTCAAAATCATGGTTTTCTACGATCCCGTCTAACGGCACATTCCAGTGACAGAACTTTTATGGAATAGTGCCAAAGCCAACTATATGATTTGTGAATACCAAAGTGTCTTGAAAAGTGTATTTCTAGCATTACAAGCGATTTCGACAAAACCAATAGGAAAACATGTACGTGAGGCTGGCAAGAGAGGGAAAATGCGGCGATTATGCCAAAAAACATGCCACGAAGTGAAGAGGAAAATGTGACATAGAGCATAATCACCAGCTTCTCGTTCCATCCTTCGTCCTCGCAACGTCATCACTCTTGGCACCACGGAATTGTTCCCGTTCACGGCCAAATGGAGGGGGGGGGGGGGGGGGGGGGAAGAAACCCACAGACAGGCTCATATTTCTCTCTTTGAGCAAGACCGTACATTGCTGAAATTCCATTCGCTATTAGTCTTATCTTTCATCCTTTGCTACCATTGGAGCGTGAACGTTACTTGAATGATGAAAATATTTTAAAGAGTGAGCAGACATTTATTTGGGATGGAAACCTTAGTTAATTTGGGAAGGCATATTTGAAAACATTTCGATTTTTTTCTGGAAAAAGACTGCTGTTATTAATAGTAATTCCCAGCACAAAATCAAAAATTTCAATGGTGACGACAAACGCTTAGTCAGCACTCTATCAAAGTAGGTTGGGGATTTGAGAAATTGTCCCAATAAATATCAATTTACTTAGTTATTTTGGACCATCATGTTCGTTCGCATTTGATATGAAATGCGCTACTAAGCTTTTACTATACTATTCCCATAGGCATTGATGGGTGGATGGGGAAGTATGGCTCCCTCTAACGACAGTAAATCGCAATTCTCAGAATAGGAAATACAGAAATGGATCAGATTATTGGGCGAGCAAGACTGACCACCATTGACCGTTTTATTGTCAGGCTATCTTGGCGGCGCACGGTGATTTATTAGCTTCATTATTGATCCTATTCAAAATCTAACAACGGACAGCCAATAATGGTCCACGGTCCAGCCATGATGACTTGGAAAAGTCGTTGGACGTGACAGCGATAATCTGTTATCAATTCACGGTGCAGAAAGTCGTTCCCGCTGTCACAGAAAATAATCTCAATGTAAAAGCGTATCTTCCATAGAATGCTCGGTACAGTAGACCAAGATTTCCGCCAGTGTCACCTTAAGGAAGTATAAATAATTCATTTCGTGATCGGAGGGCGCATAGTCAACCGTGTCTGTCTTCCAAATATAAGGCGAACATTGTCCGATGGCAGAAAAAATGTTTAATAAAAATATTTCTCTCTTCTCTTCTTTCCCAAACTAGGGGTTTCGGCAAGCAAGGCTTTCAATGTCAAGGTAAGTGCTCTACAGGGCTGGGGTAGGCGGTGGTACAAAATGGACGACGCAATGTAAGGATAATGAGCGAGGAAATATCGGAATTATTAATAGACCAGCTATCGACGGAACAGCCCCGAAGCCCCTCGCCTTCTATTTTCAAACACTCTGACACTTGTCGCTCAAGGCTTGCTGTGATGGGCGGTGTTCTATAAGCTCTCCTTGTTTTGGCTTTTAATAGAAAGCTTGAACGTGTGTGTCCGCCTCATCATCAAAGCAGTTGAGGCTGGCGTGGAATGCCTGTTGAAAGGGGTTAGCTGTGGGAATGATATATAGAGAAAGATCAAAAGGAATGCCTGCTCTTGTGTGAGCCAGGTTTTCACCGATTATAGATTGCTCATTACGACGAAGAATAACGACCGATGGAATCTTGTTGGTACGATGAAAAAGAGGGAAAGTATGCGAGACTTTTGGTTTGTAAACAAGTGTTAATGGCAGTTTTCAAATGATTGATATCACATCGTAGTTTGATTTGATTGAGCAAAAATTTTGATTTTCCTTAGCGAAATATTCCAAACTCGATGTTTGGAATTCTAGAGTTAAAGAATAATTTCACGTTCTATAGAGCTATAAGGTGTCTGATAAGAGTTTGACGAAACCTGTATTATGGATTTTCATTGAAAAATGGAGCTTATAAGCTTATGAGTTGTTCATCTTTTTGTTATTAACAGTGAACAGAGCGGATAGTAAAAATGGGCATACGTGATGCCATAGTTGCCGCTTAAAAGCGAAGCATATTTAAGGGAAAAAATTTTGGGCAGCCCCCAAACCTTTTTTTTTTTTTACCATAGATTACCAAATGAGCGGACAAATACCCCAAAAAAAAGAATAAACCCCAAATGACTGGAAGAAAAATGAAATAAGTAAAAATTTCAGATAATTTAAATATGAAATATATTCAACTTTCTGTGCGTAGTTTTCCGTGCGTGGTTTTCCGAAGTTTTTCTGGTATATTTTTTGTTTTTTCATCAACCCCCTAAAACTTTTTCAAAAAAGACGTTTTTGATTTTTAAAAAAAAAGGGGGAAAAAAAATTAAAAGTTTAATTTCTGAAACCCTTAGCACTTTGACGCAAACCAGGCCCCCCAACCAAGGAAAAAAAATTTTCTAACATGATGGTGATGCTAGTTTCCGTGGGAGTGCTAAGATTTTTGAGAAATTTACGTTTGAATCTCACTTCTCTTCTTTGTTTACAAAATCAAATACTACAGTGTTCAAAAAATAAGGTGACTTTTTAATTTAAAAATTGCGCGTTTGAGATACTATCCAAATTTTTTTTTTATGTTGGTAGGCTTGTTAGTGATATATATTTGGCATTTCATGACATTCCCTCCATAATTAGTTTATTTACGCTTGTGTTTTCTAAACGACCGAAAGTGCTTTCGGCGATTTTTACAATCACCTTTATTCTTGTTTACGGCCGTATTCATACTTCGTTCGAACGACTCTATACGAACGAGTTCGAAAAAGGTATTCTTGTTTTCGTTCGACCCCGTTCGGACGAATCCTTTTTCGAAATTAAATAGTGTTAGTGTTACCCGATGCACATTGACTTTTCTAAACATTTCGAATCATAGAGCAGTGCTAGATTTGATGTTTCTCAGATACTCGAGTTGTCATATCAATGTAAATAATCAAGTTTTCACTGACATATCTGGTGGTACTTGAGATTTGAGCGAAAATTGTTTTAAATGAGAACATTTCTAGGGTTTTTTTTTTCATTAGGGCGAATCTACAATTGAGAGATTCTCTCCGGGCTCGCTCTCTTTCATTCATTACAGCGCCATTATAAAACTTTCGAGGGACTCTTTAGTACAGATCGAAACACAACAGTGCTGGCAAGCATACTCTACAAATAGTAGAATGAAAAACGTAAAGGTGATTGGTTTATGAATGAAAGAGAGCGAGCCCGAAGAGAGTCTCTCAATTGCAGATTCGCCCTACTGAATAAAAACCCTAGATTTCTGGTGAATTGAAGTTCAACTTCTGAAACAAATCATACTGCATGATAGAAGTACAACATTGTGGTGTTATTAGTATTCAAGATTGGTTGAAAGAAACATGGTTAAAAAGCCATTAAGCTGGTACAATGCCATTTTTTTAATTAACTCTTTCAGGCATAATTTATACAACTAATTTGGTGAATTCTGATTGATTTGGTGCTCAATAACATGGAAATGATTGAAAAATTAGGACATATTATTTTTTTGAGAGCAATTCTTCCAAAGTGCCCAAGAGTTCAGAATTTAAGATCTACAGTTGTAACAGTAGCTTTATCCACTATACAATGTTATGATATGTATTCAAACATATTCAATGAATGTCCTGGAAGACCAACTGTCATTATGAGATAATCTTGGGATATTCTATCCCAAACAAACTAACATAACTTTGTACAGCTCATAAAGCTATTGCTACAAAAGTAGACCTTAAGTTTTGAAGGACAGTTTGGAGGAACTAAAACTAACAAGGTTATCCTTTGATGTCTGTGGACGTTTCAAAATATTCATTGAATATATTCGAATATTTATCGTAGCTTTGTATAGCCCAGGAAGCTACGGTTACTACCGAATATCTTAAGTTCTGAACTCAAAGTCAGTTTTTATGAACCTGTACATCCCGAGATAGTTTGATGATGACTGATGAGCTTACAGAAGCTTCACTGAATGTGTTTGAATGCATAACGTCACCTTTCATAGATTATATAGCTAACTTTACGACTATAGATCCTCAATTCTGAACTCAAGGGCAGGTTTGATGACCTAGAACATCCCAAGATATCTCATTATATCGGTTGACCTTTCAAAAGACTCTTTTTTTTGGTCAAATACATATTGTTACTTTGTTTAGTCCAAAAAACTGTAGATTTTAAATGTTGAATTCCAGGAGATTTTTTATAACCTAGAACATCCGAAGATTATCTCATAATGTCTGTTGTTCTTCCAAAATGATCAATGAGTATGTTTTAATGCACATCGTAGCATTGCATAGCCTAGAAAGCTTTTGTTACAACTCTAGGTCGTTTGTTCAGATTTCAAGGATAGTTCAGATGACCTATAACATGTCATATCCTTAGTTCTGAATGCCAAAACAGTTTGAATGACCTAGATCATCTCAAAATTATCTACTTGTGTATTTTTACGTTCGAAAACATTCACTAAATTTACTTGATTACGTGACTTAACATTGTATAGCCCAAAAAACTACTGCTACTACCGTAGATTCAAAGTTCTGAACTCCAGGACATTTTGGATTACCTAAAATAATAAGTATTGAATATATTTGAATACATATGGTACCCATATATAGCTCAAAAAACTACTGTTAGAACTGTAGATCTTATATTTTGATTTTTAGGACAGTTTGGAGTACCTATAATATCCCACGATTGTCGCATTATGTATATTAGCCTTCCACACTATTCAATCAATATTTTTTAATATTTTGTCCCTTTGCACACTTCAAACACCTACTGTTACAACTGTAGATCTTATGTTCTAAACTCAAGGACAGTTTGGATGACCTAGATTATTCCCGTTTATGTCATAATGTTATTTTTCCGTATGAAAATATTCACTGAATATGGTTGAATACATAGCGTAACTTTGTATAGCCCAAAGAGCTACTGAATATACTACTGAAGATCTTATGTTCTGAACTCAAGGACAGTTTGGATGACCTATAACCTCCCAGTTAGATACAAAAATGTTAAACGTTTATCAACGAGAATTTAGAGAATACGTATACATATGTACAATATTCTAAAACAACGCTGTACACTATTAATAATGCATTTATTTTTTTCTTTCTGAACTTATTCATATTCAGGATGTTCTAGGTCGTCAACTCGGCCTTAAAATCACCTTTTGTTTTTTTTTTTATATTTTCCAGATAGAAAAAGTGACGGAAAACAAATTTTCCGAAGACAGTGTACACTATTATTCAGTCTTTTATACAGCCATTATCCTTTTGTGGTCATATATAACCCATAGGCCTGAAGGAGTTAATATACTTTTTAAGGCAAGGTTTAACATTTATGAATCCCGAAATCAACAATGTTCTGTATTGAAATTGATGCGTAGAAATACTTTCGATCGATCGGTGTAAACATTTTGAAAATTTTTTGAGAAATGACTGAGATATTAATTCTCAGAACCCGACCACTTTTCGTGACGGTCGCAATGCGATTTTTTTTTAATTGTACCCCAGTATTGTAAACAAAAACGTAGTACTACGTCAAAAGTAATGCAAATTGACAATCCAAAAAGATCATCTGCACGTTATGTTATTTTTAAGTGAATTTAAAAAAAATCCTCAAGACATACTACTAATCCTTAGTCCTTAAGAATCTGTAGGAACTATTATTTCTTGAATTTTAGGATCAACCGAATCAAGATAATATATAATACACACGAATGCTTGTAGTATTTTTCATTAACATAAAAATATACACTATTATATAAATATTTCATGGGAATGGGAGGGACCATCAGGGCACCCGATTGAAGCACTCTGGATGTGGAGAGTGGGAATGCCGAATCCCCCTCGCTAACAGTTTGTGAATAGAGGGTGGGCTCTTCTCCCCGCCCATTGGGGCATCCTCATGTTAGATAGCTTGCTCTTTTGACCAATTGTTCAATCTTGTTGTTGGAAGGAGATTCTTATATCCCTGTGGATACGTATAAGTGATGTTGCCTGTCGATCCACCCAACACGTTTTTGGCCCTTCATACAATGGCAGAATTAGAATAATCAAAGCTTGATCAAGTCTTCAGGGAGTAAAGTCCATTGCTGTTTCTAACTTTTCTAACTTGACATTCATAAGAAACAAATTAATCGATTTCAAAACGCTTAGGTCAAAAGTTTATTCTCAACTATTAACTCCTTTGCGGAATAAGTAAGACCAGCAGAAATGCATTAGTTATCTGGTTTTCCTGGATCAAAATTTCAAGTGATAAATACATACATACATAAACATTTCAACACAGGTATTCTCCTACAGGTGACTATCGACCGGGCAGAATCGACTGCCATCATCAAGTTAACTGTAATGTAAGCTAACTTTGTTCGTTTCAATTATGGATTTTCTTAAGTCTTCCCGGTTGAGTGGCCTACTCTGATAGTATAATTCAAATCCTAAATTATGATGTAACTTTGTGTCAAATCCACATAAATAGGGAAATCCACACTTCATTCCAATAAAACAATTCATTTCGTTTACGAGGTCCACAACTAACGAGTGACGTTTGTGAGACAGGCCAAAAAACGGATACAAACGAAATCGGGAATCGCGCAATTCGTTCGAACGAACGATGTTCGAAAGTTCGAATGGTTAGAAACGGTTCGAACGAAAACGGGAATACGAATGTGACATTCTTTCGAACGTTTCCTCTACGAACGTAAACAAGAATAGGGGTGAATGCCTGAATTTGTTGAGCAAAGAAGTGCCATTATATTTTGTTTGCGGAACGATATTTCTGCTGCTGAAACTTTGAAGATGGTGCAAAAATCCTTCGGTGAGTCAGCCATGTCGAAAAAAATGTTTATAAGTGGTACAATGACTTCAAAGACGGTCGAAAACCGCGTTGAAGACTTGCAACGGCCAGGACGGCCACCGACGTCAACCGATGAGCAACACGTGAAGAAAATCAAAGAGTTAGTGTTTGAAAATCGTCGATTTACAATTAGAGACCTTGCCGATATGCTTGGCATCTCAATTGGATCGATTCAATCGATTTTTAAGGATCAATTGGGCCTCAGAAGAGTCAAATCGCGTTTGGTGCCGAAATCGCTCAATTTTTTTGAATTTTTTTTTAGTTTTTTGTCAAAAACCGTATTCACCTGATTTGGCTCCGTGTGACTTCTGGCTATCACAGTGGGCATAATCGAAGCTGTAATCGGACTTATTTCAAATCCGCTGGTATTTGTACATGAACTGATGTTTTTCTATAGGAAAAAACGGCAATAAATCGATTGCCACTAATTTCATCCTGTGCAGAGCATTGGAAGTGGCGCATTTTGCCCCATTTCACCCTAATTCGGTGTGTTCGTTCAGTTTTTACTCCGATAACTACAATTGCCGCTGTAGTTTTCACTTGAAAAGGGACATATCTTATGTGAAAAACTCTCAGAAATCGAATGGTGCCAGTTTCATGCTGTGCAGAGGTCGAGAAGTAGTTTATTTCGCCCGATTTTACCCTAAAGGTGTTTTTTTTTCAATTTTTACTCCGATAACTACAATTACCGCTATATTTTTTGCTTGAAAAGGAACATATCTTATGTGAAAAACTCTAAGGAATCGAATTGTGCCAGTTTCATGCTGTGCAGAGGTCGAAAAATAGTTTATTTCGCCTCATTTTACCCTAAAAGTGTGTTTTTTCAGTTTTTACTCCGATAACTACAATTGCTGCTATATTTTTTGCTTGAAAAGGAACATATCTTATGTAGAAAACACTGCAGTGCACTGGGAAATCAAATGGTGCCAGCTTAGCATGTTGATAGTTTTCAACTAAGATCGATATTAAAACACATAATTAGGCCCTTTCGGGCCTGTACGTAAAAGTGTATTGTTTGAATTTAACAATCACTGGCATCACTGGTCTTGGACTAAGAGTCTGTGACATCCTCGGATCTATCGCTCAACTCGGATTCAGTACTGTCATCACTGGTTCCGGACGCAGAGTCTGTGGCATCTTCGGGTTCATCGGTGCCGCTGTCCGCGTTCTGCATTCCTGTATTTTCGGCAAAATAAAATTTCATTTTTCGCATAAATCCTTCACTTTCTTGAGATGCAGGCTTGACAATTCGGCGTTTTGATGTTGCTTCCATGCGCATTTACCCAGCGTCGAGTAAACTGTTTCACCCAATTCGTCACATCTTTAGACACAGTTGACTCACAGCCTACACCTCTCGCTATCAGAATCTGCACCACTCGCTGCTTCTTGCGATTAGAGTTTAAGTAAATTTTCACATTCTCACTATTCATCATTTTGAAAAGAAAAATTTTGCTGCTCATTCGAACTTCAATTTGAGTCAAATGACAGTTGTTTATGAAAATTCACTTGGAGAACAAAGAAATTAGGTTACTTTGATATGATTTTCATCCGCAACATCCGCAACTGCTGCTGAAGATGTAACTTCAACTGAATCTGTTTATGTTTTGTAAATTGCACTATAAAATTATCGATGTATATTTGCAAATGTATAATCAAAAAATATGTAGACCTCTTTAACTGTGAAATTAAACTGGTTGAAAATTAAACCTACTAGATGGCACAGCATGAAACTGGTAACAAAAATACAAATAGTGGCAGTAGTAGTTATCGGAGTCAAAACTGAACGAACACACCGAATTAGGGTGAAATGGGGCAAAATGAGCCACTTCCAATGCTCTGCACAGGATGAAATTAGTGGCAATCGATTTATTGGCGTTTTTTCCTATAGAAAAACATCAGTTCATGTACAAATACCAGCGGATTTGAAATAAGTCCGATTACAGCTTCGATTATGCCCACTGTGCAATCCCATCTTCTTTTTAAAAAAGAGGAGGGAGCGTGAGGTGTATAATTGTTGGTGGTTATGAGATTGGAGGTAGGAAGATTAATTGCTAGCAAAAAATGATATCGAGACGCAGACAAGAGTTGAAGATGCTGCCGGCGTCGCGGCCTTAATAGAATGTAGTCATTTTCTCAACTAGATGAGTTTGATTAAAAAGAAAAACAAAAGCTTTTTTTTGTTTCGAGGGTCCACGGCAAAAGAAATACATGTATACATTTTCTTTTTTTTTACTTGTGTGAGGTGATAAGAGGAAAAAACCATAAACTAAACAAACAAAAAAAAAAAAATTTTAGAACTCAGAAATTGTCTTCAAATTTCAGTTCTAAAACAAATGTCAAACAAACTGTACACTCTGTTTATTTAACAAAACAACCCAAAAAAAACATTGCCAAAACAACCCAGCTATTTTAATTTTTTTTAAAAGTTGTTGAAAACCCCCTGGAAACCAATTTGGTTTTAATTGGCCACCAAGAGGTGCTAGCAGGTTTCATATTTTAGTCAGGTTTATGAGAATCTACACAGTTTGTTAACACGTTCGTCCCCAACCCCTCTGAGACAGAGAATTTGAAATTTCAAATTGATGATACTCGATCGCTATCCATCGGATTTTGATGCGGTTTTTTTTTTGCAAGATCACAGAGATCACAACATTTCCCAGTTTGTTGATCTGCACTGGTTATTCCGAAAATGTCCGTAGTTTCGGATTCCAAGGTAGGAGTACTGGGGTAAGTACCTGTCCAGGGATGGTGGACAATATATTTTTAGATGCGAAACATTGCATTCGGTCATCAGGTCATCAGAAGACATGTTGATGATTTCTGGCCATACTGGTCACTAAAAGTAGCCCTGCGGGATCGGAATTCCTCCGGAAAAGTGGCCATATACAAATGTTTTACAAAACCAGGCTTGCGACATATCAAATTCCATGATTTAGCAATACTTGGTCTTCGGAGGACATTCTTAGGGTGTCTGGTCATTCTGGCCACTTATGGAGGCCCTGTGGAATCCGAGTTCCTCCGGGGAAGTGGCCATATTCAAATCTCGGATTCAACAGGGCCTCGCTAAGTGGCTAGTATGGTCAGACACCCTCAGAATGTCCTCCGAAGACCAAGTTTTGCAAAATCCAGAAGTTTGATATGTCGCAAGTCTGGTTTTGAAAAAATATTTGAATATGGCCACTTTTCCGGAGGAACCTGCAGGGCCTCCTAAGTAGCAAATATGGTCAGGAATCCTCAGAATATCCTCCGAAGACCTAATTTGGCAAAATCATAAAGTTTGGTATGTCGCAAGCCAGGTTTTGGAAAAGATTTGAATATGGCCACTTTTCCGGAGGAACTTGGATCCTGCAGGGCCTTTTCTGGTGGCCAGTATAGTCAAAAATCCTCAAAATGTCTTTTGATGGCATAGTTTTGCTAAATCATGAAGTTTGATATGCCGCATGCTATGTTTCCATCTAAAAATATTCTGTCCTCCATCCTTGGACAGGTACTTACCCCAGTACCCACCTTGGAATCCGAAACTACGGACATTTTCGGAATAACCAGTGCAGATCGACAAATTGGGATGATTTTGTGATCTATTGTAAAAAACCACATCAAAATCCGATGGCTAACGATGGAGTATCATCAATTTTAAATTTGAAATTTTCTGTCTCAAAGGGGTTGGGGACGTTCAGTTACAATCTTAAATCTTAAACAATCTTAAAATCTGGTTTTCACAAATTCCGTTTGCTCCTGTCAAAGGTTTTATTTCGACTTTATGAACTCGTAAAATACTGTTTTGAAATGCCGTTATAGGACTCATTCATATGATCTGAATATGGTCAGTTGAAAAAGCATTTTAAAACCATTTTGCCTCCAATAAATGCACACTACCAAAATGTCATGTAAATTTCTGTCTCCTGAGACCGACACATGCAAGCGTCCCTTAGCACATAAGAATGAGTTGGAAGAGATGAGAAAATAAATTCAATCAAACACATATTTTGTCAAATTGCGTATGTGTCAGTTTGAGGAGACATAATTTTACAAGAAATCTTTGTTTAAGTTCCCCGACTTTTTACAAAAAAAATGAATTACGTCTCGTGTATCATTAATAATTTCTACGTGTGTGCATTAAACGGCAAATTATATAGCATTAAGGGAAGTCATATGGTTTTAAAACGGCAACAAACATGACCAAATAGTTTTATAGTAGTCATTGTGAAGATTAATTAACTTTTTGGCAACACTGTGATTTTTTCTAATCGCCATATTGAAATACATGCAATACAAATGCATCCAATTTTAAACGAAATGCAAATGAACTGTAGATCTGAGACCGTTTTCGGAATTCTCTTGAATAACTTTATAGAATTCCATAAATTTTCAGGCAATTTATCATCAATCTATCGAATGTGTTTGTTTTAATTTTGTTTTTGTTGTTGTAAACTCGCATTAATTTTCGGCTCTTATCATGCCAATATTCACCATAAAATTAATTTGCGATATGATTTGGAGCACGATACGCTGTATAAAACTTTTTGTTTTGGATATTTTGCTTTCAAACAAAATTTCCCGCAACACTAGACCTGTTTTCTAAGAATATTTTTTCTTGGTTTTCGAGATTTTCAGCCTCGGGCTGGTTCATCTTCCGTCGAAGTAGCGCAAACACCGCTTTTGGGCATTTTCGTAACTTGTCCGGGGGTGAGATTCGAACTCGTAACTTTGGCGTGAGAGGTACGGATGCTAGCCACTATGCTGGAGTCGCCCCACGGCGATTGCTGCTGAATAAATCAGGAGAGCAAAGGATCGAACAAAGCAGAACTACAAAAACCAACCACGATATCACAGTGAAGTTTGACTGCTGTGGCAATTCGGCCGTATGCTGGTTTTCATGGCAGCCAATATTTTTAATGAACGTTCTCAAGTGGTCATAACATCTTTCACTAGAACATTTCCAAAATCTTTAGAGTCTTATAATCCTTTTATTAACTTGTTTTCACAGCCATCTATTGAGTGGGCTTCTTTATACAATTTTTGGCTTTAAAGAAGCATAAAGGAGGTGTTTTTTTAACTAGTTCATTTATTTGGCAGGCTCAATTGCGTTAGCTTTACGGAGCCGATAATTCATTGTTTTTTTGTATAATGTAATGACTTAATACTAGGATAAGTAGGACTTGGGCCGTTTACTCGCGGTTTACCCGAGGTTAAAAAAGGTGAAATTTTTTTGGAGATGGCTTGGACAGAGGAACATGGAAATAGGATTCTGTAGTCTCATCAGAGAGTTGTCGTCAGCACAATAACTTGGTGCGGAATGGTCAGGGCTCCATTTTTTGTGTTCGGCCGGTTGTGGTTACCATTGGGCGACGATGAAACTCCTCAAGATGTCGGAACAAAGCAAACATAAACTAATGAATAAAGAAAAACAAAGACACAAGCAGATTAAATTTTTATACTAGACATTTGGAGAAACACATAAATCGATTGCATTTAGCACAGATCGCGAGATCCCGACACATCTCTGATAGAAACATAAGGTTGTCTTCCTTGGGCCTTCTAGGGTCACTCAAAGTCGTGTTCTGGCGGCGTAATTATCCGCTTTCTCAATGCCGACTGCGTGATCGATGTCATCATAACCGTTTCCACACCGGCAAAGATTACAAACGTGCAGGTCCTTAAACAATAGGATTGATGGAATGTAACAGCCGTCCTAGATTTCCGGTGTCCCAATCGGTTTGCCAACTCGAAAACCTCAAACGAACTGACGTACTAAATGGTAAAATTCATCGTGTGAAATTTGTCTATCATACAAATCGCCTTCCTGGGCGCCCACAACATTGACGAACAAGATTCTTGAAGTTAGTGGAAGGCGCTACATTTTTCATTGAAGAAGCCGAAGCCAGCGGATCCATTGAGGCACGACTTATTAGTTAAAAACCTTTTTATCGGAATTGACGTGCTGGTACTTTTAAGTAAAAATACGTGGAATTGTAATAGAACGAAGTTTTTCCGGTATCTCAAGAGATGTTTGTTTCATGGAAACATCATAATGAATTGAGGAACTGCTATAGGTGAAGTGAGCACGCTCTGGAATAAAGCACGGAAGACACATATCCGACGATATGTAGTAGTGGTAAATTCTCATAAATTGAGATGGTGTGTTCAGCCCTGGCGTTTCTTCCATGTTTCTTATTGAAAATGCGTTTATCAATTCAAATTCGATTAATATTTTGAGCGAGAGCTCCAAAAACCGATTCTGGATGGGTTTTATTCCTGCCAGAACTGCAAGACTCATGTTATTCGTTGAGTGCATGTAGCCAAGAGCAATACGCAGGCAACAGTATTAAAGTCGTTCCAATTTTATAAGGTAACTTTTTCTATGAAAAAGAAAGCAAAAAAAGCCATACTCCAGAACAGAGAGAGAGTTATGAGGTCTACCGGATGAGCAAGCCGCCATGTCCTGCAAAATGAACGAAGAAAATCGTTCCTTTTTTGACATTTTTGCTTCAAATACGCAATGTGGGCATTCCAAGTACACTTTGAATCAAACCAGACCCCAAGGTATTTGAAAAATAACGATTGGGTGATGTTTCTGCCCGAAAGATTAACCTGCAATTGAGCTGGGTACCGCTTTCAAGTAAACAATACAAGTCCAGTTTTCTGCGGTGAAAATTCGATCATCAAATTCCTAGCCCAAGAAGATAGATTATCTAGGGAATTTTGCAATGGCCCTTGCAAATTGGCGGCATGTGGGCCTCTTAAGGGAACCACACTGTCGCCAGTAAGTTGTCTTAGTGTGCATTGTTCTGTCAAATAATTGTCAATATCTTTGACGTAAAAAGTTACAAAAGAAGGGTGCTGAGGCATGAGCCTAGGGTAGAACGGCGTAACTAGTTCTGATGTTGTCAGTTGTCCAAGTGAAAAGTTCATTTGCTTTTCTGACAACAAATTGTACAAAAAATTATTCAAAATTCCGGAAAGTCCACATTTCTGCCAATTTTCTGACAGGATTTCAATGAAAACTGAATCAAAAGCCTCGTGATGTCCAGGAATACTGAAGCCAGTTGCTCCTTGCGCGCAAAGGCCAGTTGAATATTCCAGGAAAGCAGCGCTAGACAATCATTTGTTCCTTTGCTCTTACGGGAACCCAAACCGTGTATTTGATAGCAAAAGCTATTCGATTCGACCCAGTGATCGAGCCTTCGAAGAATCATTTTCTCCAACAATTTCCTGCGCTACTGTAAAAGCATAGCAATCGGACCGTACGAGTTATGATCAGACGATGGTTTGCCAGGCTTTTGGCACCAGCTATTATTTCGACCTGTCTCCACTCAGGCGTACGATGTTGTTTCGAAGTAAGGAATTAAATAGGTCCAGTGTTGCCTTACATATCTGGGAGATTTTTCAGAAGATGAATTTTATCATATCGCATCCGTGCGAGGAGTTATTTGTTGAAAGAAGATCCATAGAGAATTCCAGCATTGTGAATAGTCTGTTCAGAGAGCTACCCGTTTGGAGACGTTTTCTGAAAAATATGTTTTG